>JASANN010000344.1:135844-257154 GCA_031762395.1 Calameuta pygmaea | reverse complement strand
GAGAGAGAGAGAGAGAGAGAGAGAGAGAGAGAGAGAGAGAGAGAGAGAGAGAGAGAGAGAGAGAGAGAGAGAGACTGTGTGTATGTGCGCGTGTGAGTCTGTCTTGTGCATAATCGAATTAATGAATTAAAAAAGTTAATGATACTAGTAATAAGGATAAGGACTAACGAACGGTAATAGTTATTCAATTGTAAATTTTCTTAGCCGAACTAAGCTTAGGACTCTTAGGGAAATAATCAGGAACTCTTAATTAAAGAAACGATCATTGACAGGATCATTGTAAAAAAATTGTTTGTTAATGCCGTTAACGCAATCCAATTAAAGGGTGAGTTAGGGGTCAGACGCAGATGATATCGATTTCTTGAAAGATCCGCCACTTCCGTCTGTACTCCCAATTCATAGCCTGCTGTCATTTATGATACCTCGTTATGTTACTTTTACGAATTAATACTAGCCAAAAAACAAGTTTATATTAATATCAGTAATGTAACGAATAGTGGTAACTATTATAACATGATTAAAGCCAGAATTGATTTGTGTACAGGATATCTTAAATAAAAAGACGTTTATATATGTCTAGTGTGCAGATCGGCTGGCTGATGGAATAAAGAGGAGGGAAATGATTGATAAAGAGATTATGCGATATAGTGAATTATTTATGCCAAATCATTAGATTTTATTTATGACTATTTAATTGTTCTTTGTTTTCAAAATCTACTGTGGATGCCTGAAGTATCGTTGCGACTCTAAAACAAATGAATGATTGTTTCTGAACAACGGCAAGACTGTCTCTTGTTTCATGTTTTCGAGGTTGTTAGAGTTCTTGATTTATATTCATTGAAAATGAATCTAATGATTCAACCCAAGGAAAGTGCATCAGTCAATACTTTTAAGGAGTCATTATTAAAGGCCAAGCACAAGTCGAGCTACTGTCTGGTCGAAACTCTTGAGAAAGATGTGAGTGCATTGAATATTATTATTACGCTGTCTTTGAAATTATGATATGTATCCTCAGCTGGCAGTATTACAATTAGAAATTCGACATGGGGTGATTATTGGATCAGAATTAGATATAAAACTTGAATGGTTCAATCAGGCGACCAGTTCGCTCGCTGGTAAAATTCAAAGTCTTCAAAAAATTGGGGAGACATTGAATACCTATGAGAGAAATGAGATTAAATATTTTATTAACAGAGTTTCATCATTCTGGATGCGAGCCAACAAGCAGGTATGTACACAATTATATTTTATTAGTCCAAGAAATTGCTCGATCAATAAAAATTTGATTCAGGTTTATAGAGAATATGCGAAAATACGTGTGGCCAGTCGTACTATATCTGGAACTCCTTTATCTCTGCTATTGGAGAAAATTCGGAAAGAAGCTAATGCTGTCAGAGTATCTTTACAAATAGGAGAAGTCATATACGATCAGGAATACGTATCTAAAGGATACTCTGTTTTTGAGGAGATATCAAATTTATTGCGTAGCCTTGAAAGATGCGACGAGAAGGTCAATATTGGGTGTTATTCTTCAACCAACATACTCGTGTCTATTAGTGTTTAATTTATAGTGTATATCGTACAAATTGTCATCGTTTTTATGTTTCTAACGTTCACGTGTTTCTTTTAGCAGAGACTAAAGAAAAGACGAGTGTGTCGATAGAAGAAAAACACCTATTGGTCATAAATTGCGTGATATTGTATTTTGAATTGTTACTAATGAAGGCATTATTGTTCTTGGCAGATTCAACAATACTTGGCCATATGCAAGATAACTCCATATCTATTGGAACTTGATAAAGCTGTTGATAAATTTGCCTCAAGTACAGATTTCTTAACCATTTCTAATACGGCTACCTCAGAACTTAGTGCTTTTCCTGTTCTGGTGAAGCTTCTTACTGGGGAATTGTTGGGTCAAGATACCATAAATCCAAATTCTGTGATGGTGGAATGTACGCAGAGGAAACCAGTCTTCATTACAAAAAATAATAGACGCAAAATCGATATACCAATAGTGGCTCCCATGAAGACTTCTAAGAATTTAACTTATATCTGTACAGTTCCAAGTTAACAATATTACACCTTGTCAATGGTTTTTGTTTTTCTGCCACTGGATAGAAAGTAGTGCACACATGATTAGAATTGACAGTGCATCATTTTCTATTAACATTATACATAATGTATATGGTACAACAATATATAAATACATGATGATCCGAGTATTGAGATAATAGAAATGATCCAATAAAATATTCAATGTAGATTAAATCTTAATTTGTTGTTTATCCATTTAAACAGCTGATGATTATATCATTACTGGGGATACTAACATTTCGTTGGTGGCATGGACAATTTTTTGTACAGGAATATTATATTTGATATTGTAACGCGGGTGAAAACTGTCTATTTGACAACACCAATGTTACTTCAAATGGTGTGGAATGAGAGAACGTAGAGATCCAATGGAAGAAATATATAACTCTAATTCCTTAATTGGTACACACTAATTTTAAATCGTTTCATATTGAAATTAGGAATCTATGGGACTAGAATTTTAAAGTATACCCTCCAGATCTGTCAGGGATGTAGGTGGAGCGAGTCGTAAGGTAAGATCTCTAGATTGCATAAAAGCAGGTGGCAGGATTTGTCTTCTCTCCTGTGTAGGAAATAGTAGAAAAGTAATTCTTAAAATTTCTCATTATAGAAAGTAAATAATGTTATACGTACTGGAGGATTTGAGGTGGTGGGTGGTAAGTTTGTGGCAACAGGAGCCCAGCCTTTTGTATTCAAACATTTATAGCACATCTTGGGCTCGCCAACACAATCTGCATGATATCCATGACCACAGTGAAAAACAATCAAGTAATCCGTACATTGAGAAAGCACTTGCCGACATACAGGACAAATAGTTGATGTGTTTGAACATGCCTTTCCAGCATTCCTTGATAACAAAAATTAGTAACATAACTTTCAATTAGCACATGGTTTACCGGTAATTTTACACAGAACCTTCCATGTTACCGGCTATTATTTCTTAATTGAATGTGGAAGTGAAATAGCTAATGCAAGTGCAAACACGAGTTAACTCGTGACTGATCAACAATGTGTTAAGATACACTTTTTACATAGTATCTTACCTTAGAGTCTTTTTCAGAGCTTTATGTAGCTCCAGACTTACTAATCGAGATGTTGCTTCAACAAGGGTTTGTTCGTAACGTGTATGCGTCAGAACTCCAGTAAGCAATTGCCTTATATCCCCTATCGTTCCACTTGTAGCTAGTGGATGTTTAAGAATTTGTTCTAATACCGTTGACAGTGCCGTGGTACCACTAAGGGATTCTAATACAATTCTTAATAGTTTCCCTCTAAGACTTTCCACTGTCAGGAATACAAAATTATATCAGAATCTTGTATATCTCAAGGAACATGTGGATAATGTATCAAAAAAGAAACCTTTTTGATCGTTATTATCTGTACTGGGTCGAAGGACTGTTTCTACTAAGGGCATCCAATCTAGAGTTCCTACAGATCTTATGCATAATCCAGCTAACTGTGTGGTACCTTGGACAACCTCATCATCAGAAATATCATTCTGGCAATACTAAAAATGGAAAAATTAAAATACTAAGTTATAGTCACTGTAGCTGAATGAAAGTGGAAGGATGAATGCTCATACCACATCAAAACTATTTTGTAATCTTTTTAAAAGCAGATCAAAAGCTTCCTGATAATTTCCCAGCTTCTCAAGCATCACAGCTTCTGCATCTTTATGATTTGACTCTCGAACTATCCTCAAAACCTCATCCAAACGACAACCATGTGGACCATGTATATGTTTAACAACCTACGAAGAATGAAAAATTGTTTAAAAAATTACTAAATGCGTAACATTAACAGAATCTGATAATATAAGAATAGTTACATCATCTGGATGTAATTCACACATGAGTTCCAGATATTTTTCAAGTAATTCTGTACTCAATTCAATCCTAGTATCTTCTTCTTTATACTGAGCGGCTTGATACAAAGCTGCTAACCAAGCATATTCCAAATCTGGCTGGTCTTTCAATTTATCCAAAACCTTAATAATTTTATCCGGCATTCGAGCAGCTATCAAGCTGACTAATCGTGATGCATCGATTGTTACTAACGATTGAGAATGGGCCATTATCACAGAACAAAGAGATGACGTAGGAAGTCTTTCCAACCAGGACCAAAGCTCCTGGAATCTTGATGAATCAGTTATGATGCATCTACATACAGCAATCCAATCTTCTCTGGCACTGTATAGTAGTTCTGCGACTCGCATACTGCAACGTTAAATACTAGGATACAAGTTATCACATATGAGCATCAGTCGAAATTATTACAGTGCGACCGAGTGAACGGGACTCATGGGATTTACGCGTGGTCATTTTTAAGGAACTAGGACTCCATATTTACAGTGCTGATGATGATATACGTATACTGAACTCGTTCACATGGACGCACTATACTTTGACTTACAAGTTAGCCTGCTGTGCTAAATTCAGCAGAGTGTTGTCAGAGATGCTTATCAATTTTTTGGAATGTAGTAGACGAAGAACAGCGTTTTCCTTCTCAGTCTTATGATCTCTTGAACTGGACTCCGTACATTCCGTAGAAAGAATTTCAATTACTCTATTAAGGATAGATGCCTCCAGGGTGACTGTACTTTCTGCCACTTCATTGGCAATAAAAATTAGCACTAGAGCTCTCTGCTCATCCGTGAGATAATCCGGATTCCTTGGACTGAGTGGTGTGCTGGGCATTACAATAGTCAATAGAATATCAACTAGTCTCTGCCTCTGTCTCAAACCCATCTCCGAGGTGAATTCCGCTTCCTGAAATGCTATGGAAATCACGTCCAGGAACCCTCTCGCGTCAAACTTCAGCAAAGTCCTCAAGTAAGGATACTGTCTTTCCATATCATTTGCTAAGCTGGAATGCTGGGAAAGTAACGCCCTGAGTATATCTGTCTTTGCTCTTTGAGATGCGTTTTCTGGAAGATCTCCTCTGGGAAATCCACGTCCAGCTAAGCAGCAACTAGCATATACTAATAGAGCATTTCCTAGTCTTATACAGTCCTGATTTAGTGAATCTTTATTAGCAGTCATGGAACTTTGGAGAACCGGTACTAATTGATGTATAGGAGCAGCGAAATCACCTAGAGCTGTTGTTTGCAAATGTATTAACGCTTCCCACAATCCTCGCTGCCGACATACTGTTGTTACCTACGATTAAAAACTAGGAATAAAGTCATTATTCTATTAAAATAATTAAAAAGATCCCCATAAAAGAATACCTGATGAATATCCAAGCAATCAACATCCAATAAAATTATAATAGCCTGTAATGCATCCATTCTATTTTCTTGTTCATAAAGAGTAACTAACTGTTGAGCTATCAAAGGTGGTAATCGTGATTGAAGGCTACCATCAAGTAGTGGAGCTTCCAAAGCGCGTAAATAAGTTGCTTTAAGTCCATCAGACTCGGATACTAAGTCCCATAATCTTCCAAATAGTAATTCTGTATTCTCCAGCTGAACACAATAATCCACGCAGATAGAGACTATCTCTGAATCCGTATTGTCATCCGTAGGAGTATGATTTAGCTCATCCATATACTGAATAAGAACTTGGCAAACTTTGTCACGAGCTATTTGCTTACGGCGTTGCTTAGATCCGCGTAGACCGACCACTGCCTTTCCTTTGTCTTGATAGAAAGAAAGACCCAAAGTAAGAGCTTCAATAAACCGTCTCTAAAAGTCCAAAAAAATCCATCAAAAAGTGAAAAATTGTTGTAATTTTCATTTAATTAATACAGACTTGAAGAGTTAAATGACGTAGCCTTTCTGTCCAAGTTCTTATGCTCACTGCATGTATACTTTTGGTTCCTAATAATAAAAGCTGGTTTCCACAGGTTATCACTGTATTGTAACATGCTCGTTCTCCAGCTAACGCCATTGCCTAATGAATTACGTATTAGGGATTAGAGAGGGTTGAGATCAATAATTTTGAATTCATTATTTAAACAATTTCTTGTACCTTAGAAACATTTCCTCCTGTAGATAATCCCTTAAAATGACTGGATGCATATGAGATCCCTACACGACTCATATCTAATGTTTCAAGGTTATCCTGCGTTCTAACATCCATCAAATGTAGTCTTTCTTGCGTGTCCAGCACTGCTAAAGATCTTGCATTTAGCCAACGTAAATTGCTGATTGTGTACGGAAGTGTGACCCTCTGTAGAGGAGATAATCGTACCCTGGATCCTGCTTCTGTACACACCTATATAAGGATGTGTGACTTTATAGATGTTCTTGTGATAAGTAATACCACTACAGACTTAGAATTACCTGGTAAAAGTGCACAATATTGTCTCTGGCAAGTGCCAAAACAGGATCGACCACACGAGAAGCATCAGCAGCTTGTATAACAACAAGTTGCCAGGATACTTGAGGTGGTGAAACTGATGGACCACTTAATGCATGTGTTAACACCACTCGCATTCGTGGCCTTATGCACACAACTATCACCTTCAAATAAGGTAAGAAGTTAGTTTTTTGTTTTTCATTAAAATCTATTCAAGTACTAAGTATAGCACAGGTAAAGACAGACCTTTGACAGCGTGGCCATGGCTACCAATGTATAATTTTTTAGTGGATGCGTAGGTAAGCGATTTAACAGTAATGGTTCCAGGGTGCATACTTCTCCTCTGGATCCACTAAAAAGACACTTGCTGTCGCAACCACGAACTCCCATTACTCGTGTGAAACTTAATTCGAATACAGAACCACCACTATCACTGCATAGAGCTAGTTTTGGTGAGTCTGTGAACTAAAAAGTTTATTATAATTGATATTCTTTTTATAAATTGTATTGAAGTGGCGGTCATCCTTACTTTAACATGTAATACAGCAGTGCCAGGTGGATGAACCTCTGTTAATGTTCTTAGAACCTTTCCGTTAGCACTATCTATCATTAAAATATGTCCCCTCGCAAAACCTGCAAGGAGTCTGCTACCATCATGATTGAATCCTAATGCAGACACTGAACCTTGATGTCTTGCTTCTTGATCACACCATCTTAACGTTTGAGATGAATCAAAGCCTAAGACCAATCCATGACTTGTACCTATAACTAACATATTGCCACCAGCAGCAACAGCACTAGCCAAGCCAGCATTAACTCGTTCCTGCAAAACGTTTTTTTACTGTAATGTGAAATTGAAATAATCATAGCCTAACTATTTATTCATATTTCTCTGATATTTACACTAGCAGATACTATCTGAGAAGATATTCCTCTGAGGATGATGTGTCGTAAAATTGCTCCAGATGATGGTGGCTGTGGAGGTCTTAGAGATTTGCTTAAAGAGTTTAAAGACAGGAGACTGCCAACACTAGCAGTTTCACTGCCTCCTAATTTTTCTATAGATGTTGAAGCCAAGTCATCTTCTGTTCCTGAGAGTGAACCACAATCCAGTTCGGTCAAGATACTTTCTAAGGAGGGTAATTCCTCCACAGCTGGTATTGCATACTCTGCATCATCAAGCTATAAACATTAAAAATTTAATGAGGCATTTAAGAATTATCTTTTGTTAATATTTTATAATTTTAAAATTTGAATTTAATTTAGATGGTTAATTGTAGTACCATAAGTTACAATTATGCATTTAGTATATTTAGACTTATTATTAACGATTTGTAATAATATAAAATGAAATAAACAAAAGCAATAGCAAGTATTGTTCATCAAAAAGGGGGAGGACTATAACCTGAAAAACAAGAAACATTCAGGCTATTTAAAAATCATGAATAATATTCAAATTTTTGCAAACACAAAATAAGATCTAGCTATTTCCAAGTACCTCTTCAATATCTAAGTTAATCGCCTCGGTAGCAAGATTTTCCACTGATCCAGCATCAGATCCCAACCCATTTTCAGCCATTTTTATTCTATCTGTCATTTTACAGCTGATGACTGGTAAACACTCATTGACATCACAATCAGTTACTAAATTTCAGTGCACCTTCATATCGTTAACATTTATACTCTGTTTACTCCAAACAACATAGTAAATAAAATACTACAAATGATCAATGATATAGCTTCTATTGTTACGATATCGTGGCGTTATCGAAACAAGATACTTGCTTACCAGCAGAGCTCATTTCGTTTATGGCAGAAGATAACAGTTTGTATGCCAATTAAATAAGTATAAATGAAATCCTGTATTTTCTATATGTTCAATGTCGTACAATACTTTCAGTATTTTATTATTCCATAACGTTGTTGTAATATTAACAACGTTGTCTTACTTCGTCTCAGCCACTACCCGGCTAATGTAAATACATTATGCAAACTAATAACACCAATAAGTATATATATATATATACTCTACCTAGACTACATTGATGCGTTTAAATTAAATTCAATATTAGTTATAATCAAGGAAAGAATAACTAACATAAAATGTTATCAAAGTTACTTATTCTTTACTATATAATCTATTGTATTCTCGAAATTGCTACAGGTATCCCAGGCAACGAGTACATATGTTTTCTTCTCTACGTGACTACGGACATTTGTCACCATTCCGACTGTAAGATTTCCAAATCCTTGAAGAAAATCCAAAGAATCAATTAATACTACTTATATAGTAAGTATGGTCCTTCAATAGAAATAAAGGTGTTTTGTAAATCCAAGGGTACCAAAAATCCTTTATATACCTTTATATCTATATATCGGATTGAGTCATAGATAAGTTGAGTTTTAAAATAATACTTATTTACCTGCAATGCAACTTACGACTAAACCCAATATATTAAAAATAAATAAATTTTCCTATTGTCAAGATGAATCGTCATCAGCCGGCAAAACAATACGACAGATTCTCCATCTTGGTTTCATTACTAATATAAATCACGGAGATAGAAGACTAAAGTCTGGGATTAATTATCAACTATTTTAACGATGGATTGCCTCTGTTAAGAAGTCACGCAATAATAATTGCTTGTAATAATTTCCACTGGTATAAACGTACTTATAATAAATTTCTACAGCAATCCATAATATGACGAAATTATTTTCTATAGTATCTACTAGCCTCCGAATATATATATTTATATATACTGTTCCGTTTCGAGAGAAAATAAATTATTCTAGCACAGAATTTTCAACTCTTGACACCACGAAGCAAATAGTCTTTAAATAATTCAAACCAGACATGTGATGCTTTATATGATAATCAACTTAAATCAAGAACACTTGTCACTCTTGTAATAAATCGAAAAAAAGAATAGGGATTCTAACGGCGACAAATATTGACGCAATGCTGTTTTATTAAGAAGTTCCTTTGTATGGGGCTTTATATCTATATATCTGTATCTATATATTGATATCACTAAACAGCCACCCTGCTTTCTGTACTCGTCTGTTTCTTGTCCTGAACGGAGCAGCCATACTTTCGGATTTAATCGTATAAGGAAATATTAAGAATCCTTATCATTAAATCATCTTGAATAATTAACGTACAATAGGGGAATTATATACTAATCCTCGAAAATGGATATTCTGGTAGGTCAAATCATATAATTATTATATCCTTCACGCATTGCACCATTTCAAGGGACACTTAGGAATTTTCAAGGATTTTCAGCGCTGGAGTATATATATTTATATACATATTATTTTACAGTATACAGAAATCCAAATCGATTTTATTTGATAACTTCAAACCACGTTTACGTTTGTCTTTAATTATATTTATTGTGTCTAATCGAGAGTGGAGTTTAATGTTAATAAATTATATTTCTTTTTTATGTTTTCTTAATTCCTTTTTGGCATGTCATTATCGTCAGAGCCATTATACCATTATTAGAAGATCGTCTCCTTGCTAATATAACGAGTCAGGCTTCTCCGCTAACCCCGCATCCTCAACCACTATAATTATCCATCTTCGTATTCGTGTCTGAGTTTGCTAATGTTTATCTATAAGACTTCGCGTGCTCTCGATGTCACCGATGTCCCCGTGCACACTTTGAAGTTGAAGATATTATTATCACGATATAGTTTTAGCCAGGTTTAGCCAGGATATTAGAGACGCGATGCAGTCCGACCTGAGAAGTCGAGATAGAAACTAGAAAAGTCTTTTACTCTTTGAAAATTTTAATAAAAATAGGATCTATAGATAATACGCGAAAATGCTTGGCCGCAGGAGGGTACGAGGATAAAAGTTACATTTACAAATAATTTGTAGACTTTATCTTTATCTTGATAATTTTTAATACTTATTTATAATACCATAATAAATTTGTATCGTCTTTATTATATATTACTTATGATTTTAGGGTGGCATTAATGCCGTGAGAAAAATGGCTAAGAAAAACGTCCCAGCTGCTCTACAGACTGAAGTATCTAATGATGAAGAATGGGCTAAAATCTTGGAGAGAAAAGGTCTAGTAGGCAAGTCATGTTATATTATTGATAATAAATACACATAAGTATACAATATTGTTTATTAAATTATAACGCTTTGGAAATCAAACAGTTGTTGATGTTTTCTCGGATTGGAGTGGTCCTTGTACCGGTATGGTGAGCATATTGAAGAAAATAAAAATGGAAATCGGTGGAGATACACTTACTTATGCTATTGTAATTATATTTCTTTTACTATTATTAGACAGACATGCAATAACTTGTCGGTACCTCTTGAATTATTTTTTAAATATCTTTGGTATTAATTTATTCCTATCTTTCTGATTATGAGTACTCAAGTAAGCGATTTCAATAGTTTAAAATCTTTATGTATAAATTGTTTATTGAAATGAATGACCCTCATTTATAGGAAGCATGTATGATCATTGTAATTGTTTACAAATTAATTATAGTTACTGATGTGAAAGGTTTATGTGACATTCTTAGGCTAAATGTGATGAAATCAGCGATTTGGCGCGATTTAGAGGTAAAAGTGAGCCTACTTGGATGTTTATTCATGTAGGTATATATTTTTCCATATTTTAAGTTATAATTGAAAATGGCATAATATACTTATATATTGCAATATCGTTTATAGGGGGGTCGCATGGTAAACCTCATGTTTGGTGCTAATTGTCCAGAACTGCAAAAGATGATCACTAAGGAACTCCAGAGAATAGCTGATGGAGGGGAACCTGAGTATATTTGCTTGTTACTTGTTATACTAATTATAATCGAAGATATTTCCTCATCATAAATAATTGATCACTTAGATTCTCATTACCTGTATCTGAAAGAAGTCCAGAGGAAGAAAAACGTTTACAAATTCTAGAAGAAACTAGATTAGCTAAGGAAGCAGCTAAAAAAGCACAGAAAGGTTAAAAATGCATACAATAATAGAAAGTATTTGATTAATTTAATATAACAAGTATTATTCAAACATGTAGAAGCTGAGGCTAAAGCTAAGTATGAAGCAGAAATGTCACATTTGATAAATTCATTATGCTTGGAAACATGTCTTATAATTTATCCATGGGTATTCAAAGATGAAGAAGGACACCGAAGAGATAAAAAATCAAGTCCACCATACATGGAACTTATTGAGGAACTTTTGCCAGGCAATTACACTGTAGAGGAAGAATTTCGAAAAAGACTGGATGATGACATTCTTATGGCATTATGTGAAGAGGTACGAAAATACTCTTTTCAAATGTAAAATATTTAACTGGCTTTCTCTTTTTTTTTCTCTATGCATATAGTCGGACTACGTGTTGACTGAGGACGCTAAACAATTACTATTGGATGGAAAATGTATGTGCATGAGATTGAAAATCAATGATAAAAAGAAAGAGATGGACGTGGAAAAATATTTGCTGAACCTATTATTTGGTGAACCTATTTTGCCACAATTTGGCCAGACATTTGCCGAAGGATGGTAAATCTATTTGTACTTTTAGTGTATAAAGGGTTCAAAGATTTTATATATCATTATTTTTTGGCTTCAAGCTACGCAGAACGACATCATCCGGCATTTATACCTAGTGGAAAAGATAATTTAATATTTCCAGTGATATGGGCACCATCAAATCCAAGAAACAAAGCCATAGTGTTTAAAAAAATATTTCGCAAATATATTGACACCACGTATCCAGTAAATATCAATTTATAAATAAGTATATAAAAAATGGTTTTTATAATGGCTTTATTAAAATTTCAGTATGAGGAAAAAGGTGATAAATGCCCTATAATTGTATTTAAATATGATTCTACAAAGAAAAACGATTTAAAGATAATACTAGAAATGTATAGCAGCGAATTGGTAAATTTTGGTGTTTTCGAACGAGACAAACCACCGGATGCGAAAAAAATTGCATCATCTATTCAAGAATTTGAGGAATATTCTACAGAAAAAACTGGGTCAGTTATAATTTGCTTGTCCCAGTTTTCTAATAATGAGATTATATACCTGTTTTAGGTATGAGACATTTGTCTGTGTTGTAAAAAAAATAAGTTCCGAAGTTTTCCTAACATTCGCTGGTATTGGTCCATATCATGTTAGCGAGTCTCCAGAAAAAGCCATTGAAGAATCGACCTTATATTTTCCAATAATTGGAATCGTTGATGACATACAGTCAGATGATGATGAGAAACTAGAGGAGCTTGAAGTAGAAGATGTTATAAACGAAAATGGTGAAGCAGTTAATGTGAGTGGTTATATACTCATACTATCATTTAAGAATTCTATTAGCAGAATAACAATTGTTTTATTACTTTAATATGCCTTCGTAGAATTTGGAAATTCGGTAAATTCGTGGTAAGTTAACATAGAAATAAGTTTCTTTATAATAGAACTTGTCATAATTCCACTAATATCAGAAAATTGTAAGGCTAAAACCAAGCAAAATTTAATTTTTTTTTGGATATGTTTGATTATAATATAATAAGATAGGTCAAAATAATGAAGTTAATAACAAGTTTTACTGTATTTTATCATATTAAAAAAGCTATTGTCAAAGCTCCCATGCTATAAATTAATTGAATAAAATTGAGTAAAAAAAGTTTACTTGACATTTTTTTTATTAAGTGATAAACCCATTACAGGAAAATGAATGGAAATGTGAATTAATTTTTGTAAAGATACCATAATTTATTTTCCATTATACAATCAATGGTACAATAAATGATGGTAGATAGAAGTTCTTTACTTCTTGTAGCCACAGCTACGCCTGCGACCTCTGGCCCTTTCGAACTTACGACCCTTTGATCGCACAAGAGGTTTGGTGTGAGAATGTGGAACACCTGGAGCTGGTCCAAAGTGTTTGACAGCCTCACGAGCGTTGCGACGCCCTTGCATCAAAACAGTGCGTTTTCCAGTAGGAGCACGCAAAGCCAATTGATCGAAAGTGATAATCTCACCACCTGCCTTCAGGATGCGACCTCTGGCCTTCTCGGTGATACGCAAAGCGCATATCTAAGAAGCCATTAACGAAATAAGCTTATTTATAATTCCAAGTCTAATGAGAATATGTATCAAATAACTTACCGTCAATTTTGGAACTTCAAAGATTCTAGCATCATCTGTCACTGTACCTACAATGACTGCGATATTATTCTCACGTCCAGGTTTCTTCATAAATCTGACAACACGTGCCAAGGAAATTGGCGGGCGGTTGATTTTGCTCATAAAGAGACGTTTCAGAATGATCTTGTTAAATTTGCTATTTGTACGGCGAGCCAGAAACCGGTACAGCTATGAAGAAAAATGATTAAATTTTTAATTAATGTAGCAAAAGACTATAATCAATATTAAGAATATAATTAAATACTGCTAACTCTTGAATATAAAAACTGTATCAGCTAGTATAAACGATTTTCAACTAATGTTGAAAGCCGGAATAGGAAAGCTGACTTGAATATACTCTTGCGAACATTCAAATTGAACCAGCCCATATCAGACTGACACAGAGTGCGGTTCGCTTGTAGATACCAAATTATATTAACACAAAGGAGCTATATTACTACACGTGTCCCTCCTGCTACACAAACAAGATCATAACCTACAAAACGCCAATTCATAGAAGATGTGTATACTAACAGAAGTAATATTAATAAATGCAATTGAAATTCGAAATATATAAAAGAATCGATTGATTCTTAAGAATAAGAACAGAAGGAAATAGATACCTTGACGAGGAGTCGCAGGTAGACATCCTGTGACTTGGGCTCCGTACGCCGGACTTTGCGATCGTGTTTATGATTAATGTCTATACCCTGAAAATAAAATTCAATAGGATTAATGTAAAGGACAATAATAGCTTCAAGCTTATCAAACACACTGTCTAAATAATTCGCCCGTATAGTGGATGCTATCGGATTTCTCAAGCAAACCAAAATATGTCCAACCACTCACCATTTTTGACACCCCGGGAAAGAAACCTCTATCTTGGGCTGTTCAGGGTTACTATTGAAACGGAAACCGTATAGGGTGCAGCAACTGTTTATTCCAATCCTAAACAGTAACACCAGCTGTCGGTAAACCAAGAGAAACAAAAATGATAAAAGTGTAAAATATTTATCAGTATCGTCATCATCACTTTTTTCAATTCTAATTCCCTTATAGTTTAATTACTTTTTTCGCAGAAATAAATTGTAAATTGATTATGAAAATATGCTTACAATATTATTACCATTAACTCTTTTTTCTTAAAGATGGCAGCACTTCTCATGTACCAAAATCTGCTGGAATGGAGCGGATAGCACGATTGACTTATGAAAGTGCTAAACGGAAGAAGTGGTAGGTTGAAGAGTAGTGTTTAATCAAAGAAAGAAGAGTGCGTTACAAGCATTTCCAAGTCCAGTGACTGCTTTGCCGGGATCAGGTGTGGAACTTGTGTTCAATTCCGAAAGATAACATAGTGAGATTTGTACTTACGTCCTCAAGTTATTTCTACAAATATGTATGAAAAAATCGGGAGATACAAATAATAGGATATAAAACATGATTGATATATGAATTTTGGAAAAAGCGAATTAATTGTGAGAAGATCAATTGAAATTGAGTACGAAGATATTTCTAAAATGAACATTTTCTTTAAATCGACCTTTGAATAAGTATAAACAAAAATAATTTATCGTGTCGTGCGTCTTTATTATAGAGTACTTATTATCCTACAGATTAGGCGTGTCATAACGTGATAATCCAGCACACTTTAATTTTTATGATATTCAAGAAAAATGAATTATGTCAATAGTTTGAAAGTCATGTAAATTTTGAACGTAAACTGTTTCAGTTGCCTTTATCCTACGAGTCAATATAAAGGAAAGCTAATCGCTTTTAATCTATCTGTTGATTAAAATTCGCCTGTAGCAGGTATGTACCTATATTGTTCAAAAGGAATATCTGAGTGTATAAAGTGCTTATTTCCATTAGAGTTTACTATATGTATACTATTTGCTTCAAGTACACATTATGACGATTATAAATTGTGGCATGACAGTTTGTCAATTGAGCACTAAAGTTTGTTAAGTATGTGTATGCAAGACATGCAACTGTTAATGTTCTGCATTGGTGATCAAGTTAGGCAATAACTGTTATTGAAATTCATTAATGAAATCCTGTCTCTTTATGAATATATATGTATATATTTAGCATGCAGTATTTAATAATTTAATGATATTGTTGTTAGATATTATCAGTATGGCAGGAGATGGACAGATTTGCTCAAGCACTGTACTTGAAGAAACATTTTACATAACATCAAAGAAAAACACATTCTATCGTGTAAAACTTACTGAAAAAGGTTTAAGTTTGCAAAAGGAGAGCAATGGTTCCACCAAGACTGAGACAATAGCCTTGAACGACATAATAGGCTGTCGATGTATGTGCTCAAAAAAGCGTAGTGCCGATAGTTGTGCCTGTCGTCCTGGAGCTTCCAAGATACAACTGAGGGTTGTTGAATCGACAGAGAATTTCCTGCCGTACGATGAATATGATACTTCAGCATACCTTTATATTTATGCATACATTTTAAAGAAGGCACGAGTGAAAGGTGCAAGAAGACGCGAGAGAACGACAATTACATTACGTTTTCGAAGCTTTGATAAATATGAGGATAACTTGAGGGAAGCAAGTAGATGGAGATTGGCAATAAAATGTCTAGTTGCCAGAGTACCTGTGCCAAAGATGCTAATGAGCCCCACTCATGGTAATTTAGAATCATTACTAAATGGTAAGTCATAAACGTTATAGTTTAATCTGCTATAATTAATATACAATTGGTAATAATAATTACAGCGCATTCATTTTACTACACTGTATTTTATCTGAAACCACATATCTGTTTACTGTATGATTCTTAATGGGTTATTGATGACAGTATTATATTCTAATCTTCAATTACTATTCACATAATTCCTTACTAATGATGCATTTGAATGGGTTTGAGAAAACATAGACAACTAATAAAATTGTACTTACATATAATATCTCTTAATGAAATATAATTATATGCGTTAAAGCTGCATAATCATTACATTATATAAGAGCATACATAAACGAAGTACTTGTTTCCTAAGAAATTAAAACTGGTTTTCGTTGGATGACGACAGACCAGGTGAGCTAATTGTACCTACAACAGTAAAAAGATTCTGACAGTACTTGGAACGTACTATATCATAATTATAGATACAATACTATAGTATGTACAATAATATCTATACGGGTACAACTTACGATATACAAAATATATGAACAAACCTTGATTTCATAAGCATGGTTTATTGTTTAAACTCGACTTATCTTAGAAATGCAAGTATCTAATTCGCTAATCGTACAGTTAAACCGAGTTTAAACAATAAATTGTTTTTGTAGAACAGGCCCCGAGAAATGCGTAGTCATGAGCTTACCGCTCAAAAACAAAGTAACCGGGCATCCAGACTCAATGAGTTAATCGCAGTTAAATTCGGAAGAATCACATATTAATTTTGTAGCAAGAAAGATTTTAAATTCCTATTACGTAACGTTATAGCGACCTACGGACTCTGATACTGAGCTACACTTGACCGTGATACTCCAAAGTTGCAACCCACGTATAGGTATGATATGAGAACAGGGCTTGCTTAACGGACCTGCAAGATGTCACTGACATAACAACCAGCAGTTGACATTACATGAGGAATTATAATCTACTATTGCACGATTACATAATGCTAACTTAACAATCCCTGATCTGCCTCAACATATATGTACCTCACACTAGCGTATTGTAGTTTAATTTCTCTTATTGCGTTTTCCTATATAATTTTCTTAACTCAGTACAGTAGAAAATAATACTCCTTTACGTCGTGCAATGCTGAAAGTATGGACTTTGCTAGAGAACAAAATTCGACTTGTGTCAGCTTCTTTGTACGATCCTACTCACAGCGATACTTTCTTTAAATTGAAATCTGCTGGAATATGTAAAAAAGGAATTAAACTGCGTCATTAATACGTTCGTCGTAGTTCAAGGAGCCAATGGAATTAGTTAAAATGTTTGCTCATTTTTTACTTCCTTTTAAACATCCTACATGCGTGACATAAAATTCTTGAAATGGAAAATAAATGACTAGCATCTTGACGTTTTCTGTTTTTGTCCGAGCATAATTCTGCTGTACTTTGTCTTGCAAAATTGACTTGCACATTTATCCTTCAGCTATGTGCGAACATATTTCTTAACGTACTAAGACATAGTAACGTTCTGCATAGTAGCAGCCGTAACTTACTGTATAATGTTTTTTTAAACAAAAATTACGCTAAAAAATCGTAACCATCAAGAGCTCATATTTATTGTATACTAAGTAGATACTTATTAATCCATACGTGTGTAACAATTACGTGCTAAGCAGATTATATAATTGGTTTACTGAGGCATTTATACCATAGAAACGTTCGCTCTAAGTGTTTTTATTAAATGCTATCTGTCGATGTCAGATGGCCATGAAATCCACGTGAAACTTAAATGTCGCAACGTACTCATTGTCAGTTTATAAGTAGCTAGAGATATATATATTGTGCAGCTACAGCTCAAGCTGGTAGAAGGCGAATGGAAATAGGTAATGCGCTTTTCAATATTTCCTATTGGGTCATTGCATGCTTATGCGTAAATATATAGTATATGAACATAAGTTATGTTATTACCTGTCCTACTACTTAAAGGAAACTAAAAACAGGTCGACACGGAAGCGCGACTTTCGCTGCGAAGCAGGAATTAAATGAAAGTGAAATTCTCCTGCGTAATGGAAATATCGTTATCCGTACATGATACAAACCACAAGGTGTACAAAGTCTATTTGATTTGCTTTAACGTGGTCTATGTTCTTTGCAGTGTCTTGTCTCCTTGTTACTTGCAACTTATTTATAAGAGAAGACTATGGATAAGTAATTGTAACGAAAAAGAATTTTCCTCAGTAAGGACGGTTCGGGGAAGGTATGGCAAGTGGGTGGCGTAGCTCAATGATCAGACCGGTAATCAAAAAGTTGTCCCGGATTCGAATTCCGGCCCAGGCGCCTCGGTTTTTTTCTGGATCGTTCCATGAAAATAACTCATCCGCCAGGTTATAAATACTAAGAAATGTGTTATCATTAAGTCAAGCCTTATCTATATTTTTAACTTAAGATAAACAAAGCCCATTCACATTAGCGGCTTTAATCTACATTCGCAAGATAACTATGAAGCCCGAAAACCAAAAACGAGTTATCTCAAAATATCTTAGGAGATTGCCAGTAAAACAATAGCATCATAGAAAGTATACTGCTATTGTGCCGGCATTATATTGGAATATGGCGTTTTTGGCTGTTAGGGAAGCAATTAATCAAAAAGCTTGTTGTGCGTCATTTTGTTTTCTTTCTATTTTTAAATTGGAAACTCAAGGCTAAAGATCTTCTGTAAACAATACAAAGGGTATTATTGATGCAAGAGTGATTAGCGGATTGTGTGCTTGATAAAAGTTATTCTTACGATCCTTTTGTATTTTTTAATATGAAATGAGCATCCAGTTCTTATTTATAATTTAATGGTATTATGATAAAAATGATCAGGACAGATTTCAATTTATGGTACATATTTAGCTCTAGTAGATTTCTTTTTGATTATGCAGCTTACTTTGGACTACGGATATATACAAAGAAACAAAACACACCCATTTCTTATTCTATTTTAATCAGTGTTTCTTTTGTAGTATTTGATATCAAAGAACTTTAGCGCTAACTGAACTAAATTAAATTCCTGATCTCAACAAAGATCAATGGTTGTAATAGGAATAAATTTCATAGCCAAATTTGCACAATGAACATTTTAAATAACTATTGGCACAGAAATATAGTTTTCAATGATCAAACAATTTAGTTTCATTAGAACAATAATGTCCAGTACTATCACCTACTATTGTCTAACTAATCTTTAATTCCGTAATATCTGTATTGAAGAATATTTTAACAATTAAGAGGGTAGGAATCTAGTTTTAAGTTCGATATTAGAAAATTTATAATTCGGTGTATGACACAAATCCTAATAAATGTTACGTTTTTGATTTAGCTTGCCCTGGTGAGCAAAGAAAGTTGCTAGTACTTCTAAATCCAAAATCTGGACCTGGACGGGGAAGAGAGAATTTTCAACGAAGAATCCATGCAATACTTTCTGAGGCTGAACGGCATTATGATATTCATATCACAAAATATCCAAATTATGCTCGTGAATTTGTTCGCACGAAAGACATATATCAATGGAGTGGTATACTTACTGTTGGTGGAGATGGTATTCTCTTCGAGGTTGTCAATGGAATTTTCGAGAGGCCTGATTGGGAGAAAGCAGTCAAAGAGTTACCCCTGGGTGTAATACCCTGTGGATCTGGGAATGGCTTAGCAAAGTCAATAGCACATGCTAAACAGTAAGTCCTTTGATTTATAATAAATGAAATTTTGCCAATGATAATTATCTTTTAGGGAGCCATACGATTCTAACCCCATGCTAATCAGTGCTCTGTCAGTTGTAAAAAGCAAAAAAACACCAATAGACTTAATACGTATAGAAACAAGAAGTCAAATAATGTTTTCATTTCTCTGTGTTGGCTGGGGTTTTTTGGCTGATATTGATATAGAGAGCGAACGTCTTCGTGTCATTGGTGGTCAGAGATTTACAGTTTGGAGCGTAGCACGTCTTATTGGGCTACGTACCTACAGAGGCAAAGTGTCATACCTCCCGTGTGAAAAATTACCCCTGTCTGAGAGTAATGGGAGCCTTTATGAACAGGATCATATTGATGATGGAAAGATTTCACACTCTAGGAGTTACGGCGATGAGTTAGATCGGTAAGCTACTTATTTGTCGGTTATAATGCGAAAGATATTTATAGAAATGTCTAGATAATCTAGAATCTATAATGATATTATAAGTATCCCCAGATATGGGAGCGTTAGGGAGTCCAGGAGTTACCATGATGCATTAGACAGTAATTCTAATGGCGCAGAGAGTGCGTCCAATGATTTTGATGATGAAGGTGAAGTGATAACCGAAAGTCTTTCTTTGGAAACCGAAAAGCAAAGTAGGCATAGACTGGACAGCTTCTATTCTGCAACTTCTAGAAAGTCAACCTACTTTAGCGCCGGTGCAATGTCAAGTTATCATAGCGTTAATGAATCAGATGGCAGCGGACAATGTGTGTATCTAAATCGAAATTTAATTAATATTCAACAGGCATGTTTTAAAAACACTTCTCACTAAACGCAGGTGCTGAAAATAGGGACAATCGAATCGTTTACGGTCCTCCCGGCAAGACGCCGGCTCTGACGGCTCAGCTTCCAAGTACATGGACTCAAATTAAAGGTGACCTATGATCTTCCGTAGTATGGTATGAAAAAATATTAAAAATTAAAAGATGGTCATTTATTTTATTCTAGGGAACTTTGTAATGGTGCATGCAGCTTACCAAACGCACTTGGCGCAAGATTGTTTTTTTGCACCACGTGCTAGATTAGCTGACGGTGTCATCTGGTTACTTATTGTAAGAGCGGGTATCACCAGAGCAAATTTGCTCCAAGTAAGATAAAAAATCGATTAGTAACCATGTCAAATATAACCCATAAGATTATATGGTTCTTCGTTTATTTATCAGTTTCTACTGGGTCTAAGTAATGGGACTCATCTAGCATGCTCTGGAGTGGAAATGATTCCAGTACAAGCTTTTCGTATAGAACCGGAAGTTAATGGCCCTATAGGTCATTTAACAGTGGATGGAGAAGAAGTGGATTATGGACCTCTTCAGGCTGAAGTATTTCCGTCTCTGGCAACAGTCATGACTCCGTGATATGATCATTGAATAACTTCAGTGAGTCAAAGACCCAGGTACTTGAATCAAAAAAGTGAAAGCAATCATCGAGAAAAATGCGCAATATGATTGTCTTTAAAATTTATAGGATCCCTTAAGTCATAAATCGTGTCAGGGACCTAACAATTAATAGTGAAAATTCAGTTAGAAGTGGCTAGAATCATCGATCAAAGAATCACTCAGGATTCGCTTTATCAGCCATGAATAAAATAAAGTGGATTCAATGCGAGCTGATTATAAAGTCACTTTCTATTTTCAAACACAATTTTTTATGAGTTACCAAATCTTCAGATAAATGAAACCTAATGAATGTTTGTAAAATATTGTAGGATTTATTTTTATTGTTTCATTGATCCATTCCAAATGCTTATGATCATAACTTTTCTACTTATCAAAATGGGAAGTGACTCTATTATCTTCCTACTTATATTAGCGCTCAATAATTATAGAAATGTTTAATAATCCATTTTAAATAAAATGATGCCCAACGACAAGACAAAATTATTAAATTTATCTTTGGTCATACGGGCATCCGCATTTGAGCATACTCTTTCAAACATTCCTCTGTTAAAATTATTTCTATTAAACGAATTAAAGAGCAAGAAATGAAAGATTACTGATTAGATTTTAAGCTTGTAAGATTTTCGTCCAAATTTCAACTATAGTGTCTGGCGACTAACATATAGTCGATCTACGAGTTCAATGTGTTTTTTTTGCACTTCGTAAGCAATGCGATTCTTAACAAATCATACACGGTTTCCCATAGAATAACGTAAATATATGCTGAAACGGAACAATAAAATATATTCAGTGCAAAACCATGCATGTGTACACTTTGTAAAAAACATTTTATGTTGTAACACGTGTACTTTCATAGAGACGTTATTGTTTTTGACGTGTCAAAAAAACACATCAAACTCATCGACGGACTACAAGTTATTCTATTAATACTTAGAAAAGATGAGTAAACGCGTATTTACGCGATTAATCGTTATTTCATATTGAGTTATGCTGACTGAACCTCTATAATTTCACTTTATTAATACTTATACCCACAGTCAACAAATAAATCATAATACTATTTTATTTCGTTATCTCACGTCGCACATATCAAATATTGCCATTTCAACAAGTCATTAGTTATCAATAAGAATTAGAAAGAGAGAGAGCACTATTTTGATAACATTTTTGGTTCAGCTCGGCAACTTGTTACGACATAATTGTCCCATCCTCTGTTTCTAATCGTTAAAAAGAAGAAGAAGTCGATTTAAATAAAAAGGGGCTCCACGTGTGGAACCGATAGTTTAACAAGTATCTTGGAAGGAGAATCTCATTCCCTTCTATTTTTTTTTTCCATTTTCTTCCATCAGCCACTGTTCGTTGTATTAATGATGATTATACAACGAAATTATGTTTAAAAAATATACTCTGCCCACACATACAGAGCCTCCTTTTTTTAACGCTCATTCGATTATCTTCGTACGGACACTATATGTTGGATTATTCTAGAAAATATATACAAAATAATTTAAATATTAATGGCATATCCAAGTATTATAACGTTGGTGCCAAGATAATAAGCCACAGGCAGTATTTGGGTAGCAGTTTATAATAGGCTAGAATGATTTCTTGAGCTTTTAGAGAATTCCTGTTAAATATTTGACTAATTATAGTATTTTGTCAAGGCACGAAATTCCATGAATTTTCTAATGCGACAAAAAATATTTAGACTTCTGCCGAATGTCGGTTCATTTATTAATACTTGTTCCAGAAACCATGGCAGACGCGCGATTGTTATTTCATATGTTTATAATAGTGATTGTTTTTCTTTTAAATGAAGATTCTATTTACAAGAGAGATCTATGAAAAATATTAAGCTCATGTTATTGCGAATATTGCAAAATATTGTGGAAATAAAAATTCGTTTTTATTGCACACTTTCGACAGTTCTATTATTATATTTTCCACTTACTAATTCCTATAGTATTGTTCACAATAAACATGTGAATATTGAGCCCACGTACTTCTTTACTGGGAAAAACAGTAGGTATTTACAAGAATATAAGATAATGTATTATTTTTATTCACCGAAATCTAATTTATGTATACATATAATATCGTATATAATATTTACGCTTACTATTAACACAAGACCAATATGTATAAGAAAGTGTAAGAGACTTCTCCGAGTCTCTTGATATTATTATTACATGGGGTATCTACAGCTTTTGACAATGACATACGACCCGAGAATGAGTAAAAGACTCGTGGAGATGTAGTTAAATTGTTTTTAACATTTGAGTAAAAGTACCATGAATAATGTGTACAATAATAGAGAGGATATAATTTCATAAAAATAAAAATACGTCTTAATATTTCCAGTTAGACATATAATGGTCAACATACAGTAAACGTTGAACTTCCGATGCGCATCGCGTATAAATGAAAAATTGTAGGCTCCCTTCAATATCGAACGTTAATTTATCATACGTATTTCCTCTTTTTGCTTTCGTATAACAAAAAAAAATCCTAATACACATTGTTCAAGATGAGTTAAAAGTTTAAGGAGTCATTTTGATCGCATTCTTACATATGTGTCTACTATACTTGTGTAACTGCAAATTCTATTCCATCTATGGACATATATAAGATTTACTGATTCAATATTGTAAATAGAACAATTGATTCTAATTATCTGGACATGTTTCTTACAATGTATACAATAACTTTCTTACGAGGTTTAATCCAACTTTTTGAAATATGCTAACCACAAGACAAACATTGCAATGTATGATTTTTGCAACTATGCATCATTTATATAAAAATGGTCAATAAGTAGTTAGTGAGCAAATTTTATGGAGTCTGTTAATCTCGCGGATAATAATTATTTATAAGAAATAATTATGATGCTTGAGAACTGAAATTAACTTTTCCCAAAACCTATTATTCAGGAGTACCAGAATGAATCAAATGATACTAAAAGGACAAAGAAAAATAGGGAATTTGAATTAAAATAATGTAAACAATCTAATTCGTCAGACTGAGAGAGTTTATATTGGCCAATAAATCTCTAACGTCATCCTGAACCTCGTCGGAAGTGTTTGAGAGTGAGAGGCGGGAGCAAAATGTACTTAAAACTTCGACCTGATCGCGAGCATCTCTTTGTTTTTGTAGATATGCAAGTAACATTCCTACAACACTGTGTACTTCATCCTTGACCTTTTTCATATCAGACCCTCTGCAGTTCTGGAGCATCCTTAATTTCGATTGTGCCAACTGTAAAGGATTGCATCCGAATGCATCGGAGGAGAGCACGTCTGTGCCACCCTTCAGGAGAAGTGTCACGACCGATGTTTTACTAGTACAGGCTGCCAGATGCAATGGCGTGTTTCCAAGACAATCTCGCTGGTTGATATCTGCTCTGTATGCTAGCAGTAGACGCACCATTTCTGTGTACCCTCTGCACATAGTTATGATAGAGGAAAATTAATATATTTAATAATTGCATCTAAAACTTCGTGATTATTTCATATAACAGATATATACCTGCAGGATGCCAAATGAAGAGGAGAACGACCTCTTCTATCCTGATTATTTGGCGATACACCTATGCTGAGCAAATGACGCATTAACTCGATATTGTTGGTAGCTGCTGCAAGTCTCATTTTACGCTCATTAAGAGGCCCAGTAAAGTCTCTATAAATAAGACTTTCCTTTCTTCTCCAATGTGCAGGAGAGGATGTTTCTACATAGCAGTTAGAAAAGAGACAGAGTTATTGAATGTACAAAAAGTCTTAACAGAAATAACAAGGCAACATTAATATCAAATATATATTATATGTTATCATTTAGCATCAATGCAGATCAAAAACCTAGTAATTAGAATAGATTAAATAGTCCATAAGCTGTTAACAGATATGTCCATAAAACAGTGCAAACAAAAGCCTTATGATAAACTGAATATGCTGTGCTCTGATCTGTATTGTGAAGAGAAAATTAAATTGATACTCACTCGCTCTGAAAACTCCCATCATTGGAAGGCCCGTCACATTACACATAGGTGGAATACGAAACTCCAATAGCTGTAGTAATAAAGTATAATAAATGGCAATTTCCAAAAGACTATTGCTTGGTAAATATTTATGCTGACTTACCTTATCAGGTCTTGCATCAATACAACGAAACAAAATTGATTCAGATGAGCTTGTTGGTAAACTGATTTGACTGGATGTGGGCGAGTTTTCTATAGCTGGATATATAGTTGCTCCTGGTAGAAGCGATAATTTAGCTGGTGTTTCTTCAAAACTCATGCTGCTTTGTTCTTGCCCTTGAGAATTGACTGCATACGATGTTCCTGACGAGTTTGTGCTGATTGTTGTACTGCTGCCTGGAATCTGATTACTTGCGAGACTTTCATGTTGAGCTACCAAACTGTCGTTTGAATCGTTCCCTGTCTCCACTCCAGAATCCACAGACGTCATTTTACATTTGAACGTAGGCAAATCGTTTACTCTTTCCTCCTGTATGAATCGTCAGTACACTGTTCCGATTAGGATAATAATAACAGCCGTGAAGGAGGCTTAGACAACTTGGATCTTGTTGATTTCTATTATGATATTGAGATACATCTCGAATCTCGATTCTGTTACATTATTCTTGAACGCTCGAGTTACTTCGAGAATCGATACATAAAACTCGACTACCAGAATAGCCAACGGTATAGGACAAAATGTCTATGTACCAAATGTATATATCAAATTTGACACATTTTTTTTTTAAATACAACATAATTCGACTAGGATTGTTTACTGTTGTTGTGAATTTATAAGAAAACTAATATCACTAAATATGGGCTTGTTATAAAGATTTTATTTTGATGTATTGCATTCCTACTTGTTTTTTATTTGTCTTATTTACAATATTTCTTAATTTTTATCACATTTTTCTAATAGATCTCCTTTAGGTTTTAACTTGTTGCTGATAATATTATTCCTTCTTTCTTCCATTTCCTTTAGCTTCTTATTATGTCTTTCAACGGCATAATCTACTTCAGATAGTAGTTTTTTAATTTTTTGCTGAAATAGAATATTACATTATAATAAGATACTGTAGATAATCATTTAAAACGATTTAGAAGTGTATACATACAGCATAGTTTTTTTGTTTATTTATGCGTGTTTTTTGCCTAATTCCGTAAGGTGTTGGTCTTCCATCCAAAAAGGTATAATCTGCTAAATTAGTCAGTGCCCCAAAAGCATTAGGATTTTTAGTCAAACCTTGCCTGGAATCATATATTAAGTACTATCTATTGCATACAATAATATAAAAATTTACTTTTCTCGCCAATCCTGATCCAATGCTCTCACAGAAGATATACTCAAGCTATTAAACTGAATAAACATATTAAAACCTGAAACGATATTAACATTAATATAATTGTAATATCTAAAAACAAGTAAATATTACTAATAGATTTACAAAATTGTTCAATCAAGATATTACTTAAGTTTTGACTAACCTATACGAGTTTCGACGGAACGTATTATCTTATTAACCACAGACATTTTGTCAACGAATATACTATTTCTTTACTATATTCTCGTTCGAATTTCGTTGTATCTTATTAAAATCAATTACGAAGTTTCCTTATTTCAATTTCTTCGACGAGCCTGAAGGCTCAACAATTTCAGAAAATGGAGCAGTGCCAGGCAGTGCAGAGCCAGTGCTGCTCAGGGTAGCAAACTTATTACCACTTGTATGAAATGCGTCTGAAGTCAGCTCGAATTATTTTATAACGTAGAAGTGGTGCTTCGTAATCGAGTGGTACTGTAGTTCACGTAATAATCAGGGAAGGTTTGACGGCTTCCTCGTGGCAAACGATTGCCCGAAACTATTTCCAGGCTAAAGACAACCCTTTATTTATGTGAGAAATTAAGAGAACGATCATGGTCTCGGTGATGCAGCCCTTCATGGTGAGTGGTGTATTCGAGGTTTGTTAGCTTAGGACCGGTCTTTTGCCTTTGACATTCATTCCTAGTACATTTTCAATGATATTCTATGTTTGAGAATAACTATTAATCGGAGTGTTTATTTTAATCTTTATCAGGACGTCGAAAGCTCAAGAAGCTACATCGACGAGCTGTATTCGCCGGACCCGCAAAAATGTCTTGAAGCCATAATGTGAGTGAAATTCATATAACCTCTAAATTATTCATTGGATTGCAGTTCGAGATTTGAAAAATATGCTTAGGTATTTAATGTTAATAATTATGATCTGATATAATTTGTTACTTTGTAACTGTACATTTGGTAATCATTTTTGTTGATGCTTGAAAAGAATATATATGTATACATTCTTAAGAACATAGTAGTGTAGATTACTTACTATGAAGTTGAAGTTTTTGGATAGTATCATATATTTTGTTGTTCATTCAACAGATGCCTCAAGAATTCTGTGATTGGGAGTAACCGCCAGAAGGGTTCTGTGATAGCGCAGGGTGTAGTACCTCGACTATTGCAATTATTAGGAGATACATCCGGCACAGTGGGAGAACGTGTTCGTCTAGAATCTTCTGTTACTTTAGGCTCTCTAGCGAAAGGAACTGATCAGCATGTACTGGCACTTATAGATTTGGGTGTAGTACCTTTAATACTTCAAGTACTATTAAGTACTCCTGTGTCAGAACAACCCTGTCAAGGAAAAGGCAAAGTATCAGATTTGCTTATAGAAGCATGCTTGCGCTGCCTGCGCACAGTTTTTCAACATGCAGCAGCACCAGTACATGCCATTTACCAAGATCCTGCACTGGTACCTCGTTTACTGACTCTGGCTAGTAGATCTGTCACTTGCCAAGTCTGCGTAGCAACTATTTTAACTGCGGCATGTAAGGTAATTATATATTGTACAGTAACGAGGTTTTGAAATTAAAACATGAAACAAAGAAAAATGTTCATACCCACAGACTGCTGAGGAACAAAATGCATTGTCAAAGGGAGGTGCTGTTGGAGCTTTAGCAGCTCAGCTAGACTCTCCTTTGGCTGATGTGCAGTTACCTGCTTTAGCATGTCTCGCCAATATGTGCTATCAGAATCACTCAGTATCGGCGATGGTCGCTGCTGCTAGTACCAGCAATATACAGGGCAAAGTCGTTCCTGCAGCACTAGGTCAGCTCATGGGACGGGAGCGAAGCTCGTTAGTACAACTGGAAGCTGCACGTTGTGTAGCATATATGTATAGAGCTGGAGCACTGTCCTCGACGGATCCCCGCGTCGTCTACAGAGCCTTACCATGTCTGGTAAGATTGTGCCATCGGGAAAGACCACCGCGAGAAAGAGTAGCAGCCGCAGAGACTTTGGCTTATCTTACCGAAGTTGACACAGAACTTCAGCGATTGGCATCTATCAGTAATCATCTCATACCCACTTTGGCAGAATTACTAAGGCCTCAGCCGCTGGTAAGTTTTTCACAAGTAGCTTGATGAAACAAATTGTTTTGATGTATCGAAATGACCAGTTGTACCTATCAGGTACAGGACGCGACGTTGTCTCAAGATATGCGGCAAGCGGCATTTCGTGCATTCGCTTCACTGGGTGCTAATGATGAGGACATCCGGAAGAGGATCATCGAAACGGAGAGTCTTATGGAACAGGTGGTTTCTGGTCTACAAGATCCTGGTGGTCCGCGAGTTCGTTTGGCTGCTGTGCGATGTCTGCATTCTCTCTCCAGGAGTGTCCAGCAACTACGTACTACTTTCCAGGATCACGCTGTCTGGAGGCCCCTAATGCAGCTTCTTCACGGTGCTGACAAGGGATTGGAGGGTGAGCTTCGAACGATTTCGCAAAGCTGCTTTCTCCCAGGAACAATCTAAACAAAGGGCGATCGGAGTGCTTGAACGATCTATTCCCTGCGATGTAGGTAGGGGTGAAGGCGAGGAGGATTTGTTGACAGTGGCATCGAGTACCTTATGCAATCTACTCCTGGAATTCAGTCCAAGCAAGGAGCCCATCCTAGAATCTGGTGGAGTGGAATTACTGTGTTCTCTCACCAAACGCCCTGACCCAGCTCTTCGTCTAAATGGCATTTGGGCTTTGATGAACGTAGCCTTCCAGGCGGAACAGCGCGTCAAATCACAGATCCTCTCATGTCTTGGTACCGATCAGATCTTCCGCCTTCTGGCTGATCCTGAGCTTGCTGTACTCATGAAGACTCTGGGTCTTCTACGTAATCTTCTTTCCACCAAAGCGCACATCGATCGTATAATGGGCGAACATGCCGCTCACGTAATGCAGGCCGTCATACTGGTTCTCGAGGATCCAGAACATCCGGCGGATGTCAAAGAGCAGGCTCTCTGCATCCTAGCCAATGTGGCCGACGGGGATCGTGCCCGTGATCACATAATGGCCAATGAGGATGTACTCAAAAAACTCATGGATTATATGGTTCGTTTTTTTTTTCAAAGGTTTCCCTCAAGTCTTTAGAGTACATAACTAAAATGTTGAATCTCAATACTATATCGGTTACAGATGCACAGCAACGTTAAACTCCAAGTGGCTGCTATATTTTGCGTGTGCAACCTAGTCTGGAAAGAGGAACCTGGTGCTGCGCAACGTCAAGCACGACTGCGCGAGTTAGGTCTCTACCGTATCTTGCAACAATTACGTCACACCAAGGATTCACAGTTGTTCGATAAGTACGTAGCGTGATGTTTTTCATTAAAATCTATTAAATTCAGTAAATTTATTAGAATCATAATAAATTCTCACGATGTGTAAGCATCTACATAATAGTATGACGCAATTGATATTACTGTTTCAGGGTAAAGACTGCAATGGCGCAGTTCTTCGACGCTTGAGCCCGATAATAATTGGTTACCCATCGTCGCTAGATTTTTTACAATTTTTAGTTTTTACCTTTTTAAATTTCAACTTTAACACTGTGATCGTTTACCCTTTCCCAAGGAACTCTATCAACTTACACGTGAGATGGCCTTCACGATTTACCAGGAATACCGTAATTCTGACGACCTGAGCATAATGAGATTCTAGTATCGTACGCGACATATTTATTAAAGTAATAGTTAAACATCTGAAATGTCAAATTCATACTGATTGTCAATCAAGTCAGCAATCGTACGGTTTCCCTATACCTCTACATTTGCTTTACATCCATTACACAGAATCCCTAAATGTTCCAAGAGCCTTCAAAAAAAAAAAAAAAAAGAATTAAGATTGTTTTATGAGACAGATAATTAGAAGAATTACTAAAAAGTCAACCTAAAGATGTTAAGGATTGTTAAAGGTAGCAAATACATGCAGACAACGTACCATTGCACCATTTTGGTGTATTTTTTATTATAACCTCGTATAGTAAACTTTACACGTAGACACACTCGACATGGTAAATCTAATTAAAAAATTCCGCTGCAGCTTTAAACTATATCTGATTATTGTGTCTAGTATGGAATGTTATTTCGAGGATATTTGTTTAAAAAGGAATGGGAAAAAATCTTTGGTTTTTCCATTATAAAGAAAAAGAAATGGAGTGTTAAACCTGTGACTAGTAAAGTGATGAAAGTACAGAGCTTCATTTAAGCTTGTAATCTTTGGTAAAAAGTACTTAATTGGTTATAAACCGTTTCAGACCCAATAATATTCAAGGACAATGCACAAGGTCTCCTGATAATATTTAATGTCTATGTATTTGGAATGTCATAAATATGGGATAATGGTAAATCCCTTGGACGATTTGCAAGTTATCGGTACATGGAGATTCTAGATCATTCGGATTTTAAATCCTTTTTTTTAATAAAAGATTCTATCTGATTAAATGACTGATCTATGACCGTTTTGAAATGAACATCGTGGTAATGCAACCATATCTTTGCTATTAAGGTCATGTATAAACTAAATATGTCATAAGTACCTATGGTAATTCACTTATCGCAGCAATCTTCTTTTTGTTATGCTGGAGCATTGCAGTCATTTGAGAGATTTTCCATTGGATTATTCGCTAGTGGATCTAATTCAGCAAATAGATCAAGCCATGAATTACCGACTTGGCGATCCCCCTTATTCTTCATCTATTAACATAAAAAAAATTATTATTAGCTTCTTTATACAAGATTATTTCATTCTGTAGTACCTACTTTGTCATCAGCGCTTTTTGCATGAAAGTGTTTTTGAGTTGTACCAAGCGCAGCATCTCCAAGGCTTTGCTTAAGTATACCAGGTGGCAAGAAAGTATCACCAGTTAAGGTATCCCATTCGGTGTTGCTATTCGTGCTACTATTAAGGATGTCATCTAATAATGCTACGCTCTCAGAAGTGAGTAGTTGAAGTGGTTGCTGTGTTTGTTCTTGTGATGCCTGTCGTGCTAAGGATGGGGGGTTGATAAAGTCTAAGCCAGTACCACCAGTGCCAAAGGAATCCATTGCCAAGTCGAGTTCGGCTAAGCTTTTGTCTAGCTGCAGTTGTCCACTTGAAGGAGTTTTATAACTGGATATCTTGCCATTAAGGGTGTCCTCAGACATTAGGTTTCCAAACAGATCGTTTAATTCCGCGTTGCGAGAAGAACTCTGTACGTTTTGTACTTTGGTATCGTTACTGGTGTTTGTCATGCTAAGATCAAGACCATCTAAACCCAGGATATCCTCTGTATCATTTTCAATGTCCAAAAGCTTCACATCTGTCGTGTTACTTTCTACTGCTGGGGATTCGTCAGTTGGTTTTACTTCTTGGGCTTCATCGACATTATCATGATAGTCTGCATCAAAGAAAACAAGCTTGTCTTTGTCCTCAGGATCCTCATTGCCGCCAGTTTCCTGAGCTAATTTACAGGAAGTTTCTGCGAGTTCCCGCACAACCATAAAGTCATAGTGTTGATAGCCTTTGAAGCTGTTTGCTATCGTTGAATAAGCCTGAGCAGACTTCTTAGTAAAGTTAAGCAATGTACTTTGATAGAGGACAAGGGCATGGCTGAACATATTACATCGGGCTGCAGCTAGTAAGTCCACTTTTTGGAGGCAGTCAAGAGTCAAGTTATCGAAGGCAACTTTCCCTCTGCGAACACGAGTCTGCACCTTTCGAAATCGTTCTAACTGTTTAGAGGTGTCGGGATCTAGTTCCTGGGATATGTTTTTCATCCAGGATAAAGCAGCACGATATTCAGTTCTGGCTTTTTCCATAGCCTGTACATTTTGCAAAGTATCTTCAATAGCTCTTTGCCTGAACGTTTCCACTTCCTGATAAAGTCTAACTAATGGGGCTCGCAATGCTAGACGTTGTTGACCGGAATAAGATAGGGATTTTCCGACTGCTGACATCATTTTCCCAGCTCTTGTTTTATCCTGCTTTCCAGCTTCCTTTAGGAAACGACCCATTGCATTTTCCTCTTGGGCCAAATCTATATGAGTGAAAAAATAGAAACAACAAATATTAGTCAATGTTACTAACTGACTACTACTGATCATAGAAAAAAAAAATAAAAATCCAGTAACTAACTGCATAATCTTTCTTGGTATTTATCAATGATTCTCTGTAAGTAAAGGCAGGATTCTTGGATACTTCGAAAGAGTTCTAGTTTAGCATCCAGTTCTGTATCTGACGATACTATACACTCATCCTCCTTTTTGCCTAGCTTTCGGGACAAGGTTTGCTTGGTGACCCAAAATTGGTGTTGCATTTTTGTAATTGTAGAATCATCAGGAAATTCAGATCTTTGAACCCATCGGTCAAAAGCATTGCCAGATATGCCTGGTGCTCCTCTATCACTGTAAAAAACATATAATTCATATGATATAGAGTAGTGAAATATAAAAAATGTTCTAAAAATCAAGGATATATAAGACATCCAAGAATTAAATGTTTAAAAAAGAACAATCGTAAAACCTGTATGGAAATGAGTTTTATCGCAAGTGCTTTGCGGTTACGTATTCCGGATATCAGTAACACACGTATAACATTTTTGTTAGAACTGTTATAGCAATATGAAATATTACTAAATCATATACTTACTACGTGTTCATTTCGAAGCGCTTTTCAAATAATTCACTCTTTAAAGGCGATATCGTCAAAAATTAACAAGACTTGACATTTCGCGAGCTTGACAGCTATCGGATAGCAGCCATTTTACATCTTCCAGAACTAGGGATTTTTCGTAATCACGGACTGGGAGCACGGACGAGAAAGCGGGTTATCAAATTATGAGAAATAAAAAATGAGACGTGTTACAAAAGTTATGAAATATTTGTTAATAAGAAAACTTTTTTGAATATCATGCAAACCAGTATATCCTCTATCAGCCGCAATATAATAGTTATTCATAATTTCTACTTTATCAACTGATGGTCATTCTTGCTGAAAGTCGATAAAACAATTTGTGAGACAGTTTCAATTAATGGGCGTAGTTCTAGAGGGTGTATGAAAATTTCCTTGTAACCTCAAATTGCATGTGCAAAAGACGTTGTTGGACTCGATAAAAAAGTCTTCTGTCAAAAGTAAAGGAAAATGTGATGCTGTTCCTGTTGTTTGTTCATATATGGTACGTCTGGTTTGCGTAAAGTATGTATGATACGCTTGTACAATTTAACTACAGTGTCTCATAATTATCGGATTGCATAGCCATTCAGAATAAACGTAATATCTTTACAGTTTCCTTTTTAGCGATTAAGACAAACCAATACGACGGAATTCATATGTGCATCCTTATGTTTTAATACGCAATATCTGATAATGGATTGTAGCATCATTTCTCCTTTCATGACGTTACTTGTTCTTAACATGTCAGATATATTCCTTTTCGTTGAAACATCTTCCTGGCCTTGACAATGTACAAAGGGGTATTCAAGGGTCATTAATTTCAAGGATTTTTTTTTTGTTCTCAAATATAGAATCATGTCTAAGCCAGATACACCTAAATTAGTGTCAGCCCTCTTTTCCTTCAAAGGAAAGAACAATGACGAGGTATGTTTCACTTATTAGAGAGTGAATATTATAATACATTGCATTAAAATGATTATATGAGTGAATTATTTTGCAGTTACGTTTTAAAAAGGGGGATATTATAACAATAACTCAAACTGATGATGGTGGTTGGTGGGAAGGCACTTTACAAGACAAAACTGGTTGGTTTCCCTCCAACTATGTCAAGGAGTACCGAATTCCAGGTATATTTTTAGCTACATAGACCTTGCAACACATTCTTTTTGTACAAAATGTTTCCTAGAACATGCTATATAATGATCAAGGTGCAGTATGCCTATAGGCAATGTTATGTACTTTTGTGCATTGCGGCTGCAGTACTTCAGGGGCACATGAATCAAGAGCCTTATAATAGTTTACACATTATGTGGCATAATATGCAAAGTCATTCATTACTCTTACAGGTTTAACTTATTGTTATTTATTGTAGAAAATGGACATGTGAATGTTTTTTTAGAATGAAGAAATTAAATTTCTACAAAATTTTAATATAAATTTAGTAATATTAACATATCTAACAGTATTTCTCAATTTCTAATAATATCATCTAAAAACTTGGAAAGATCAGTGAGAAGCATACCTATCTTTACAAATATGGATGTGCATGTGTGGTACAAATATGAACACATGTGAACATCCGTCATTCCCTTGGTGTTAAAAATACCATGTGCTTGTAAAAATAGCCAAATTACTGTGGATGGTGGTCCAGGGTATCTCCAAAATTAAATCTCTCTTATATGGTGTTACTCTTTCTAGATTCGGGAGTATCCTCCGTAAAATCATCACCAGAGAAGGTATTGCAAGAATCTCTGGTACAGCAAAAACTGAACCACGACATAGTGCTGAAGGACATAATCGACTCGGAGAGAGCGAACGTGGCTGAATTACAAGGACTAATAAATAATTTCCTTAAACCGCTGGAATTAGCCAACATGTCCGTAATAATTTAAAGGATCAATGAATAACATTATGAAATAAGAAAAATAAAACTGTCAATTCACTTTTTTACAGTTTAAAGAAAGAAGAATACAAGCAACTTATTGGCAATATCCATGAAGTTGCTGAAGCTCATCAGCGCCTCTTGGCAAATCTAGAAGCTGCGTTCCTACAAGGAACTGATGCGAGAGTGGGAAATCTGTTTCTTAGTCTTGCACCAAGACTTAAATCTATTCACACAACGTACTGTAACGGTCATCCTCAAGCAGTCTGCATTCTTGATAAATACAGGTATGTCTTCCTGTAGTTAATTGTTATCTTATAAGAAATATATATATATGGTTTTTTTTATGACAGAGACGAATTGAACGAATTCATGGAACATGGAGGAGCTGTCTCTCCAGGTATTCTCGTCCTAACAACTGGACTGAGTAAACCCTTTAGACGACTAGATAAGTACTCAGCAATGTTACAAGAACTGGAAAGGCACACTGAGAAAAATCATCCTGACAGAGGGGATACACAGCGTAGTATTAGTGTATACAGAGAGATAGCAGTAAGTGGGAAATATTTTTCTTTCTATATCCTGAGTAATAATATCATATAAATTAATATAATTATAACTATATTTCTGTACACTTCCAGGACAAATGTGCCTACATACGTAAACAAAGGGAATTAGCACTTCAAGTATTAACAGGCGGTATAAAAGGTTGGGAAGGAGAGGAGCTAAGTACCCTTGGTGACATACTTCATGTCGGCCCAGTCACCCTGGCTATGGGTTTGGATAGAAGAGACCGATACTTCGTCCTCTTTTCCACCACATTACTCGTCCTCAGTACAAGCCAGCGGATGAGTTCATTCATATACGAAGTATTTCTACAACCTCTATCATTATTGCCTTATAAAATGAATCCTCTATTAATTTACTTTCGGTACATAATTACCAGGGAAAGCTTCCACTGACTGGAATAAATGTAACACCTTTGGAGGATATCGAGGAGACGAAATATGCATTCGAGATATCAGGTAAGATTGACGTACTAAATTAAATATGTAACTGATTGTTTTATTGAAACTTGTTGTCTCCAGGACCTATGATAGAAAGTATAGTGGTACTATGCACCAGCAGGGAGGAACTCAATCATTGGATCGATCTACTAACCCAGGAGCAAAATACCGGTCTCTTAAGATCTCCCACAATGCCTCACGTGAGTTCCACTCATCCACCACTTACACGACTCTCACGATACTTTGCAAAGCTAGTAAGAAGAAAGGTTATACGTCCTGAACTACTGAAGCAGCTTCTTTACTTCCAATACATTTTTAAGCCTGACCTAAGTGACGTTAAAATGAGAAAATGTACTGTCACTTACATGATATATCCTACAACCAGTGACGATTACCGATCCGATTCTGATATAATAGAAGTTTTACCATTTAATGAAAAACCGCGACCCTTGCGTAAATCTACAATAAAACTCGATGTTAGGTATGAACTAAGCAGCGAAGATCACCCTGAAACATACGTGAAGAATATACGGAAACCCTTAGCGAGTTCCTCGCTATTCGCTACTGTTGAGTATGAAGATTTTCGTGCAGATTCGAGATTTGAAACTAGTAAAAGTTCACCATGTGTTCTACAACGTGATAGAAATTTAAAAACTACTGAATATGCAATGGAGCTTCGTTCTGTTTCACATACTGTCGCCCCGGTTAGCTTAAACAATGATTCTAATAATCCACTAAACTATGGAGAGATAAGTACCAGGACCGATAATCTGGAAGATTCAGTGAAAAATTGGAGGTCCATTCAAGAATGTCGAAAAGAAATAGAGCTCCCCAGAATAGAGATGCTGAATTCCGTCCGTTCCTCTACAAGTGATAATGACGGTGATGATACTGTGATAAACCATCCTAATCCTCCTCCTCCTCCAAACACAAGCATACATTCCTGGGATTCTGGAATGGCGGAGAGTTCTAATCTAAATTCGTCAGATTTAAATTCCTGCTACAAGTGTTATCGACACAGTCAGAAGTACATGGATGCCGTACGGACCTCGCACAGTGAGAGCGAGAATGACGAAAATAAATTCGAGTACCAATGTATTTGTACTTCTCCGTTCGGCTCGACTCCAAGGGAAAGTAGAGGTTCCTTTGAGTCATCTGAAAGTATTAGTAAGAATGTCAGAGGTGGCCCTTCGACTTCCAAGGAGTGTTGCCAGTCGAGTGTAGACAGGAAGGAGCTGGTGGAGGACAAGGTGGATAAGGAGAAAGAGAAGGAAGAAGAAGACGAGGAGAAAGAAGAGCATAACGTTAGTGAATTGAGTGGAGACAAAGAAACTATTACAGTCGTTTCCAAGATGGTTATAGGGGATACTAATCGTAAACATTTGACTGATCCTATACCGTACGCGCATCAAAAAAACATTAAGAAAGTGAGCAAGCGTGATGTTCATCCGAGACAATGCGTGGAGGAACAAAGATCTAATCAAGTTTATACCTCTGGATTGTACGCGCACTGGTGGCTCAAGAAAAAAATTCCAATATCCGGAAACGCTGAACGAGGCAAGCTTCCATAGCATGGCTGTTCAATCTCACAATCGGATTGACGATAACCACCGGCTGGTTTTTCTTTAATTGTTTTAATGCTCTACTAATTATTACCATGAATCTTCTTAAGCTTTATATTTCACAGCCATGTTGTGCGAAGTATGCTTTTTGCTTTGACTATTTTTTAGTTATTTTATACTAACAGCATTAGTGTTCCTTTTCTTTAATTTATATACGGAGGAGTGAATGAATCAATTTATATTGTACCCAATCGAATATTATTCACTATTTTCTTGTAGATGATCTTCTATCATTGGAATTGGAATTTTACAGTATGCGAGGGTACTATTATAAAATATATACTACCGATTGTCTTTAATTAAATATTAGTATTCTTTTTCTAACAGATGACGAATCATCACAACGTGAAAAACCAGCAACTGCCAGTGGAACACTGTTCGTCTCCAGGGATTAAAATACCTTGGAGTCTGGCCTCCTTACGACCGGCTCCTCCTTTGTATTCGCTTAAATCCTTTAGCAAAACAGATTCTACGGATGCCTGTCGTACAACACGAATATGCAGTAAGATTCATAATTATATTTGTAATGAAAAATGTTAACGATTCTTTATACATTTTTTTTTGTGATTCCAGACGAACGTCTGTTCGAGGAAGATGCACTCATATTAAAAGTAATAGAAGGTTATTGTCTAACTGTCAATGCCAGGTTTACCGTACATTCTGGTAAGTTGGAGAATCGCCTAAAATCGTTATGTTGCAGTTGTAATGGAGAAACGCACGAGTTCGCAAATCATAAATTTTAACTAAACATATATACAGTCATGTTGATTTCTCTTCCATCAAGCTCATTATCGCTGACACTTGAACATGTAAAATAGAATCATTTTATCATCGAAAATTAATAGTTGTGTTGACTTCAGAATTAGCTGCTGTGCCGTAAACCCGAAGTATGTTAATCAAGATAATATTCAGAAAGAAACAACTCTTTAAATGAATAAATGTCAATAAGTTGTATCGATTGAAGCGATACGGATAATCTTGTACAAGTCACGAACTCATAATCGTGCAATTATAAAGTCGTGGAATAGTAACGAGCGAATATCAATTTCAGCTATGTTGGATTGCGAGCCACTTCATAAAGCACGCGATAGAGTATCCTTAATGCATAGTAGAATTGGAAATTGGGACTCGTGCGAAGACAGGTACGTACATATTAACCAGCACCTTCTCCTTGACCCGGTAAACGGTCCCCTGGTCACTCCTATTCTCGTGATAGTCTCTACCAGTCTCTATCTGAATCATCTGTGTTTAGCTTTATACGTCGTAATTATGTTCCGCGTGAAAGCTAATTCTGAAGTCATTTAATGACTACGTCTTGCTCTTAATTGTTTCGTTGCTTCCATGCAGGAGCCTGTCGGAGACTATTAAGACCTTGACGAGTCAGGTAACGGATCTGCAGTCGCAAATGTCACAACTGACCAAGCAATTGGACGAAGAGAGACGATCTCGACTATCGCTGGCTGCAACTGTAAAACGCAGCATTGCCGCTATGGATGGTTCTGTGCCTTAAATTAAAAGCAACAGTGTACAATTATTTTGTCAACAGAGTGCTTTTAATATTAATTCGATGCCTCGTGGTTGTTGTCCAGGACTTTCGGCGCATTGCGAAATTCAAAATCCACTGAAATGATTCCGGATTTATTTAAAAACCCTTCCCATCAAGGACACTATTTAAATATTATAGATTGGCAATGTTTTCAGTATTTATCAAGACATGATTATTAGAAATATACAAATCTCCGTTAAGCGAGTCATATTTACTGGACAATAGTTAATTAGTATATATATGCTGCAATACCAGCCACTACATTTTAGAATAGATTAGTTGGCCCTAACTCATGAGTGACGATTAAACATCAGAAACACTGTTGCTCTCGAAGTTTAAGAATGTTCAATTTCTATCACAAAAAACACATGAAAATTAGGGATTTGTATTCGATTGTGATGTCTGCATAGAATTTGCTGCAGGAACCTGTTGTTGCGAAGATCTGATTCCTGTTCGGCCATGTAGGTGTTTATTTTTTATACGTTCCAATTCGTTTACTCGACTTCGAGCATGCTCTAATCTGTGCCAGGCCATTTGTAAAACTTTTTGACTCGCATAACCAGAACCTTCATGTGGTTGACCTATCAAAGGAAAAGTTAATGATAAGCATCGACTTGTATCTATGAACGACTCAGTATTGAATCTAAATACATTGATTTTTATTATATTACCTGTTGATACTTGTGTCAAATAATTTATCTGCTCGCTTAATTTCGATTCTACGTGCCCCAGAGTTTTTAAGAATTGGTGAGTTTGTGTCTCAGCCTGCTTAAGACTGGATTTTTCTTTGCTCAGTTCCATAAAGGCTTGTCCTATGAAATCAGTTTTGTGGCATTAGACTGAAATATGCTATAAATTTATAATACCATAGCTATAAGCAAATTAACTATTTATAACTCACCTGCACTCTGTAAACATACTATAATATCTTTTTCAATTGTTTCCAAAATCTGGATTCTTTCCATAGGAGGAGTCATTTTAGATGAATATATTGTTGATCATACGAATTAAGTAACCCTTAAAAAAATTATGTAATTTTGCGCCTTTTTTTCTACGCTCCTTCGCACTTATTTAATAACAATGTTTAACGTCTCATTATTGCACCGTTAGCGGCAAAACTGACTTGTCGCACTGTCACCGAAGATATATCGAATTAGATAAGAAACCTTGTGTTATTTTCAGTGTGATGAATTTTCTCGATCGACCATAAAACATGCACATCGACCGAACAAGATTACCCGGCTGATCTTTGACCATCGGGAGGGAAGTTAGCGCCAAAAGATAAAAATGTATGTTTTTAAAGTCTAAAAAATTGCTCCGTGAATGCTCCATATGTTTTTCTATTTGCTCCACTGCTATTATAGGATTAAAAAATATTCATTAAAACATAAAAATATGTTTTTATTAATATTCCAAATAAACAAGCAGATTTTCATATGACTTTCTTAATGAATTAATTGCTCTCAATTTACTATATTTTGCTCCGCAATACATTTTTTATTTTATTAAAGCATCTTTAAAGAGCAGGTAAAATTTGATTATTTCTTGGCTCGATTGCAAACGTATGTACACAATATTGCTCATTTTCGAGCACATCTGTAGTGTTCCAGAGCACCTTTTACTTGTTATTTAAATTTGTTTGAATAAAATAAAAAACAAATTACAGAGCAAAGTAGAGCAAAGTGATAGCAATTAATTCATTAAGTAGATCATATGAAAATCCGCTTGGTTATTTGGAATAACAATACAAAATGTTTTATGTTTTTAATGAATATTTTTTAATCATTGTATAATAGCAGTGGACCTATAGAGAAACATAAGAAGCATTAATAACCACTTGCACTGGAAAGACGTGCCACGTACGTCGAGATGTTTTTACTTTTAGACATTAAAAAACATAAACTTTTATCTTGTGACGCTAATTTCCCGACGGTTCGAGCGACACTATATCCCATAAGATGTTCAATCTAATTTATCTCTTCAGTCAACGCTGTTTTCATTAAATCATAATCTATTTTATCGATCAAGTATGTCACGGTGGTACAGTCATTTTCGTTTACCAGTGTCATTTGCATACATATGGGATATGTAGTATAAGAGTACTTATATAAAAAAGCACGTGGTTCTGTTGCACGACGTGCGTTTCCCTAAAGTGGACTAGCTTTTTATTTACTATCAATTTACTAAAACTTTTTAAAATAAGGTATGTAAAGTAAAAATATGTCATAAAATTTTCATAACGATGCGTACCTCTTAAAAAATGCATAATTTGTCTACTGAACGAAATATGTATAAATCAGAATTTATGGAATATTTGAATATTATGATATTAAATACTGCATATAAGTATTATGTTTTATGAATTGCATGAGAATGTTATAGATGTTACAAAAAGATACACCACCAGCTTCTCCTAGCATGGATGAAGATATGGACGAGGGTGATTTAGTATACGTTGGAGATGTTGAAGAAGTAATAGAAGTATTATCAAGAAATGACACAGGAATAGAGCAGGAAGATGAGGAAGAGAGAATGGAAGAGGATCAACCGGTCAGAGACGATGCTGTCTATACCTTTACAAAACATCAAGGTAATAAGAATACAGATTATTGATAATAGAAATTAAGGTTTAATGTTCATTATATTTCCAGGATCAGTATTTTGTGGTTCTTTAAGTAAAGATGGAAAGTTAGCAGTAACAGGGGGTGAAGATGATAAGGCCTTTGTTTGGAGTATCATAAGTGGAGAAATTATTTTAGAATGTACAGGCTACGAGGATAGTGTTATTTTTGCTGATTTTAATAAGGATGATTCCTACTTGGCTATAGCCGACATGTCTGGTATAGTAAAAGTATGGAAAATGATTGATAAATCCTTAGTATGGGAATACAATATGGGCGATGCCATTGTAAGTGTACAGAAGGAGTTTATGCAACTTAATAGAATTTCAATAAATCATAACAACAATTTTTACATTGTTTTTAGTGGTTACGGTGGCACACAACAGCTAATGTTCTATTTGGTGGTTCTGTTGATGGTGAAGTATACATGTGGAAAATTCCTAGTGGAGAATGTAAAATATTACAAGGATATGGACAACGTGCCGAAACAGGTGTACTCATGCCTGATGGTAAGATTCACAATCTCCAATTCCATATTGAATAAATAAAATTAATTTATTTCATCACTATGCAGGTAAACGTCTTGCCATAGGATATGAAGATGGCTCCATTCGCATAATGGATTTAAAATCTAGTTCTGTATCAGCCTCGATTTCATCAGATAAGGGACACAATGCCTGCATAACTGCTCTCGATTGTCATTCTGACAATAATTTATTAATATCTACTGCTGTAGATGGTAAAACGATACTATCTACATCTCAGACTGGTAAGGTGAGACTCATTAGATAGTAACTATATATCGTAAGCTCAAGTAAAACAAAATTTCAAAACAAAAAATATACAGGTAATTGGAATGCTTCAAAATTTAAGAAGCGACACGGAAAGAAATGAGGAAGGCAGCAGTAGTGCAGAGGAGAGCAAAGAAAACTGGGTGGAAGCTGCAGCGTTTTGTAAAGACCCTGGATTTCCCGTAGCGGCTACCGGAACCCTAGCGGGAGAAATATTTATCTGGGAAATTTCAAAGCAGGTAATACAGTAATTATATAAAAAGGATGTATATCACTTTTAAAAAAATGTTCCTTTCTCCAGGTTGTGAGACATGAAATCCAACAAGAAAGTGGCTTGAGTAAATTGGTGTGGAAGGAAGCTACGTCATTGCTATTTTCTGCAGGCCTTGATGGCGTATTGAGATGTTTCGATGGAAAATCAGGTCGCCTCCTTCAGTCTTTCTTAGGTCACACTTCTGACATTCTTGATATGCACATATCAAGGTTAGTTTAAATAATATAATATTAATAAAAGATTTATATTATATATATATATTTTTTTTAGTGATGGAAATTATGTGCTGACTGTGTCTGATGATTGGACAGCAAAGATATTTTCAATCAGTGACATTAAAGTTTAAGAGAAATATAAAATCATATATTGCTGGAACATGTACAATATTTTTATTTAAAATGAAATAAGAAGATTCACTTTGCATCTAAGACTATTTTATTTTTGTACCATTCGGTATGAAGACTATACCTCTTCCCATTGAACGTAAAATGTGTTGGACCATCATCCACGCGATTTTCAAATTCAAAAAACGTACTGAATTCTATGGCAAGTTTTGAAATTATTAATCCTATACCTCCTGCCCTATCTGGTGCAGGGTGATAGATCCTTCCTGTATTAATATTCATATAAATCTTGTCTGGTTCAAAGGGTACCTGAAAGTAGTTTTTTTTTAAATTATTATAAATAAGCTAATGACATACATCAATCACTAACCGATAGTAATTCTTCTGCATGAGCATATCCAAAATGATAATATATTTCACCAGTGTTAGGATCCTGTTTTTCTAGCACGCGAGTAAAAACTATAGGTACATCATCGCATCTTATAAAATTGTGCTCTTTTCCACATATTGATAAATATGGAAACTCGTCAGAGTATCGTCCAGTGTCATTTTTTTTTAGTCTTCGGAAGAAAAAAGCCAGAAATTTCTTTTCTGCAATGGATTTCATAAGCATGACAAAGCTCTATCATTTTAAAACAGATGGAATATATACCTTTAAAACAAGATGTAAAGTTTTTCATACGAGCATCATCCAAAAAGAGCTGTAAAAATTAGACACACATCTGATTATACAGTGATAATTAATTTCTTTTATATAAAACAATTACTTTTTAAGTAACACATGAAGATGTTACTCATCAAAATAAAATATTATGTACCATGCCCTGATGATCAATATAGTAAAAATATTCTCGTACACGATGTTCAGAAAATTGTCCTTGTACATAACAAATGCGCCTCAGGCATTTGGTTAAATTTGTACTAGAATTGGAGAGCCATGTTGTGGAGATTGTACTCAACGAAGATCTCCTTATAGGGAAACTACAAAGGCTGGCTAGCATTTCTTTAGGATTCCGTTTGCTAAGTTATAAAATCTAAAGTATTTCTTAAAATATATATATAAGTAATCAATATGTATCAAAAAGTCTAAATAGTTTACCGATAGATATCGAGCATTAACGTTGCATGATTTTTGACATTTCGCAAAAGCAAACTCAGACTACCAACAAGTAGAAAAAGTCTTTAAAACAATTAATAATATAATATAATTCAATCAATTACTCAGGATCGATGAAAATATTCGGAAATTCCTTCCCAGTTCCTTTTAATAATGAATTAATAAAACAAATTTCTATCAAACTCAACTGAAAGTTAAATATCTGTAGGTGCAGTCGATTGGAAAGTGTTCTCGATTCTCGCAAAGGATTTCGATATTTCACAACATCAGGGCACTTCGCGCTGCCCACGAACGTGTACGACTCGAAGAAATGAGATACGACGAAAAGGCAGAACGACGGGTTTTCCAAAGGAACACGGGAAACTTAGCTACGACAAATTGCCTTGTTGTTTTCTACGGCAGGGTGATGACGTGCACACGCCACTGAAGTGAATCAACGTGCGCGATATCATTCGTGGAGTCAAAAATGTTGCACTTCAATTCGGCGAAAAAAAAGTCCTGTCTCTGTAATAAATTGAAACCTCGGATTGTCGTCGCTGCCAAATAAGTCGTTCGCCAAGAGTCTCACGATCCCAGCATGGCTTCGTCTACGAAAAGATCTTGGAAACTCCGTGAGTCCAATTGAGATCCGGACAATTCAGGATCCTACTTCGTGAATGATCTCTTATGTATTCTTTTAAATGTTGCTCGTTGTGACATCTCTATCTATTGTAGCTAGACTCTGACTTTTTAAATAATAATGACAGGACACTGTGTCCTTACGTATATAGCACCTGTAGAGTATCGGAATGTAATATGTTACTTTCTGATTATCCAATATTTTCATGGTTTATTTTGGTGTAGTCAAAATCTTATTAATTCTTGGCTTATATTCAGATTTTTTTAATAAAGCAATGACATTTTCTTTTGTGCAGAGGAGTTTGTTGCTCACACATCAAATGTCAACTGTCTTGCGTTAGGCCATAAATCAGGCAGGGTTTTAGTTACGGGTGGTGATGACAAGAAGGTGAATCTATGGGCTGTTGGAAAACAGAATTGTATTATGGTGTGTTGTTGCTTTTGATTATTGTCTTTCCTATGACAAATAAAATTTTGGACAAAAGTTATAGTTTTTTTCTTTATAGAGCCTTAGTGGACACACAACTCCCATTGAATGTGTTCGATTTGGTCAAACTGAGGATCTAGTGTGCGCTGGCTCACAAACAGGTGCATTAAAAATTTGGGATCTTGAACATGCCAAGCTTGTACGAACTCTTACTGGACACAAGGCCGCTATTCGATGTATGGATTTTCATCCTTATGGAGAGTTACTGACTTCAGGTAGTTTGGACACAGCAATTAAGCTATGGGACATGCGAAGGAAAGGCTGTATCTTCACGTACAAAGGACATGACAGGACTGTCAATAGTTTAAAATTTAGTCCAGATGGTCAGTGGATTGCTAGTGCCGGAGAGGAAGGAACAGTCAAGGTAAAGTATTGCTTCGTGTCACTATGAATAATGATTATAGTAATGTATCTAATTATTAATTAATTCATTGATTCAGTTGTGGGACCTCAAAGCAGGTAGACAACTCCAAGAATTTTCGGAGCACAGGGGACCAGCTACAACAGTAGAATTTCATCCTCATGAATTCTTGCTGGCTAGTGGTAGTTCTGATAGAACAGTTCATTTCTGGGACCTTGAATCTTTCCAATTAGTTTCAACAACAGAGCAAAATCATACATCAGCTGTTAGGTACACTTTACATAATGATATCCGATGAGCTTGTCAATAAACTCATTATTTTTCCTCAGGTGTCTATATTTCAGCCAAGGTGGGGAGTGTCTATTTGCTGGTAGTACCGATGTCCTAAAAGTTTATGGATGGGAACCTTCACGAACTTTGGATACAGTCCCAACCGGCTGGGGAAAAGTGCAGGATATCGCAGTAGCACAAAACCAGCTTGTAGGTCAACAAATTATATTAAAATACAAAAACCAATGAAAAACAATATTATTTTTTTTTTACAGATAGGTGCATCCTTTCACATTGCAAATATAGTTCTATACGTGTGCGATCTTAAGAAAATTGCGCCTTTAGGAGGAATCACTTCGCCAGTCTCGCCATTCAGTCATGGAAATTCTTTGAGAAAAAGTTTCTCCAGAGAAAGACCTCCGAACTTAAAGAAACACTCGTACGTATAGAAAATTTATATTTCCACTAAGAGATTATAAATAACCATATGAATTACTTCAAGTAGATTGGACGTGAAAACAATTGAAGAAGCCGATAAATCTGGAACAGATCCCGAAGATGAAGTCACCTTCGCGGATATACCAAATGTAACCGAATACCAGGATGTATTTCAACCCAATAGATCACGTGAGTATAATTTAATTAATCAAACGAGTTTATTCTTTTGTTTGCACTGTGTCTTCTATTATTTGTCATCGTAATCATAGATCTACTCAATAATCCTAGATCATTATACTGTTCGGCATGTTTGGTCATTAACTTTGTACATTAAACTCTGACGCGCACCAGATCCTAATTTTAAACAGCGGACGACTGAATGTTGTACAGTTTGTGAAAAAGCATGCTATGCACGGTATGTTTCAGTGTCTCGCACTCCTCCGCCAGAACCTGAGGCTTTTCCGGAGCCTCAAGAAGTAGGTAAGTTTCACCAAAAGTAACATTCCTTTGACCCTAGTTAGTTTTACACACATTCTTATATATATTCATTTTGATAATTTTCTTTTTGCTTCTAGATCCAACGCAACCACAAATCCTTCAAAATTTATCTACCTCAATGTCAAATCTGAGCGCTACGGATCCGAATGATGGGTCAGAACTGTTTTCTCCTTCTTCAATACCATCCATATCACTTCCGGTATCGGCATCAGTATCAACGGCACCTTCAGCAACCCCGCCAATGATGAAGCCAGTACCTGTACGAGTACATCCAATAAAATCGTCACCTCCTGTACAGAGGAATTTAATAACGTCCACAAGTCAAATAAGGGCGAATCTTCAAGCGAATAATACTGTTAGAAACTCGAAGAACCTCACGCCAATTCCGCCTCTTAGACAGAATATAACTCCGTTACCCGGAAGAAAGTCTACTCCTGGAAATCCTCCACTCGGTCCTCAGAGATCAAATTCAACCCTTACACCGAGAGTAGCTCCTATGGCTGCCATTTCGCCTGTTATAGACGATGGAAAACTTAAGAACAGAGCACCAAGTCCGGACTCGCCTAAACATTTCCTTAAGAGACAAAGTAGCTGCAGGGAAGGAGAACAGGGATACGACAGTGACTACCCCGTACAGTGAGTAATGCGTCTGAATAAATTAATGATAATTCATTCAAGGATTTATTAATATATGTTGTAGAATTAACATAAGACACAGCCCATCGGATCCTGCATTAAATAGACCAAACACTGCCCAATCCCGGTCGACCTCACTTAGCAGAAATTTTGTTAATTCATCGCCTCTCTCAGCACGTAATGCACCTGCCACTAAGAGGCCAAATAAGGCACAGGTGCAACCAAGTCCTAAGGTCGATATTAGAGTGCCGCAGTTACGAGCACCGTCTATGGAGGATAAGGAGAAGGAAGAATTTGTTCCCATGAGTGCGGACAGACCTTATGGCCTGGATGTGGAAACTTTCTTACCGGTCAGTGCCAGACTTTTTCCTGTGCTTTTAATTGCTTTCAGAAATAAATATTATTTGCTAATGATTTATTATATTCGTTGACTTATATAGAATAAGTACACGGGACAAGGCTTAGGGTATACACAGATGGGAGTTCTCCCAGAAATGTCTGAAGCCGAAGTGCTAAATAGCATGATGCGTGGCCACGAGTCCATGATGGCTGTATTAGCAAGTCGCCATCGATCACTTCAAATAATCTATTCCCTATGGCATAATAAAGACTTGAAGGTACTTATATACATTCTATAGCATACAAGTAAATATATATAACAAAAGGACAATTGCTTAATAACAATTTATAACAACTTTCAGGCAGCAGTGGATTCAGCTGTAGCCATGAATGACCTGTCCGTAATCGTAGACCTGTTAGGAATCCTTACATTGAAGCCGTGAGTATTTATTCGTACAATCTAAAGGAAGAATAGGTTTAAAAAATTGTATATTCTGATAAGAAACATTCATCTTAATTTCATTCGCAGAACCATGTGGAATCTGGACTTGTGCAATTCCTTACTTGCCCCAATTGGTGAGCTCTTACAGAGCAAATATGAAATGTAAGTAAACAATTACTTCTGCGCATACGTGTAATACATCCCTACCCGTCATTTATAGAGCGTTAATTTTCATTAATTTTGCTACTACAATTTCGTCTTCAAAGAGATAATTTTTTCTCACCAATAGTCTTCGTACTTCACGCTCAAACGACTCTAGAAAATAATGATCATGGCGGCCACGACGTTACCAAGTCACATAGAGGATGCCTTCGCGAGGCTGAGGTTTTGCGGTTTTCTTTCCTTCCTTTTACTACTCCCTTTTTCTCTTGTCTCCAGCATCGCTACATTATGCTGACCGTATACCAGCAACATTTGTGAAAACCGCAAAATGTATCCACGCTTGTGAATATTCAAACACATACCATACATATAAATAATGCAATAGCAAGATCTTATAAATACAAGCATCTAATATACAAAAGTGCAATAGACTTTTCAAGTTTCGTCTACTAAAAATCGAGCACCGAACGCACCCTGGATATTAAATGGAAAGCCGAGACATCCCCAGCACCCTCATCGCCAAAATGCATAGGCAAACAAGCCAGTGGGGTAACGTTCAATGGGTGCGGGGGGAGGGGGGAGGGGGTTAAAGGGTCTAGAACTGCCAACCCTATTCCACTCGATGGAGAAACGCGCTTTTGCATACTATAACGTTCCTGTCTATGGGAATGGCTAATTCGTATTCGTATGGCGCGTGCACTCTGAGCTTGACGAAGGAGGGTCGCGAAAATTAGCCAAGACAATGGAAGACAGTGACAGATGCAAATTCGAACCCTGCGAATCCTTTTCGCTAACGTTGGTATTGTTCGCTTCGATTGAAATTTGAAGAGGCACCGCATATGTCAGTCACACATCCTTCCATTTTTATTATTCGTATATAAAAATGGATATGCTTATACAAAGGTCTGTGAACGTAACGTACGAGTTCGCTAAGATACTAAGTACAGGACATAGGTCAGTCAGCCATATGCATATACGGATACGTATATAAATATTTTACATACGCTTAGGTCATGACTCCTGATAAGCTGATAATTAAGATAACGGATAATTTCCCCTGAAAAATTTCTCAATTCCATCAAGTGAAACTGTTTTTGAATCGATAGCAACTAGCTGAGTGCCTTAAGCATGGTCTTGTAATTTTCTTTCTGTAATATATTTTTTCTCGTTCCCTTTTTTTTCCGTCACTCCGTTGTCTTGTCGTTCCACTCGAATCGACACCGTCACGCATTTTCCCAACGAAGGAGGACGCGTCGAATCACAAACGTTTCGTAGAACACACCTTCAGTATCCTCCCTTCTCGATTGTTTAATTAGTACCGTCCAGTGACTTATAAGAGAGGTACAATACCTCTACGTCCGGCCTCGGTTCCGACGGGATCAGCCAGCCTGAAAATTAGACTTTAACCGGCCGCTTAGGCTTGCTAGGCTTCTACACGTTTTTTAACATGCGCCACGCTTTACGTTGTACGTATGCTCTCTCTCAGTGTCATAAAACTGAATTCGACTAATTATTAGCCGCTTGGCAGCTGTTCTTGGTAGTTTCGCTCTCTTTCTCTCTCTCTCTCTCTCTCTCTCTCTCTCTTCACATTCTCGTTCCTCATTCGCTCTGACCAGGCCGCAATCTCGCAGCCGTTGCCTGGCCATTTTATTTTATTTTTTTTACACTCCATCCCTACCGTCCTCTACCTAATCCCTCATTAGTCACTATACTAATTGATACATTGATTACATAGAGACATATATATATATATATATATATATATATATCAGTGTAAATATGCTAGAATGTCCGATCATTACTTGCCCACTAGGCGAGAAGGGTTGAATATTTAAGTCCGCGTTAAATTGTTACGTAAACAGGAGAACAAGCCATGCGACAGTCGTACACAGGGAGTTTGCATAACTACTACTCGACGTTTTCACGGCTCGTTCTCCACGGCGTAGCTGTCGTGAGAAAAAAAAATGAGACGTCCGATCAATGCGAATGAGAATATCGCGTGACGCGTGGCTCGAATAAATCCAGGGTTGGGGCGGAGGGGGAACTGGAACGGACTGAGGTTGCTGCTCCTTCGCTAAGGTTCCTTCTGTCATTGGATAATCTGAAACCATTTTTGACCCAGTAATAAGAGTATCTGAGACTTACAAAAATTTTCTTATTTACCATTTTTTTATTTACCGCTCAAATTTGGGGCGTGCGTCATTTTACAACCTTGACCTTCGACATGCTTACGTATGGAATATACATGTAACCGAGATCACGTTTTACAGAGGCGTGCATTCATGACCCATACCGATTCGTCATACCGATTCCAACTAGGCCGATCTGGCTGGCAACCCTTTGCCAGCATGACGAATCATGCCGTGGCTCGCGTGCCTCGTTATTTATTAGCCGATCGGTCGATTAGTGTAACGCGTGACGCGGAACGTTATAGCCTCCTACCGTGATCTGCTTGCCAACCGTGCTTATCCAAGGCTATTCCAAAGGATGGATGGATGGATGGATGGATACAAGATAGATCGACAACCGTAGAATCCCAAGGCCGAGACATAGATACCAGGATTGGTATTAAAATGTCTCTTTTTAACTTGCAGGTACGTTACCGTGGGTTGTTCTGCACTGAGATTGATATTACGTAACTTCGCACCGGTCATTAAATCCAACGTGGAAGCGCCATTACATACGATCGGGGTAGACGTATCACGCGAGGAACGGTAAGAAATCTTTTTTTTTCGGTTTACGTTGGTACAGCATTCTCGGTTACTCTAATCGTTGTATTTCTTTTTTTTTTTAGGTATCACAAATGTCTGTCTTGCTACGAGAAGCTTGGGACGATACGAACTTTGCTGCTGAAGAAGCAATCATCTCCTGGGAAACTTGGTGCTGGTTTCCGTGAGCTTGGTGTTCTTATCCGGACCCTCGATTAGCATTTGGCTAAGTCGATAACCTGGACACTTGCCGTGATTACTCTTCTTCCTTCTCGACGCTCTTCTTATCCTATTGATTTCTGGGTGGAGATGAAGTGGAGGGTAGCGATATGGAGACGCATGGCTCCTTTGCTTGATATATCACTCGTGACTGGTATCCTTAGATACATCCTGAACGATTGATTGGCGGATGTTGATACTTTAATAATCGCTCTGCCGCATGCCATAAATTAAAGAAAGGCCGTTACCGTTGTGCACGACTTCCACACGGTGGACCAGGCCTAAGGAAGCTCATATGAGAGTAGATATTGAGATGACATGATTGAGATGATATAACTTGTGTGGCTGTAAGCCTACGTAATTTTGATTGCATTCACGTCTTTCGCTCAAAGATTATTTAATCAGTCGTGCGTGAGAGACCCCGAAAGCTCGTGATAAGGGAAACAGTCATCGCGCGATCGTTCTAACATAATTAACGAAAGGATAATAACAATTACCAAGTATCTAGAGAGCGTACGGTTCTTTATCTTTTTTAGGCTATACGAAAGATTGTATTTTTGCAAAAACCAGTGCGTTTGTTTATTAAATAAAATTTCCTAACCGTAACACTTTCATATATGATATTGCGAATTTGCGACATGCTTATCTACATATACCGAAGGAATCTACTTATGGGACGACACCTGGGTGTCTTTTCACGTAAGATAATAGATAGAGAGACTGTGCTTGGGGAGGAAGTATTATGTGCATATCTGGATTAACTGCAGAATGCGATTATCATCCTTATCCTCATGTCTTTGTTTCTTAGATCATTTCTTTAGATTCTTTGACCCTTGTGTCGTCGCATCCAAATCGCTGTCGCATAACCGAATACAATATGTATCCATTGTCTCGTTATATCCTAATAATTTAATATTTTTTGCTTTGTTCTCTGCTCTTAATTTATACAAATGTACTTAACAAAGATCGTACAGTGCCTTGGTGTCGCTCTTTGAATTTATGAGGAAGGATCCTCCACTACGTCCGTCCAATGTATTTTTCTAAAATGAACGAGAGTTGTGAGTGTATTTTTTAATGGCGGCTCCGTCTCATGTGTACATTGTTACTCGGACCAATTTGTACCACCTCAACGGGGATTCCCCGTAAGAATCAAAACGGTGCGTGAATTTCCGGTGGTGCAGTTGGGCTGAATAATCCAATAACCGTGTACGCGATTACTTAGAATCGTTGTATCACCTGAAGATGGTTCTAACATGGGAATTGATAGAAGTCAAATGGTACAGGAGCATCTTCAGGTGGTTGCAATAGTCCTGAATGACCGTGTATTTGTGTGTATACATATCAAGAGAAGATGCTCCCAGAATCTGTAAATATTTGTCAAACTTTCCCGAGAGGCCCTGGTATCCCGCTAATTTGTATTTCCTCTCTTGCCTTTAGGTTTTTACTATATTTTACTGCTGTTTTTTTCTCTCTCGCTCTTTGTCTGAGGATTAAAATACTTACATGAAAGTTTAAAGATTATCGAGGGATAAACCTGTGTGATCCCAGTAGAATATAGCGGGATCGAAGGGATTCTCTTAATATCATAAAACGCTTAGCGCGCTAAAAGCTGCCTAAGGAAAAATGTTACGAGGTATTAGATGAACAATTTAAAAAAAAATTTTTTTGGACATCCTAGACTTGAGTGCAATGATAATTCGATACGCTTTGAGGACTGTGAGCCCTTCGATTATTTTCAATGAATGAAAAATGTACTAATGATAACGACACAAATAATAATAATTTTTCCTTATCAGTACTCAAGTGTTCTTATACCACTAATAATATTGATTTTATTAAACCGGGTACGGATTATTCATTCTCGTCTCGTCATGCATCCCTCGAAAGGTTTGAAGTTTTCTGAAATTAATGGCAAAACCATTTACGGAACTCGGGTGAGATCGGATCCTTGTTTTTTCTGCTGATCGAGAGATCGGACTTTCTTGCTCCGGTCAGGACCGATCGAGCGCCACGCTTTGTTGCGCGTAACGCAATTTACTGCGTGACCCGCCACCGATTTCTATGGAACGAAAACTTGGTCTCCGTGAGTCGATCGGACCTAAATCGAGCGTACTTCCGCTCCGTGATTTCGCTATCCCTCTCGGGATAGCAATGTGAACGATTCCCGATTGTTCCTCATTTTAGAAAATACGTCAGCGACAATGAAAATAGTAAGAAAAAAAAAAAGTATAAATCCGACAAAATCGTCGGTCAATCGTTCGTCATCCATCAAACGATTTTCTATCGGTCGCCACGGAGGGAATAAAAAGATAGAGCGGATCGGATTAGTTTATCGTTATTTGCATCGGCTACCCTACGCTCATTTACATCGACAAGCCTTTTTCGCTCGATAGGGACCCTCATTTACTATTTTCATAAAAAACCGTTTACTGTGAGACCCACGTTAAGGAGACTTCTGACGTCTCGTAACCACGTGAGTAAAATGACTACGAGAATCGCAAATAATAAGTTTTTAATAGAGATTTTTTTCTTAAAACGGAGTTCCGTGTGAGTTTTGCAATGTTAACATTTTAATGCGTGCATTTGCACATTTTATTTTCTCAAAACTAAAAGAATAATTCGACCCGAAAATTTTGATGACTTTAACCCTTAATTACACACGTGCAATCTCAAAGACCTCACCAATTTTATGTTTAACCCTCCTGCCGAATTTGTCGAATTCATTTAAACTAAGAGGAGAGCGATGTAAAACTCTATATTTGAGTTATTCGTTGTAATGGCCTCACGATCCAGTTCCACAGATTGAGGCGTCACAGACCTCTTCTTGCAAAGTATATTTTATCAGGTTAGACCTGTGTAGTTAAGGGTTAAAACTGCGAAAAATTTCGAGTTGATTAGTTGGATTCTCTTCATGTTTTATTAATTATTACGAAGGTCATGTCAAAATGATTGCCGATATTGCTGAACGTGTCCTGAACATGTACGAAATACGTCCTAGTATATCCTGGGCTTGGGGGTAGATGTACCATTTTTTGGCCACCTCAGTACCTTAGGTAGCCATCAAATTGATCCAGCTGTGTCCTTATTCATTCCATATAAATGAACGCAATGGTCACGAACAGGACGAAGCTGTTTTAATCGGCAGAAATGAATTTTTAAACAATCAAGTATTGTAAAGTTTCCTATAAAATTTCCTTTACAAATACTTTAACTTTTAGAATTGATTGAAAAATTTAATAGATCAATACCAGAAGTAAGTAAAAGCTTTGACAAGTGTGGCCAAAGAGGTACAAGCCGGTATATTTACCTATGCAAAAAATATTTCTGTGTTCACGAGAAATAAAATCTCAGTACATTCTAAGACTATCTGGCACAGTACATGAATATACAGTACGATGTATGAAATAGGGAATTTTCAAAACTAAAACGATAAACCTATGTAATATGGCACAAAGCAGTTATTCGCGACTAATCCGTGAAATATCGCGACCGTTTAAAACGGTAACGTTGCCGCGTGTCGGGTGTTTGCACCGAGATTACGTATTCATTGGATTAAGGTACGATAGTGTATAGTAAGCAAGGGGGTGGCAACCCTTCCTAGATAATACCCGAGTCTACCCCAGGACTGTATACTCAGCATCAATTTTATTCTGAGCACCTAACCTCCAAAATACTTAACATTGCTCATTATAATTCTGACTACTATCGTTGCAACAGCAGTTCTAGAAGTATCTATTGTATTTTCCACATCTACACTACAGAAGCCTAATAGGAAGAAGCTTGTCTACCTGCCTCCAGAGTGAACATATCCAGGACGTCAGGTTGTCAGGTAAAAGGAGAATAAACGGCCGTGCGATTTTCTGCCCTGCAAAACTTCTCAGTTACTTCTATACCGACCGGGTACGTCCGGCGTGGATCGTTCACTGTTGTGACGGAGATAAGTTAAGCCCCTTCTTGTCGCCACCTCGAGCGACGAAAATGCTGTTTTCTCACAAAACTCGAGTACAATACCACCGACGACAAGGTCCTTTAGCCGGTAAGCGGATTATCCTTGTGTCAGGCTTGGCGAGGATCGCCGACGTAAGAGAAACCGATACGTACATAACCTAAATAACGTGTATAGTATAAGACGAAGAAGACGAGTATAGGTTATAGGATAGATTAGACCGTTTCGCATCCGCAAGTTTCTTTGTCGAGTAATGCTCAAAGAAGTTCTCTCTCTCTCTCTCTTTTTCTCCTAGACGCTTATTCGCATTTGTACATTTTTTTTTTCTCATCCAGCCTTGTCGCTGCTCTTGAACGCTTTTTCTATCTCTTCATCTTCTCTGATTTTCTATCGGGTTCTCTCAGTGACAGGACAAACTCTTAAGAGAGAAAATAGATAAAAAAAATTTATAAGAACTTTGAAAGCTGGATAATGGATTTTTATTTATTTATTTATTTATTTTTTCATTATTATAGAAAATGGCGATGATAACAGCGACGGACACTCATGGCCTGCCATAAATTACACCAAGATACATTGTTCAAGTATGACAGAGTACAAAGGGGTGCGTCTTCAATGAGAACACGCGATACGTGTGCGCCTGAATCGCGCAAACACGAAGGCCTCCTCCTAGGAGAAGATGAAAGGGGTCTGACGTCCGGTTCGTTGTCATGTAAATTCCCTAAAGAGCCTAAATGAGAGGAATAAGGACCAAGAGAAGCAATAAAATTCCATATGAGAATAAGAGAGATGAAAGAAAAGTGGAGTTGCTGGTAATTTCGTTGGAATCAAAGAGCGTCACGTGATCCTGATCATAAGGGAGCAAAAGAATGAGGGGTCGTTCCTATACGGCAAAGAGGATTGGCTAATAATATCGAAAAGTTCGCTAGCCGTGCGACAGTTACCCTGATATGTCAGCTATCGGATTGGCTAATTATGAGAAGGGGTGCGCTAGGTTGCTGGGCGTGCTCGCCATCCGATTGGCTAATGTCCCCTACGTAGGGGTGAGTCTCCCTAAGTTCCGGGAGGGTCGCTACCCTCCCTGGTGTATCGTGTGACAGTACCAGGGTGGGGAATAAATGCAACGGGCTTCGGATGGGCGCGTAAAGGCACCCTTTGCAAAGAGGGTGAAACTTCATCGGCATTGGGGGAGGACAAAGAGTGCTCTCCATGGGATTTGCAGTTGATCGATACAAGGAGATCTTGCGCTTGAGCATACAATTATTGCCCTGGGGCAGCAGGATGAAGAGGGGACTCTAAATCTGTTTCCGAACTAAAAAGGAATAAAATAAAAACATAAACATTGTATATCATGGAAATCGACAGACTCGCTTCCCATAATGGATACACAGTATACATATACATATGCATCTATAGTGCAGTGCATTGGATCCATATCCGGCTAAAAGCCTCTGTGGTTTTGGTATAAGATTCCTTCACGAAAAGTATTGGTTTCTCCAGAAGAAGAGGAGTAACTCCATGAGGATTATCATCCAATTGGTGGCAACCCTTGACATTACATAGTACATGATTACCAAGAGCGGAAATACCTGTTCAATAAATACGTTACCGAGAAGAAGAGAAAAGGAAAAATTAAAAGAAGCGAAATACTTGGTACTCAAAAGTTTCCCGTCCAACGACATGCACCCGTTTGCTACGTTATACGAGGCCTAAAGTTGTCTCTCTGTGGTCTTTGTAACATCCCGTCACGAAGAGGATCGGTTATCTTCCCTGTAAGTTAAGTTCCTTAAGTCTTTTCGGCCCGGAAGCTACAGGCGAATTGCTTCTCCAATTGATCCGATCCTTGACATTGCAGGATGCAGGATAATGCGGCGGGGTCACGCACGCGCCAGATGGACACTGAACTACCCTGACTGACTGTTTGTCTGAGTGACTGCCTGCCACGGAGGAGTCTTCGCGATCCAGCTGGTGGTTCGTCTGGTACCCCAAGCTATCCAGATCCACTTTAAAGAACCATTTTAAAGATCTAATTATGCTCTACTGATACATCCGTTTTAATAGGAGTTAATAGTTGCCTCCTCAGAGGGAGAAAAGTTTGTTTCAACTGGTGACCCAAAAACATGCGAAAAATTTAACGTAAGGTAAGCTGGCGGAATGTCTTTTATTATTTCAAAAAGTGAACATGTGATATAAGTTTTCTACATGCTGAATATTTACTTTGATTGATTCTGCACATAGTGCAGATAGTACAGATTAACGTGTTCTGTTTTTGGACACTGAATAAAAAAATGATTATTCTTATAATGTACCTGTGACTTATTGTCACGTAGCATTCGAAACGTTCCAACGACTCTAATAGTATGTTCGAATTTTTAACATTCTGTTCCAATGTTCAAACAATTTGTAACATATATTTGTTTTATCAAACGCGATAATTCTGACACAGTCACGAACACTGGAAACAATCTAAACTATTTACAATTATTCGTATAGGAGTATAACAAAAAAATTAGCATGTTCAGTTTACTTTTTAAACTTCTGACTATCCGCCTGCCTCAATACAGGCACAAGAATAGAATAGAAATGTACAGCACATAATCTGAAAAATTATATTGTTACTACATATAATATATATGCTTCCAGCTTCCATGTGTCCGTGAATTAATATTTTTTAGCTACTAATTCATATAAAAATGTGTATCAGTCAAGAATCTACTACGTGAATATTCTCCTTGACAAAAAAGAAAAATTCTAACGAATAATAATTTTCGTTTTATTTCTATATAAGGTACGCATGAAATACGTACTAACCAAGATGAGACCTTGCGTGTGCCCTGGGATAGGGTTACCCTATCGATATCGAATTATACGCCGTCTTGAATTGATATCTTAAAAAAAAGTGATGCGGTCTAGTCTAGTGCCAGAGTCACGTAGAAGGATAGACGGAGAAGAATGAGAAGATACTATAGAAGAGTAAAAAGGGAGAATGATCAGGTAACGTCCGAGTAATTCGTACCCTGAGCAAAAGGAAGAGAATGACCACGCGAGCTGTAGTAGAGTTTCCCTTGCATCTGGAATAAGAAGCCTTTTGTGCGGTTTGCATTTGCAAAGGGATGATTGGCATAAGACAGCTACTGTCTTTTTGGAGGTTAGGTACGAAGACTTTGGTATTTACAGGGTCAAAGTAAGCATGAAATTTAAAGTGAACGAGCGTACTGCTAGTGGCGCATAGGATGCTCGGAACTTTTGTATTTTCATCTTTTGTGATGGTTTAATTTAACAAAATGGCGGTCTTCTTAACAATTCCAAACGTGTGTCCTACAGGATTTGTCAGTGCCAGAACGGCCGAGTGATACACCACTTGAATGATACTCAATATGGATGTTTGGTAAATATAAAGCATCTAAGGGCGTGACGGAAGCTGCGTATTAAGGAACGTTAAACTCGTAAGTTTTCCTCGAACGATCAAGAGAAACTGTTTACCCCAGGAGCACGGGTCGCGTCAAAATAAACATCTGCGTGCCGTATCCTTGCTAGCTCGAGGACCTGGGAGGACCTTCGAGGACCCTGAGGAAGAAGGAGGTCCTCGAAGGGTCAGCCTGTGCAAACACAATTGAGAAATAAAGGGGAGCAGCAGGACTTCCGGTCCGTATAAGAATTTCGACAAACTGACTTGTTTTATTAGACTTCTTAACAATCACTGATTCTGTCAATAGGACAGCTATATGAGCATCAAATCTTGAGATCTGCCATAGATATATTGATGACTATGAAAAAGTTTAGCCAGTAGCGGCAGTAGTGTAGCTTTGACAATGAAAGTAGCCGAAAGTCGGACTTTTGACCCTTTTTGAATGCAGCACGAATAGTAATTGAGATGTGCGTACGTAACAGCTGATTAAGCAGTACAATAGGTTATTCATAGACGTGTACAAAGGTACGGCGTGTGGCAAAGACAATGGAGCAGCGATGCACAAAGACGGCATCGCGTTGATTAAAATAAGAATTAGAGAATTAAAGGACGTGCTCTAATTGTCGGAGCGACGGCCTTATCCACCTTCTGTCGTCACTCGCGAGCTCCTGAACGTCAAGCTTCGTTACTGCCTCTTTGAAAACGCACCCTGACTCCGGGCCACTTTCCTATTTACGATCATACCAGGCTCCTAATAGCACAATAAAACAGGACCGGACAGTTAGGTTCCTGGGTCTTACCTAGGATACGTTTTATTGAGAGAAAGTTTACGAGACACCTAGACGTACCAGAGTTGTGCCCACTGTGATTTTTCCGTTGTGCAGCTTTCAGCTTGTAGAGAATTGCTGGGCTTTTAAAAGTTAAAATAACCGAGTCATGCAAATGAATGCGCGTACCGGGTGCGTTTTATGATCTGAAATCATCCTTCTGCTTCTTTGTATCTTTCCCCCCATTGGAAACAGGGACAAAACGTTAATATCCTAGAACGAGGAGTTAATAGACGTGAAGAGTATCGCCGTGCGTGATGTCCTAGGTAATATATCGACGTAACAAGGTTATAACGCGATAGAGTGTACATGTAAAGAGGGGGAGCCAACACGGGGTTAGGTACCCTTTCGGACCCTTTGGTACCCTTTGGAAGAGAGGCCGCCAAGCAGTAGGAAACAGGCGCGCAAACGTGACGAGGACAAATTATCGGACTCCCTCGCCTCGTACGAGCCCTTCTTCTTTTCAAGTTCATGATGGATGGTTGCACCAGGTGATGCACCCTCTACTAGGCACTATGTCCGCCGCCGCCGCCGCCGCCGCCGCCCCCCCATCAACCCTAAATTCTCCTCTCTCGTACTCACTCTGGTCCTCCTCGGTTCAGCGTTGATGCCGACCTCTCGCCCTCCTTATTTCATTCCACTTCCATTCGGTCTGGTACCGTGGTATTTTCTTTTTTTGTCCACGTAGACGATGACTCGTGCCTACCATTCTATTGTCTTCCGTTCGTTCTGCTTACTGGGCGGTTCCTGAAAAAGATCATCGTCACCTAGAGCCAAAAGAAACAGCAACGAAGAAACCGTCACCATATCTGCCAACGAACCGGTATATAGCAAGAGATGCTGTGCAGAAAAAGATTAAAAGATATGGAGTGACTTCTGGATGGAATAGGCAGAAAGAAAAGATGAAAAAAAAACTGGAAACCGGTTGTTATTTACGAGAAGCTGTACGGGCAGCAGGAGCATCGGAAGGGTTGGTCTAGTCTAGAATATGTAAGAGATAAAAAAAAACTAGAAGTAGACGTTAAAATTTCAATCGAAAATAGCCGGGATTCCATTGCCGTGGAGTTCCTGGGAGATGGAGCTGATGTCGTAGAAAACAGGCGACGTTTCCCGTAATGAAAGAGGTGATCCCATAGCTCCCATAGTCAGTCAGCGCCAGACATCAGAGGCGACGGGAAGGCAAACAAACATGTGCGCACATACGTTCTTTTATTATCGACAAAGCTCTGTTTTATTGCGATGAGCTGTTTGGCTTTTAGTAGGGAGGTCGGGGACGTCCGGGAGTATTAGATGCCTCGAGAACTGGGTGAGCGCATGGGAGGATGGCGCCCCCGTGAGCTTTGACGAGTGCCGACACGAGAATCACGTCCATCCCGTCTCTTGCTCTGGTCGTTAATGCGCATAAATAGTACGCAGAGAGACTGCGCATGCGTAGACAGTCTACATAATGTTATAAAAGTTTAAATGTGCGGTCGGAGTTCACTGATGTCTACGTCTCCGTCGCTACGTGATACTATCGCCACCCGGCGGCACGTGAAAGAAGTAAAAATGACGAAATAAAACGAACTGGAATAATGGGCGACCCTTTCGCCAGTAGGTACACGTATAAGGTGTAGGATTGGCAATATCATGAAAATTACCATTCCCATTATCATACCGATTGAGACTGGCCACTGGCTAGAGGCGGTCAGTTTGCACGATTTTCTGATGGGCTGACCGGCGGCATTTTAACATCTCTCTGAGCGGAATGGACTTTTATCACGCCCTCTCGTGTGGCCCCCTGCAACATCAGAAAAGGTGAAAAGGTCTAGACGAGAGGTAACCGCGTGTAGCTCTTTTCTTTCTTTTAACAATTTTCTGTTCCACCTCGGACGTTTGCGCTACTCTTATGGGTGTGTCACATCTCGACGCAGCTGCATCCGTCATTATTGTTTCGTAATTGATAGAAAAAGCTCGCGACAGGAGACCGCACTCCCCTATAATTCGATCATAAACCCCTTGACGCCTGACAATGTTGACATTTGGTTATTTTCACTTCACGCTGTGCATCGCTTCCAAGTGCTGCTCCTGCCGATCTCAAGCTTTCATTTTGACGCGCCCTTATTTTCAACCCTTCGACCACCCGCGGACTCACAAATCCCTCTGCTCACCTAACTTCTTTACTTTTTACCGACCTACCTACCTCTGCAAATGCTACCTTGCTGCCGCTCCACGTACGTCAGGCAATAAACAATTGATTTGGACTGTTAGTCTCTAATGAGAATCAGAAACGACTGATACCACTTTATTTTTTTATTTTTTAACTATCACGCGCAAGAACTCGTAAAACAGATCAGTCGTATTTCGCGTAGAGCTTCGAACGTCTCGTCCTAATGGAATATGATGTCAAAGCAGGCTACGTCAAAAGTGCGTTGTAAATCTCAATGAATTATCGTCTGTTAAACGACTGTGAAATTAGCGGTTGCCGAAGCCGCATTTCCAAGGCGCATCGTAACTGTCTTCTAGGTGCTAAATTTTGCACAGGACTCCACGATCATTTCTTTTGAATCGTAAAACAGAGTAAAGAAATGGTCGTCCACCTTTTCTCTTCCTCCTATTGTTCTTCGACTCCTTTTTTTCGTAGCACCTACAACTATCAGAAATTTTCATTCAAATTCCTATATCTCAAGTTTCTTGTACGAAATTTTCAAAATCCAAAGCAAAAGTCACCATCCGTTCAGTCTTCAGGTATTTTCTGATGAATGACTCTGCATGAGTCCCATTGTATCTTTGATCCTTTTCATCAGCTTGTTACACTGTAGAAGCCTCGGTGATTTTTATAAGAAAAAAAAAAAAAGATTTCTAAGGATCAAGCCTGGTCAGATATTATTTATACCATCCAGAATCAGTATCGAAGCCGGCATACAAATTCTCATGTACTTTTATACTCCTAGGACATTTCTATTTTATGTAACTAGTTACGAAAGGCACGAAAAAAATGAATGTGAAGAAGAAGAAATATATACAAAGAATATATATATATATATATATACACACGCACATCAAGGATTTCCTAGAAGGTCGTTAGGTGTTCACAAGGTCTTAGTTCAGCCATTCCAAGAGGATCCGGTCGATGCGTCAACGTTACGTTTCAATCTTGACGCAAAGAGTGCAGCAGGTAGTATTTCTATAATACCATTTACACCTTGAAAATGTTTGGGACGGTCCCGCTCATTGTACTTTGTATATTGTAGGCATATCTACAGTGCCCATTGACGTACCGACTTCCCGTCACGCCGACCATCCATGCGAGACTCTCACAAGCGTACTAGCCTCTACCCTGTAAGGGAAAAATAAAAATAGCTAAGGAAGATGCTGTTGGTTTCCTGAGACTAGAATAAAAATTGGCACAGGATCCATGAGTCAGAAAAAAAAACTATAATAAATATACAGTACCGTTTAAAAATGCTAAAAAATTATTCAATTCAGCGAATGTGCTAGAAAGGTATAGATAAACTCTTATTTACTGTTTCAGAGTAAGACAAAGAAAAAAAGCATATAATAAAAGTTCGAAGAGATGTTTAGAGTATCATTGAGAAAAGTCTCTGTCCGGGATATATTTGAAAATTGAATAACATCAATAGCTGTCATGAAGTTTCTCTCTTTGAGCGGAACGGAAGCGGAACGGATGAGAGTAACAGAGAGCATTCTCTCTTTCCGCTTTTGGAGCACGGTCTCGAAGTGCCAGGTAAATTTGGGCAATTTCCCGAAAAAGTGCGCAAGCGAGCCAACGGATCCGTCAAACTTTTCAGAAGAGATTCGACGTACTGACAATAGGTTAAAGGAATATCCTCTTATGCGCGCGAATTACACGGCTGGTCACACCCGAATGGCTATCAATCACTTTCCTGAGCCGTTGCTGCCGCTTGGTAACCGATATTCCTACATTCCAATGTATCTCTATTGGAATACAGCGAAATGGCTACCATGCGAATGACGTACCATTGCCGAGGTCGAGAGTCTAGAGACCCGTCGAGATCAGCGCCGGAGGTTATAGAAAATTTTTAAGTGTGCAAAAAGGTGCTTGAGATCAGATCAGGCACAGTACTTTTTCTCTTTCTAACTGTCTGCAAACAGGATAGCGTTACAAATTCCTTGAAAGAGCCAGCCAACGTGTATATGAATTCAATAGCTCATATTGGAGAGGGTGGATACCGAATTGGAGATGTTAGGATATTGGTCGGGCACCTAGGTAGCCAGGAAGGCGTCGCGTCGCGCGTTGCCAGGGGAATCAGTGGATTTGGTTCTGTTCAAAGCTGTCCTGTTTCTTCTAGAAAAAAAAATTAGAGAATATCAAGGCTAATCCGACGCCCATTGATAGAGACGCCGAGACGCTCCTGTATATTTATATACACGTCTCCTTAGCTTTTACATGTTTCTTATACCTTTCTTATGACGTTGATCTTGTTGTGCTACTAGATCCAGATTTTGATTTAGGGATGTGCTTGCTTACCCTGGGTTATGTTACACTAGGTTACGCTGATCTCTACGATTCCGTAAGCTTGTTTTTGTGGAATCCAATCTATTAGCAGACCTGCCAGGACGATGAAAATTTGCAGAGAAAAAGTTCTCTCCTCTATAGATTTCCGTGATATTTTTCGAGCGCTAAATATACCTATGGCACTCAGTGTACTTAAGTGTCTTCAAAGAACGCCGCCATACTTGGAAACTATTACAGCTTAACGATTACGTTATCTTCAACCATCATTGATCCTTATCCAATCCTCCTGCAATGGATACCTGTGCTACAGTCTTGAATGGGCATCCCTTATTGAGCTATTGGCATTATTTTTCTCTTCTTTTACATCACTTTGACACTGTCAAAGCTATTATACTCATAGTAATGAATACTTCAAAAAAAAAAAAAAAAACCCTAGTAAGATAGACTAATCTTCGTTATCTTCACTTTAGAGCATTAACCTCCATCTTAAGCTGGAAGAGATTTTTTGGATGGTAACTCTATCAAGGCAATACCATACATTTTGTACTACGTCATTCCTACGTTGCCGGTAAGCATTTGAAATATCCCTAGTAATTTTCGTTTTTTGTTCTTGTAGAAAAGAGTCATGAAAATATTCAATAAATGCAGCGAGCAATAACTGACTAAGAGTCGAGACCAGTCTTGGTATGTTTGCTTTTCCCATAGGAGCAATGCAGGTACGAATGGCCCGATTTTTCGTAAATTCTATTAATTCCATTGTACGTTGTAGGCGGGCAAACTCACAATCAGTATAGAGGATGAGCGACGCTCTGAACCAGCTTATGCTAGAATCCATAGCCGTAGGCTGAGTCCTGCTAGCTGACGTTTTGACGTTTGCCGTCGGATCAGGAGCAACTATAGGAAAGGGGTGACCACCCTCATGGGATATATCCTATGCTAAGATATATATACGTTCCCATAAGTGGATACGGGGTTGATTTGGAACTTTGCTATAAACAGCTGATGAAGCGATATAAGCACACTGGCTTGATGTGAAAGGAATATCGGCGTGAAGGACAAAAAAAGTATAGAGGAAAGGAGACATCGCACTTTTTACCGATAAAGATGGAAATTCGCCTAAACTCCCCTAAAAGTAACGGGGTTAACACATGTTGTCCCGTGCTCTGTAGGGATGGGGTTAGCAGATTCGTCGCGTTTTACCCCAAATCGCCGTTTTTGTATGGAAGGCAATAAATCAAGGGGCGTAAAATCAATTACCACTTATCGCTCGTTCAACCCTAAAACTTCCCATTTTGGAACTGGACCTGTCAGGATACCAAAAAATGCTTCAAGAATGACTTCTTTTTTTCTCCTCCGCTCACCCCTATCCTGATAGGATTTTTTTTGTAGGAATTCGGTATGGATTTATACTTTGTTTTATTTTTTATATTTTCGTTGCTATTGTGCGTAGGTATAGCCTATGAGTGTACTTACTCGATTTTTTCAAAATATTTTATTTTTATAACGACTCTTTAAAAAAATTCATTTTATAATTTCGACTTATTTCTGCAGGCGGAAACATTATTTTCTCGCTTTTAACTGAATTTTTGACGCACCCTGTATAGAGGCTGCTCGTATTTGAACACTGTTCTCAGCATAGTCAGGTAACTCTTTCGAGTCTTAGGTGGAATAAAAACCCCCTGGGGCAGTATATACCCCATTCGATTTTTCCAACTCGTCGCCTTGTAGGGATTCAACCTTTTATTTTGATTTATAGAACGTTAACTCCTTTTGACGTTCAGTCAAACGTGTTGAACGTGCCTCCGAATGAAACCAGAGGAAATCAAATGAAATTAAATAAATTGTAAAACCCTTACAGTTGCCCAAGCATCGCAAGGATATTTCACCATTAACGCTATTTCACTAGTACGATTCAAATTTCGCGCCCTCTTGCAACATCACGCCATATTAAATTATCAAGAAAATCTAACGCTAGGTCACCAAAAGATTTATTCTTCAAGTAGAAGGCGTGCGCTTTAGGAATTCACAAGAAAGTCAAACGAAAGACGTCCGAGGGTGGTGTTTGGGAATTTGGCGACTTTGACGCAGGCGCCAAAGGGCGTCGCGACGGCCATCGCGGCGTCTCCATGGTGACCCTGGAAGAGGACGAGGAGATGAGTAAAACGGTATTGATCAATGCTATAAATTTATGTATTTTCTAAAAGAGTCTATTTCTATTTACTGAATGATTATTTGTCAATGAAAAATTCAATATGGCGTCGAAAGCGATGAAACTCAAAAAGACATCCTGGACAAAAGGCACTGCAACGAGACGCCCGTATCGTATAAACGGAAATCCCGTACAAAAGGAGCATCGAAATCCGACTTTTTATCCGGTTTTATAATCCATAGCGCGAGCGAAGGGGTTGCGCGCACATTGTGCGACATAATTTACTGTCTGCAAACAGACGGGGCGTCGATGTAAAACATGTGCAAACACATTGAGTCTGAGGATTATGCCAACGGTGTCGTTTCGATGAATGGCACACAGGGATTTATATCGAGACGGGAATGCGTAAAATAACTCGTCGAATTGAGTTGTACCCACCTATGTATACGCGAGCGGGCGCGTGTGTGTGTACCCTTGAAATCTAACCTAGAATAGGCTGGGGTAAAGCGACACAAGAGGCTGCAGAGAAGCATATCTAAGGAGTGAAAGGTATAGAGAGACAGTATGCGATAACCATAAAGGTAAAGTGAGGTTAGGTATCAAAAAGTAAAAGGGAGAATAAGCAGAAAAAGGGGATTGACAATTTCATACCCACTCTGGTTCACATTAGCTACACCTATCGGAAATATTCACAAGCTTCAAAGCAAAATCCTACGCGAAGCAGGACTCTGACATTTTGGAACAGTTTAATGAAGACGTCTTGTATCTTCTATCTTCCTCTATTGCTTTCTGCTCTGTTGCACTCACTTTAACTGGTATCTACTCTCTGCGTCTATATGTGACGTGTAATTAAACGTCCCGTGGAACACGTACTCGTAGTCGCGTGGCTCGGAGGATGCTCCGTGATCCCCCGTGATGCTGGCAATTACCTAAGGCTTAGTTGACGGCCGAACGTTGACAGGGGATCCTGGATCCCCATCTTCTATTCCGTTCATGCTATGAATACCTATTTCGCAGCACGGGGCACGTGTCCCGCTTCCATATTTATTCCGTAGGTGTGGACTAACTGATCAGCCCTTGCATTCTGATTGACGTATGAACCTTATATAGGTACCTACTCTAACCTATAAATCTTTATGAATTCATACCGCTCCAATTTGAATTCCGCTAATATGAATAACCTTATATAATTGTATGTAAGGGACTGCATCATACGTCACGCAGTTTGCTTACTAATAAATAAAATGAAGGTAAAAATTTATAAATAACTTAAATACAGTAAATTGATAATGTAACGCGACGTATGTGTCAAACGAACGAGCCTTATTTCATTGAGTCATTGACTCCCATATGGCAGGTACATTATTTTTTAGATCCTGACTGTGTTTTACATTGCAGAGAGTTCGACACGACATATGCCATGACAGGAGTCTGCCTTTACAAATCCATTAACTCAATGACAATCCAATGACTACGACTTTTTATACCTTGGCAGAGGACTACTTTTCATCACGATGATTAGGAAGATCTAATGATCCTTGCAAAGGGCTGTTTGGTATCTGCGATAGAAGAATTTATGTATAAAATCTCAACAGGAAAACAGGTACAATACTATCGAATAATATTCACCGATCCAAAACAGATTTTACTCTGTGACGATTATGGCGATGATGACGATGATGACGATGATGCTAGTGATTGTACTGGTACAACACCGACGTACTTCTACTACCGTCTATTTCCCTTTGGCTTTAACGACTGGCTGTCAATAGGTAGGGCCATTGCCAATGAATGCAAGCGGGGGTGTCTGCAATCTCGTATTATGTTCCATTCGCTTTCGTTTCAGAGGGTCAATATTATCCGAGCGATTGAGTTCGGACGTGCAAGCATCCCTGATTTGTTTGCGTTTGTGTACGATGTATGGACAGGTTTTGGAAATTAGTCCCAATTAGACTCGTATGGCATTTCTATCCATAACGTGGAGCCTTTATACAGCCACAATACCACACCCACTGTTATAAGATATAAATGACTTTTTGCCGTACGATGACAGTTACCAGAAAGGATATCTACGATAACAGATTAGAATGTCAGTAAGCTAAGGCTGACAATGGAAACTGACAGAGTCTAATTTTAGAGGTTAGTCGGTGAGTTGAACGTCTCTTTGACATGTCTCGTGACAAGTGTCTTGCTTGTTTCCTTTAGTTTGTTGTCATTGTTTACTTTCGAAAGTGTTCACTTACTAGGTGCACATGCACTGACAACAAGGGAATCGATAACATCAACTGTACCTATGCCCGACTAAGGAACGTATGTCGTTTCACACCGGTTTCACGCTATCGAGTAACCCTGATCAGTCCCGATAGGAAAGACTATCCATTACCGTAATCCACTCTGGCTCTTTTATCATGCATATCAAACTGTCAATCGTCAACGGGCTGATATGCAAATTGTCCAGGGCGTTGATTTCACTCGGGAGCACAATGCCGAGTTTTGCCCTTTGCTGATCAAGGATCTAAAGCTCCTGGAGTAAAACTTGTGAAACGCCTCCCTCGTCTCTCGGGATCTAAGCGTGCTTCGTAGGCCTAGTTCTTTTTTTCTGTCTCGCTGTATAAAACAGTGTGAGAAGTCTGACTGAGGGAATGGCTAGGAAAAAAAATAAGACTAAGAAACAAGGAGACAGGGAGAAAAGTGGTTTCGCCTATCCTCTTGACGGATCGCGCTACGGTGCCGATGCTATTCCGGCACTCTGGGGATCATGATGTTTTGAAAACATTCAAGTTGCCGAGATTTTTAGCCGGCAGCTATTTGTCTGAGCTGCGAGAAGACGAACGAACCTGGTGGAGCGTGCTCGTGATAATTTCTTAGGAAGTCAAAAAAGTCACGTGAAAGGTTCCTGGCTGTAATTCAGTGAAAAAATTTTTGAATCTTTATTTCTCTCTTTTTTTTTCAAATATTTTTTATACCTCCACAAAAGAAATTAAAGAGTCTTTGACGTATTCCGTCGGACGTTCACGGTACGAAAGGGGATGTCGCGAGAAAGCATTGTCCCGTGACGTTGATTTGACGTAATTGGCACCAGGAAGGAGACCGAGCGGGGCCGAAATGATTGGGATAAGCCGGAATAAGCCGGGATAAGCCGAGCGTAGATTCGGGCCCATGTGGACCGAGGGGATGAAGAGTTCAGCCATTCTAGGGGAGCCTCGCTGGAGGCCTAGATGCCTTTTGAACCCTGCCCCACGTTCGTTCTAGATGTCCCTGTCGCTTCCTCTCTGGATACCTCCGTCACCCTAGGAATAGTGAAAATTGTTAGGCTCTTTACGGAGCCTCAGGATTGCGAATATGTCACGAAGGGTATACGTAGGTGAGACCCGTACAAGATTTCCAGCCTAATACCCAGGTCAAATAATCTATAGATTGACGCGTGGGATCCAACACCTGAGTACTGAGTGTCCTAGCCTTTAAGTATGTATCCTACGCCGACTGGCACCCTTATCCTCGGGGACGAGGTCCCAAACGCTTAAGGGGGGGGGGGGGGGCTTGATGGGAAATTCTTGTATGCCGTGACAAAATCCGCATTACTTAACGACCAGTTTATCTCTGTTTGACAATTGGAGCACCTAGCTAGGTGAGCCCTGTGTGAATCGTATCTCTGTGACAGGATAATTTCTTAAACAATTAAACCCCTTAGCACGTCATCTTCTTGCGCAGTTGAATACGATTTCACGGAAGTTCGTCGAGGTTTTGGTATGAAGATCCAACCCCTTTGGGTTTGACAAAGGGAAAGAGCGTGAAATTTAAATAAATGTCTGCCAGCGCCCCAGGAGCTGCTACGGCGCGTTAGGTGACATGCTAATCTGCACCCTATTGCATTTCACGATGAATTATCGGTTTCACGTACGGGAAACCTGTACCCCTTGCTACGTCATCTACGTACCTAACCTGGTAGGAGCACCTAGACCGCTTCTGACAGAAAGTAACTGTATGTATTCAGGGAATCGGAAAGCAGCTTCACGGACGTCCGAAGTAATCATCTGGAAAACCTAGAGGATGATGGGTCCGGTGAGTGACGTTTATATCAAGACCGGATGTCAGCAGCATCACCTGGTGGTCGCGCCCATCTCGCGACAAAAAGGGGTAATGGAGCCAATGATGAGGAAATATTTGTGCAGAAAGGGCTACTGACACAGCAACCCCATTTTATTTCGAACTTGATGTTTCGATTCGTTCCTGCCACTAAACCTTTTTATTTTATTTTATCCCTTCTTTTCAGTATCGTACCGAAATGGGGTGCGTACCTTTTTATCCAGCGTGCATGTAATATTTTCCATGTAATGAAAATCTCACGGATTCATTCTAAAATTATCTACGTCCTTTTTACAGATTCGATCTCTATGAGACTGGCCTAAGTGCACCGATGGACTGGAGCATTTCCCTCGACGGAAACTGTAAACTTCAAGATGAAAGGATTGGGGGAAAGTCTGGCGCCTGAGTAGATAGTACATTTATTAGGTATCTTTAGACTAATTGTAAGTGAGCAAGTTGACGATTGTGAGAGAAAATTAGTTAAACGCGTGCTTATTATTATTATTTAGGGAGTCATTTGATTTATCGTATTTCTTTTTTTTTTGAGTTACTAGTTGTAAAAGAAAGGGTAGCTTTTCATTAGCAATAGGGTAGCAAGGTGATAGGATGTCGGTATAATATAATATATTCTGGCTCAATCTCACAACCGGTTCCTATAGTCACCTTCTATAGGAAGCATAGAGGACTATGGAATTTTGTCTAATAGTCTTATTGTACTGTACAAGTTCCCGTGCATACTATAATACATGCCTATACAGTACAGAGAACTAGGAAGCTAATAAATATGGAATCTTCGACCGAGGCTTAATTTGGATATTCAAATGTAGTACACGCGTGAATTCGTATCCCGCCCCCGTTAAATGCAAAACAACACATTGAATTTAGTCGGCACGGCTAGAAAACGTCATAAATCATGATAAATACGCACGTGTTCCCTCTCGTGTAGGACTAAACGAAAACTATTAACACCGTCAGAGGCGGCTAGTGCGAGGGCGCCTCATAAATATAGCCCAGTAGGGGTGTACGAGTCTTGGGGATGTTAATCCAGAATGATTTTGCATATCACATATGTCCGCATTCTGCACGCTCTGCCTGGTTAACCCTGTGAGGAAAATTTAACAGACATAAAATTCTTAGCAGATTTATAAAAGTCTGCGTACACATACAGGTAGGCAAAGTGGAATAATTCGAGAACCTCGAGGAACAGCAATAACCAAATTCCTGGCCTCTGTTAGATCCAACGGATCGTCCCGCAGGGCATGCGAGCTATTCTATTAACCCTTGGTAATAAAATAAAAGAAATACCCCTCGGTGGAGGGGCACATCTGTGCGGCGGGGGTTCGAGATGCCGGAGCCAGGGTAAAGGGCCAGGGGTTGTTTTATTAATTCACTCCCTTCCTGAAACTCTGGCCGAGTGCGGCCCGACGTAGCAAAACGATAACCAAGGGCGAGTGGGTGGTCCCTACTATTTATTACCTAATTGGTCCCGAGCTCAATTGAAATAATACGGATCGATCGTGTTCACGACAGGTGCGCCAGTAGGCTGACTGAAAAAAAAAATACGTTATATTTAGAGTCTATATTCGTTAACAATTAAGAAATTATTTCTACTATCGTACCAGAGCATTTCTAACCTATACTCGGTCCACGTGTTCAATGCGTTTTATTGACACATCGAAAGCAGCAAACTTCAGCAAGCTTAGCTCTGCATACGATTTTTACTACAATGCATGTACGAGCTTGTTGCAATGCAATATAGATTTTTCTATTTTAGTACACACGGTTACTTATGACGAACGCGCTACAAGGTGGTTTTACCATAGAAATCAAATGGATTATTTCAAGCGGTGCGCCTGTCAAGAATAGGCCTGTGTATTCCCGTGATACTATGGAAGATCACGTCTGATTTTTTGAGCATTGCGCTGCCAAAAAATACCTTGATATCATGGACCAACTGTATCGAGCGTTAACCTAGAAAATGAGTAAGTATTGCCTAACCTGACACTGTTCGCCATGGATACCCGTATTACCATGATACAGTCTCTTCTCTACTTTCACCCTTCAGCCTCGATCACTCCCTCACTTCGATATCGTCATCCTGCTCGCCGAACAAGTCCCTATAAGTGCATAGGCCCAAGCAAACCGGTAGAAGCTGCATTCAACGAAGGCGGTCATCTGTGAAACACATTTAGCTTGTTGGCACACAGAACGCGACGGGACGGCTACGGCCCTCCTCTCTCTCTCTCTCTCGCTCGCACACACACAATACTAACCTATAAGAGTCTGTTTTTATATATCCATACTTAGTTACCATAGAGCATCAAAGTTCATGGGGATAACATTTAGGCGTGCGTACCAAACCCGTCACGCGAATGGCAAGTAGTTATTTATGCGTATCGATACTGCATTTTGTATGATACCGAGGCTCAACTGTCAAGGGACTAGAGTAGGAGAACTAGTACGAATGGAGACATATGCTCTCCGTTTCGCTAGGATGAATATTGCTAAGTGAGCAATCATCGTGGCTCCTTCACTCTGGGGTTCTTTGGTGTGTCTAGCGAACCTATGTAAAACATTGTGTTTAGGTTAGATAACCTGAGTTTTCACAGGTTACATTTTCAAGGATATTTTTCTACGCTTGATGGAAATTCCATAAGCAACGCCGTTTACCTTCTTAGCCAAACTGCATTTATGAGTAGGTATACCTATAGGGCATTGGACGATCCTCATAATCCTCAACCTGTGGTGTATCATTAGGGGATTAAGGTACTACTCGCAACATCAAAGACTCTTACCGTGATCGGCCTACGTGTAGGGAGTGAGACAGCCTCAGGAACGTGGGAGAATTGACTAAGGTAATCTGCTAGGAATATATATATATATAGTCGATCTATGAAATAAATGTAAGGTTAGGGGACTCTTTCGCATTTCATGGACCCTCTAAAATATATTTTAGTACAGATGACTATAGTATATGTACAATTATATAGAATTGATTTGATCTTATATTTATCTAGAATAGAAAGATTCTGTCGAAATATTGGAGGATCCGTGAAACGAGAATAAGTATGTTCTTACTGTATTGTGCCTGGAGAAATGTCATCTGTACAATAAATATTTATTATGTAGAATGAGGATATTCCGGTGAACTAGATTTTTCCATCAGGTACGATGAGTATAATTTATTAGAGGCCCAGGAAGCGTGACTCTACGCTCTCAGGGTTCCTATTATGCAAAATCCTGATTTTCCCCTAATTCACCTTAGACCTCCTCCTGGTGCCCACTCGAAAATCACAGTTTTTTCCCCCAGGAAAGGTCCCGGGGGCAAGAGTCATCAATTACTATTGGAAATAAATCGAAGGCAGATGCGACGAGTGCCTACAGGGCTCGACGGGTGACCGATTCACTCTCTCACCCCTACGGATAATAACTGTTTCGACAAATACAAAACGATACACGCAGAGAACTCGTGTGTGAATTTTGTCTCGAGAGAGAAAAGGAAAAGACTTTTAATTCTCTCTAGGACTTCCTCACTTGGATTTCAATTTTAACAAATTTTTGTCCATAGAACAAATATGATGCTGCTATGCCAGGAACAACAATTCAACAAGATTTCCAAGTCGCCACGAAAGCCTCATCGATAACGACGAAGTAAGCGTTTGATTTAAGGAAATAAAATAATTGGTACAAGAAAGGAAACTAGCAAGAAACGATAACGATATCGTAATGGCTACAGGAAACAGCGACGAGGTTGCCCGCGATAATACGTCCGTCCAGGAAACCCGGGGAATGTGAGAAAACGAGTAGGAAGATCCAGAGGCTCGAGTAGCTCACAGGGCGATCTATATGTCGATCCTGAGTAAAAGATCGGTTGAACGATTTCGTGGGAAGATTCGACAGGCGTCCTTCTTCGTCCCTTCTTAACCTCCACGTCTCGAGCCTCGTATGGTTTCTTATAAGAATTCCACGGTATCGACTTACATCGACTCCGATGCCCGTGCTACAACCTAATTAGTACAATAAAATTACTTACAAGAGAACTCGAGGGACTGGTACATAGATACGTCAGGTTTATCCTCAATTTATAATAGGAACACGATAACTTTTCCTAACATGCTCTTGCTCCTGTTCAAATTTTTAATTACAACCATATTCATACATAGACATAGACTATACCCTGTACGGTAGATCTGCAAGTAATCTGAATCTAGTATATTGTTAATTTATTTTATTCGATCGCAGAAACGCGTTTACGCAAGGGGATGCCGATTCTACGATTTACGGGGGTGCATGTTAATATAGTTGGATTTTGGAGGTTCCTCGACCGGCCCGTTACTCGTCAAAACAATCTCCCGTCGCGCTTTGCTGTTCCACCCTTAGCGAACTGGGGGTAGTAACTGCACGCGTATCCCCGGGCACGAAGAAATAGCCGTCGGATCGACGGGGCGTCGGGACGCTTGAAATTTTGGCATTTACGCGTCTCACCGTATTCTACGGTACATTTTCCTTACAAATATCTGACTAGTGATTAATGGCTGCCGGGCTAATTCTCCCACTCGACCAGACATTCTTTCCTTCTTTCCTACAAGCTGTCGGCACTAGGTGCGTCTTTATTGTGGATCCTTGGATGGAGATAAAAGAGTTTCTGAAAATGTAACGTTCTCACAGAACTATAATGAAAAGTGGAATTTTTTTTTTTTTTTTTTTTTTTTTAATAAACTCGAACAAAACCGAGCAGGACGAGGATGCTTATTGCTAAGAAAAATTATCACTGGACAATAACAATAAGATATATCTCGACGGAAATGATATTTAATCAATAAACTCTTTACAAATATGTACATGCAACAAAATACATTGGTTATATTATACAACTAAAAAACAGAGGGGATGCCCATTTCTTGCTACCAGATCATACACTGACTCATGTCGTCGCTGCTTGGAATCCCGTGATTCGTCATGCGACGCATGACGCAACGAGAACGTGTAGCGTTACTTTACTTTCGGCACGTTCCCCGTAGTTTTATCACTATACTATACATAGTTACGTGTGTCTTCGATCTTTTAAATCTCTTTAACCGTGCCTTTAGTATGCCTCTTGTTTTAATATTTGTCGCGTACTGTATTTAGAATGTATGTCTGTCCTACGTGTAAAGTATAACTAACGAACTCGCACTCTCGTAGGATAGCTAGCGAGAATTTTCTTTGGAATAGCGCATGACAAAATTCAATACTCTAAGGACAGATAATAGAATAAGAATTTATATGGAAAGGACATAATCTATTATCTATGCAATAGACATCAAAATTGCATAATGGTAGCATAATCATTTGTAGCAGTTCGACAGGTTTTGTATAATAGAAGGATACGGTTTATCCTTCGAATTAACAGATATAAATATTACCTTTTCTTGGTATACATGATGAACGCGAATGATGATTTTTAAAAATTATCATTAGCACGTCATACTAGCATTTCACCATTATCGTGTGTAATATTGCGAAAAATGACCGATACCATCATTTACGTACAGTAATCGCATATGTTATGGGTTATTGTAAAGGAAGAACAAATTGATCTTTTTCTTCGATGATCTTACAATAGAAATAAGGTATGCGCGATGATTTGTACGATTTCTTAAACTCATTTTTCGTAAATGTGTCACGAGTGACAAAGAACAAATGTCGCGGAGCTTTTTTGAGAATTTCGAGCCAGTTCTCAATTTCAAATTTTCATCTATCCCTATCGCGATAGAGGATGATGGAATCCAGGATTTTATATTTGCCAAAGAGCTTCTCAATAAGCCCTAAGTCTAACCTCCAATTCAGGATCCTGGCGATGAGCCAAATGAGGCTCGACACCCGCACCACCAGCGGTCGTAACATGATGCGCGTGATGCCCATGATGATGATGATGATTCAGGTTAGGCGGCTGAACGGCCGCACTTCTATATGCTCTCTGTTTCTCCTCGAAGTCTCTTATTCTCTGATTATACCGTTCGATCTGATCTCGCAGAAGAGCGTCTTCCTGAGTGGCACGTTCTTCGTCGAATTCGAGGCAGCCGAGGCCATCCAAACGTTCCAGGTCGATCCATCCTCTCCACCGGACACAAACACCGTTCATGATCAAGTGAGACCTTAGATGAACCTAAAATCGAGAAATAAAATAATTATAATAAAACGACGCCCAACCTAAGTTTCCAGGGACTCGACGCTATTGCGTCTCCAGGAATTCCCTCCTACTTGGTGCCATTTAACGAACGAGACTCGAGGCTGCAGAGGAGCAAGGAGGTTAGGTTGGGTTAGGTTAGGATAGGTTAAATTAGGTGAGACTGCCAGCAGAAAGAGGACAGCCGACACAAGCCAGAAAGAGTCAACGTGCAATTTCCTCCCTCTACTACCTGAGCTCAAGAGTCCGGCTGGTGAGACTTCCAATCTCTGTAATCGCTTGCTGCAAAAGTAAAAAGACCAGGACAACGAGGAGAATGCAAAATGACGTTGTAAGATTCCTGGAGGAAGATTGAAATCCGCGAGTTATTACCATTTGATGAAGACTATTTTCGGAAAGTCCATAAAATCGTGATTCTGGCTCTGGCCTTGGATTGATGGAAGAAAAAGGATGCGCTTCTCGTTCCCCGGGTAATAATATATTTACTTGCTTTTACAGAAATGTGCGTAGAAGGAAGATTTGAAAATGAGTAAGAAGCCCGAGGTCGTCTTAAGAAGTCTTAAGTTTTCCCTTGGACTACGTAAACCCTGTGATTCCATGTAGCTGGCGAAGACAAAAAAAAGGACCGACAAACTAAGAAAGATCCCGAGAACGTAGAGGTCAATTATCTTCGGCTCTTCTCGTTCCACTTAATGAGCCTATTTTATTTCCTGCAAATGGCCCTATTTCCGGTGTCAGAGAATGCCACCGCCAAATTGTCCAGGAGGACTCCAAAGTTTTATCCAGGCCAACAAATGGTCCTTCTGGTTCGTTGCTGTTCAGATTTGTACTACACAGAACTGCGTATCACCTTCTGCATGAATCTACGAGTCGCCGATGCTTATTAAAACCTAAAGATACCTCGAGGCATTGGTGACGATTATTGTTATACATCAAATGAATCGAAAGACCTTCGGTTTTCCCAGCTACGCATCAATACGCATCGACTGTACAGTTTAGCCATACGAATACGTAATAGGTAGTGCATATATATGTCTCTCTCTCTCTCTCCCACTCCGCCTCCCTCCCTTCTCTACTCGTTCAACTTTTTCGTTCATAAATAATCTGCAAGAGTCTTCGTAGATAATCCATTGCGAAGAATCATCGTATAATGAAGCAATGACTTTTAGTGGAATAAATGTAAAATATAGTTAAAAAAAAATATTAGACTTCCAATGGCGATCATTAAGAATATTTGCAATACGGAAAACAGGATAAGTTTGATTATTAAATTGAGTGACTATAGTGCGAGATTAGTCCAATGATAACTAAAGACTTCTACCAGTACACAACGATACATATTCTTAAGCCTTATTAAACGCTTCATTTTAGGTTCCAGATTACTATTTTTCATAGTATTAAAGACCGTCCACTTTTCTTTGTACACTAGCGTAAGTAGCCATCGACAATAGACGCTCCGGTACTATTACTTTCTAGTCTTTTTCACGGTTCTCACGCATGGTTAGAAAAGGGTTACGTAAGAGAGAAAGAGAGGAAACAAGAACAAATGAAATGAAATGAAAAAAAAGAAACAACAACACGACTGGGCGTGACGCCATTATCGTCGTATAATGTGGCCGATGTGGCCCAACGATATTTAAACTGTAACGCTGTTCCGGAAGGTCGTGCGCTAAAGTCTAACCCTTTTCACAGCTCATTTGCATTGCCGGCAGAAGTGTGAAAGAGCGAGAGAGACGGACGAGAGAGGAAAAAAAAAGGAAAAAGTCGAAAGACCCCGTAGCTACAGCAGCTAAGCAATGTCGAAAAAGGGGTTATGTCAGCCTGGGTCGCCGTGTTCACCCTGAGTACCCAGGACGTACAGAGGGTAGCGGGTAGCTGTGCGCAACGAGACAAACGACGGCTATTTCTCGAGGCTTTGTTTTAGGAGGCGTTTCCGAGGTACCTTTTTGCGCGAGGTCCAGTCCGGACAATGCCAGAGCATTCATCACTAATCCCAAAACGCCATACGGTCGCCCGGGTTATTCGTTCTCTTTCGTGCTTTTGCTCTTTGCCGGGATAAAAGTTAGGTCGTTTCTCTAAATGGTCAGCCGGCGAAGTCGTGTCTGTGATATTATGAGGACGGCTGGTACCACGTCCGGTTTACTTCTGGCCCGCTATAGATCATCTGCGTAATTCCGTCCCTAAAGTATGCCTTCCCGGTAGAGCTCAGCTTCCATTTATCACTTATGTTAGAAAAAGGTTAGGTTAGAAAAACCCTTTGCGAATTCCCGTGGGACATTACAGGTGTCTCCAGGGGGATGTTATACCCTGTGTTTTGACTATTTGAAATCCTGTTAACTCGCACCAGCTAACACGTATGTTATACGGGTGGGCTTGGTGTCAGAATACCGGCTGTATACACTGAGATCCTTTTCATCGGCTTCGGTTCGCGATACGGGACATTAGTCAGGCTCAAATTGTTTTCCCGAGTTCTTAATGCGATTGTTAAAGGAAATCACCTGTATGCTAGACGCTCGAGATAGCTAAATAATTAGAGGCTGCTATAGTTGGACCGGTCGAGGAACTTGTAAACGAAAATTAGTGCGTTGAAGATGTAGGGGAACGGTAGAATTTTATTCGTCGTAAGATTTAGTGTTACTGGCTCTAATGCCCTGTCATCGTTAACGAGAATATAAATAATGTTAAAGTGCAAGTAAACGGCAGTACGGTTTCCTGTCTACGAAGTATAAAGGGTTCGGGAGATGGCATATTGTGATTCGTTAACCCAGAGAGGGTTGTGATAAAGAAAAATAGAAAAAGTAAAAAGGACTTGCCCAGCGATATTGCTTCTCCGATTGTACTGAAGTCTCCTATCTTGCGCATGGATCTCGTGCTTAATTATTACTCGCTGCAGGAGTCGACGACAATACGAGGCTCAGCACGTGCCGGTCTTCATTGTCGTTTTAAAACAAAAACCTACGCCACGGGCTACCCTCGTGCAGCAGCTTCGCGTATTGCAAAAATAAAATAAACGATTAGACTGACGATAGGGGGTGCTGCGCGCGTACGAAGAGCCAGAGGTTCCGCTAGGTCCAGAGAAAATGAATGGACCAGTAGAGATGTTAAGGGAATCACGTAATCCTCGGGAACAGCGTAAGGGCACGACCCGGGGCCTTCTTGGGCAAGAATCCTCTAAAGTCTTTACGAAGACATAGGAGCTTCTGCGCGTTGCGTTTTAGACCTGGAGGAGCTGTGAGATTTATGGCCTCGTGTCAACCGTCCTTGGCCCTCAGGCATCTGCTACGTCGAGGGTGTTCGATGGATTTAGGTAACGCTAATTGCTTGACTATCCTGAGACTAGACTCTAAGAACGACACTTGTGTCTAGGAATTCCTTTGTACGATTATCGGCATCTCTAGGGTTTGACGATGATGAGTTCCAGGACGGATCCTCGAGTGAGAATTTAGGGCAGTGCCAGTGGAACATGGAGAATGTTCACGATGATGAAAAATGGAGACCAGGTTCCACGGTTATTTCTATCGATCGCGATGGCGTCGGGACGACAAGGCGTAGCCGTCGTTTATGCGCCGGCGTATTCCTCGGCCTCTTCGTGTCCTCCCTCACGATCAGCAAATAGCCCAGCTACCCGGTATCAATAATTTGTTTCTAAACGGTAGAGGGACCTCGCGCATCCCCTGGCTGATGCGCACGACTATTGTCCAGGAACTGTTCCTGAATAGGGCAACGTGTTACGGTACGGTGATATAATGAAGGTAAACAGCGAGGTAGTTAGGCCTGGGATCCATGAGGGAAATGGTGTCTAATGTGCCAAAGGAAAGAGCCAATTATCCGCCTGCATCGGTTAGTTCCGGTAATTGCTGACTCTCATTCATTCTTATTCTCCTACGGGTCATCCTGGAGTGATGAATGAGCCTAGGGGAAAACTGTCCGACTGCAGACATCTGAACTGGATAGATGGACAGGTATTAATTAAGTATATTTACTCACTTTGCCATGCTCCTTATCAAAGTCACAATCTATTGGATCGTTCGCATAGTTTCCAGGTGCAGGACCAAATACCAGTTGAAGATTGGTCCCGGTGGCTGTGAAGGCAATCTCCGTGTGTCCTTCGCGACATCCATTTTGAAACCGGACCTGTCGTTCTTCGACCGGCCTGTCCCGGTATCCGGTATATTTGACCTGAAGAAACGAAGGGGCCTCGTGTAGAAAACATATGCATCTCGATCTACTCTATTAGTCTTCGCGTGATTCATTGACTACGGAGAAATTTAAGTTGGAGAAGTTGCGCAAGACGAGGATTAAGGACTCCGGCCTGGGACCGATTGCGAAGTGACATTCCTTAACGATTGCTCACTCTGGGATTTACATGGATCCCATTGATATACATATCCTACAGTAAATATGATTTTCATTCTGAATGGAAATAGCAGATCTTTCGACGCTACTATACGTACAGTGCTGAACATTACAATTGCTTCTATAATTGAGTACTCTAAATATTTAGAGGCAACGATAGGTCGCACCAGGTATTCGATAAAATTTCTAATCTTTAAGTTTAATGTGAAAATGATTTCTAAGGAGAAACAAACCTCACTCTCTCGACTCAATCTTCGGAATAGTTCATCACTTTCAAATTTTGCTTTTTGATCAGGTACAACACGTGGCATTTTGAAGACGAGTCGTGGTCGCGGCTGTTCGTACAGCCCCATACCATCGAATGGTAGAACACCAACCCCAAGACCCCCCGCAGCCCCAGCGTGTTCACTCATCGCGTGCATCATCTTCGCGCACTATAACATAAACTGTCAGTTTTCCAAAAATTCTTCAATTACGTAATTTCTCGCCCTTATCCGCTTTTCTTAACGTCCGACGCTTCAGATCGTTTATAGTAGAGAAATACGCGTGGCGGATTTCAGCACTTCGCCACGACACACGTGCCGCACACACCGTACGACGTGCCAGTGAAGACTGAAGAGATTTCGGTACCCCTGTTTGCTATATGTTACTACTAGCCTGACCCTCCGTCTTTTCGCCCCACCTTCGACACGCCCCTGTTCCCCACTACCTAAACTCCTGGTGCGACCATCCCACATTGATGGAGCAGCACAATTCCTTGCTTGGGATAGAATCTCGTTTATGAGAATTTTGACTGCACTAACTTATATCAGGTTACAGTTGTATGCTTAAGGATTTCTTCGTTTCAAGGGTGCACAAGTCTGGCCCAATGGTACTTCTGTAAATATTTCCAGGACACTTCTCGAAACGAAGACGACGAAGGAGTGGAGTATCTGAGGGTATTAGAAAATGGGGGGTAGAAATTTTGGAGCATGAGACTTCACAGCGATTGGTAGGACTTAGCCTACTTTAAGGAATCGCGCTGAGGGTGATTTATTCCTGAACCCCTGTTGGATACTATAGTTACCTATATTATGTTTAATACGTACCACATACGACGAGGTCGGCTCGCTGGCTTTAGGCCATCCAGAGATCTTCATCGTTCTCTCGACTGTCCCGGATCATCCTTTTGAGAAGATCATTGTTGAGAGACTCAACGATTAAGATCAGTGATCCTTTGCCGGGTGTTATATGCTACCAACCGGATACCTTTTTATCTTTTTCATTCTTGTCCTTCTCGTAGCCTGTTTGAACATTTATTTATTATATTTTTTTTCGGCTGCCCTCGGAACAAAGAGGATATACTGTAACATGGAGTGTACGTACGTGCACGTGCTGAGACTGTTCGCCAAGAGGAACATTCTGGACCGTGGATTATTATTATCGTTCTGTAAACTCTTGCGAAATCCTCAGCGTCCCGTTATCGATTGGCTGCAATGCGCATACGCGATAGAATGTTGATGGAGGGTCGTAGCTACATATATCCATAAGACACCATACTTCTGTAGCTGCTTCTCTTTGTTCTCTGCAATTTTATTTTATTATATTTTGCCAATAATTTTCAAGTCTCGCTAATGCTTATTATTATCCTATAAAATTTACTGTAAGAATCTAATGTAATATTGTTAAGGTATGGAGAATGCATTTTTAAAGCCTGGTGCGGTTACCTTCGGTAAACAATATGTACCTAAATGGTTTATAGACATTTTTCATGAGTAAACTAAAAATGGTCAGCAGCGGTCAATACGGTATCCTCGCTTTGCTTCCATGCTTTTGATTTTGAAACGTGGTTTATTTTATGGTCCGCCTTTATGACGGGCTATCTGGTATACACCAGACCACTATATCTTGAACCGTCTTTCGACCATTTTTATTGAACGCTCGTTCTGACTAGTTTTCGTATTTTTACGTTTTTATAAACCCATCGAGAATCGTTCAGAAACTTTTTCAAAAAGTATACCCCGTGACCGTAATTAATGCTAGTCAAACGTGTAGAACCGAAACGGTACATCTAAGTGCTTTCTATTCATTTTATTAAATAACTTAAATTTCTACCAAAATGGACTTTCACCGGTTTTCTTGTTCTTTTAATAGATCTCTTAATAGTACTGCCAATTTCACCTTTTTCTAAAACTATAGTAGCGTCACTCAGAGACATCTGAACATAAAATTCGGACCAGAGATGTTGGAATGGATGAGTATTGACTTTTTGACATTCGTGAGTTCAATGTTTTTTTTTACAGTTCCTAAAGAATGCAATTCGTAGCAACTTACACGTAGTCTTTTTCATCAAATCACGTAAACGTACGGTAAAATAGAAAAATAAAATATATTTCAGTGCAAAATAATCATACTCATATATTGCAAGAAAAATTGTATTTATAAAGCTACGTGACGAGACTTCATTTTCGACCTGTCAAAAAAGCACATTGAACTAGAACTATAATCTATTAAATAGATAAATTTTGATTCAAACGGAGCATAGATACCCCCGAAAGAAAAGTAACCTATTGCCCTAAACTAAAAAAAGAGCTAAGTAGGAAGTAGATATTTTAAACCTTTTCAAAGAGCTGGTCCTAGAGTCTGTTAGAAATTCCCATAAAACAGCTTTTGTTGTACTTTCGGCACGTTCCAGCCTAAAATGTAATATGTCAGGCCGTTCTTTTCCTACCGGTTATTCTTGTAGTGTCGCGCGTGAGTGCGCGTGAACGCGCAAGGAACACTAAAGAAGAATACGATACCCGCCTCACAATTTTCATTGGTCCAGCATGTCCGCCAATGAGTAAGCTGCGCATAACGGAGCCACGAGCTACGGGAGCGTCGGGACGCCGACGCCGACGCCGTCGCCGTCCCCATCCGGCAGCATATTTCTGGTGGCGTTCAGCTACTGTACTGTGTGCGATAAAACATAAAGAAACCATGTTACCCTCCACGTAGAGAATTCGATCGATACTTCCTTCGTTGCCAGAGACATAACTGTAAACAGGATGTCGTGGTTACTATGGATATTACCAGGGCAACCAAGAATATCACCAGAGTATTGAAGGATATCCTGAATTTACTAGCAAACATTCTTATCAACAGCACAAAACATATAATGCTAACAGATAAAAATATCCGGAGTACAGTGTCTTTACAGCGACGTGCTTATGAGCATCATCGATCAAGAGTAAGTAAGAAAGGAAACTTAACCTTAAAGATATTTTGAAGTGCTCCAGCTAAGAATCATTTGATTTGAGGTTAAGAATGCTACGTCGACGGTGGATGTACAATCACCTCCAGGAAGACCACACGTGATTTTCGACGCGAAAAGGAATCAGCTCGAAGGTGAAAGACAGGCTGAGATACTGAGGGAGAATTTTATTCTTCTGAAGAAACTTCATAACATCATGCACAGACGTGAAGTTAGCGATCTTTCCAGACAGAAATCAGGTTGCGTTAGAACACGATCATTGTTATAGGCATTGCAATTTTATACAACTATGATGAATTTTCGATTGATGTCATCAAGCAATGAATAAATAAAATTGACATACGTGACAGTTTTTTTTTAATATTGATTCATAAAACACGTCCTATAATGTCTAGAGATTCCTTGGACTTAGGTATGCAAGAATATGACGGAGAGGTGGATTTCTATGGAAATGAGGAAGAAGGTGTGGAACAGGAAGTGAGATCTCGAATTCTTACTCGGGAAGAAGCTTCGAAGTGTCTTTGCAACTTGGGAAAAATCGATTCTGGACTAGGATACGCATACTTGTCGATTAAAGCATCTGACATGGGATTGACTGATATCAGTGTAATACCTTGCTTTAGGAATGTCATATATGTTGATGTCTCGGGTAACCGATTGACTCCGGATGCAATGTCTATACTGAGTTCAATGACATATTTGCTAATGTTGCAGGCCGATAGAAACGGCCTCCCAACAGGCAGCATGGAGCCTATGCTTTATCTTCAAGTTCTTACATTAAATAGAAATAATATAACAAACACGACAGGAATCTCGCATAAATTGCTCGAATGCCTAGAGCTTAATTATAACGAGATAAAAGATGTATCCTTAAATCCGTACTTACTGAAGAATCTGAAGATCCTTGAATTACGTGGCAACGCAATTTCCGTAATGGCTGGCATATATTGCCCTACGTTGGTTCGCTTATACTTGGCGGAAAATTGGCTGACTATTCTCGAAGGACTGGAGACTCTTGTAAATTTGAGTGTCCTTCATATTCGTGCCAATAAGATAGAAGTACTGGATGGATTCGAAAATCCTCACAGCTGTCCTAAACTCACTTATCTTAATTTAAGAAACAATTTTTTGCATGGAATGGACGAGATAAGAAAGCTACGTTATCTGGTGAAATTAGAAACTTTAATTATTATGGAAAATAATCTCGATATGGATGAGGAGTCTAAATACAGAATTCCTGTACTTAGAATATTACCGAATCTCAAGAGAATTGATAAAGATCCTGTTCTAGAGGACGAGAGGGTAGAAGCATCTGATTTACTCTAATGAATAATGAACTTAAATGTAGTCGACTGTAGAACAACTGTACGCAGTGTTTGGTGGTTTTGGTTGAATGTATTTTGCGGTCCTGCTTCATCCGTTCCAAAGGACCGCAATGAGAGAAATAAATGTTTTCCGTTTCCACTATTTGAGAATCACTGCTTTGAGACAAATTTTCGATCCCGATCTTTTAAACAGGCTGCTCAGTCCGTAACTCCTCTGTCGATAAAATACTGTCGGTAAGGTCACAATGAGTAAATACTTTTCCCAACAACCACACCGGGTCGCTTCGATCGCATTTTACTTTCGTACTAAGAACGCTACGTGGCGCTACTGTACGCTCGTATTTAAAAAAGCAGTCGATTCTTTACCGTTTGCTAGACCTGCTCAGTGGTGTCCGCGGTGTTGAACAGTTCTTTGAAGCCGGCTCCTAAAATCTCGTATCTATCACTAGCTCTATTGTTATCCGTTGTTTCTACAAAATTTCTTTGATATCCAACTTCATTTAAACAATTGAAAAATGTCCAACAAGTTGTCGTACAAAGTTGGTAAGTACTAAGAACTTTGTATAAGATTGGAGCACGTGTTTATCCCACGCTGCTCCGAAAATCACGAACTTTGTAGACAATTTGAAATATCATTCAAATTGTATAATTGTCATAAGAATCCAAATATTCCATAAAATTGATTAAATTTGTATTTGTATTTATATTTTATTAAATTTCTTCACTTCTTTTTATTACAGCGGATCTCTCGCTAGCTGATTGGGGGAGGAAGGAAATAACACTGGCTGAAAATGAAATGCCTGGTTTGATGTCTCTACGCAAGAAATACGGACCCTCAAAAGTATTAAAAGGAGCTCGTATTGCTGGCTGCTTGCACATGACTATACAAACCGCCGTACTTATTGAAACTCTCGTGGAGCTTGGAGCTGAGGTATATATATTATTCAATTTTTTTTAAATATAAGATATTTCTATATTGGAAAATATCATAGAGAGTCTTCTTGCCTTCGATATTTTTAAAGCCTCGACATTTTTTTAAAATCAAATAAATTTACCTAAGTTGCAAATTATACTGCATATCTTCAATAAAATTAATTACATTCGCTAACTATACATCTTATACACAAAACGTCTTGGATATACAATAGTTCTCTCCCAGGCAAACACATAAGAGTTAGCCGAAGATTGGCTTTTACTGACCCACTGCACCTATCAATGGACTAGAAACAGTTTGCGTAATTGAAACGAATTATCTGCGATATATAACTCATGGGTAACTGTTTTCTACAACACGCGTAATCACTAATAAACAAAATTATAATCTATCTGCGGATAAAATGTAAGGTTCAGGGGACTCTTTTAATTTGAAACTCATATCGAGAAAACCCCTCTAAATTATTACTCCGACAGACTTTCGTATACATTGATGAGTACTGAGAAATTGCGTAAGAGATATTTTTCTCAAAACTGTAAAAAGATCCAAATTGTAAGAACGAAGTTCTTACCGTTAACAATACTTATTGAAATTCTCTATTGTGTGAAGAGTAAGAATGGTCAGAATATTAAAATCATACCAGTTCAACGATAAGCCGAGCGTGACGACTTTTTCAGACTATGATTAGCGACTTTTGTTATGATAAAAAACTACATAAGGTTATCAAGATACATGATCCCGAGCGAGAGCGATTCCAACGACGCTATTTTAGATTTTGTATTTGATTTATTAATTATTCATTAGGTAAGATGGTCATCGTGCAATATCTTCAGCACTCAGGATCATGCGGCTGCAGCTATGGCGAAGGCGGGGATTCCCGTATTTGCATGGAAAGGCGAGACCGACGAGGAATATATCTGGTGCATAGAACAGACACTAGTCTTCGACGACGGAAAACCTTTAAATCTCATCCTCGACGACGGTGGAGACTTGACGAATTTGGTGCATCAAAAGTTCCCTCAATATCTTAAAGAATGCCGGGGTATATCTGAAGAGACTACTACTGGTGTTCATAATATGTACAAGATGCTGAAAAATGGTACACTCAAGGTTCCTGTGATAAATGTCAATGATTCTGTCACGAAGGTCAGTACTCGGACCAGATAATTGTAATATCAGAGATAATATTAAAGCATACTATTTATTTATTTTTTATCGCCAGAGTAAATTTGACAATCTTTATGGATGTCGGGAGTCTCTGATTGATGGAATCAAAAGAGCTACTGATATTATGCTCGCGGGGAAGGTCTGCGTTGTCGCAGGATACGGAGACGTGGGCAAGGGATGTGCACAGAGTCTTCGCGCTCTGGGTGGTCGAGTAATAATCACGGAAATTGATCCCATAAACGCTCTTCAAGCTGCTATGGAAGGATATGAGGCAAGAATTTTATTATTTGCATTTTTAATTATAATAATTTATAATTTATTCATTACTTCATTGGTATCCTTATATATTGTTAGGTTACTACAATGGATGAAGTGTCTCACAAGGGTCAGATATATGTCACTACTACTGGATGTACAGATATCATATTGGGATCTCATTTTCTAAATATGCCAAATGATGCAATTGTCTGTAATATTGGGCATTTTGACTGTGAGATCCAGGTTAGTTGGCTGGAGAAAAATGCTGTGGAGAAGATCAATATTAAACCCCAGGTTGATCGCTATAAGCTTAGCAATGGCAGGTAAGTTAACAAAATTTTTAATTCTACGAATATGTTTTATTTGTTTTATATTACAGGCATATTATCATTCTTGCTGAAGGTCGACTAGTTAATTTAGGATGTGCTACAGGACACTCTAGCTTTGTTATGAGTAATTCCTTTACAAATCAAGTACTGGCACAAATTGAACTTTGGACTAAATCTGATTCCTATTCAGTTGGAGTTCATATGTTGCCAAAAAGGGTAAAATACAATTTATTCCTAGCACTGATTTCACTGTCTGTCATCACTATCATTTTTTAGTACGATACAATATTTATATTTTTTTTTACAGTTGGATGAAGAAGTAGCTGCTCTTCACTTAAATCACCTGGGAGTAAAGTTGACAACACTTACTCCAGAACAATCTAAATATCTGGATATACCTATTAATGGTCCTTACAAACCTGATCATTACAGATATTAGAAAGCATGTAGTAAACTTTCTTGTAATAACAAGAAATGAAACCTATCAATGAAAGTATGTCTTCATTTGATTAATCAAAAATTTATTTGATCACAGTTTGAACAGTTTGAGAATCACAGTTCAAACATTCAAAGATATTATGTAATTGGCAACTCTTCAAATTGACTTGTATAAAACTATGGTGAATAAACAAAAGCTTCAAGTGCCTTTCGTTTAAATAGTTTTTAAATGTTCCATTTTCATACTATAATTATTATACAAATATTTGTAACATGTCGTAGAGTATATACTATGAATAATGATGGTAGAACCTTTGATTAAAGTAATATAAAAGATTACTTGTACATATTACACATTAATATGAAAACAACTGTCAGTAGCGTAACCATTATTTTATATTGTTTATCTACATCTCTCAGCTCTTGAGGTCGATTCTACTACTAGCTGAAATATTTTACGGTGCCTCTAAACGTGGGTCCCTATCAGTATTTGCACAATTAAATCGGGAAAGAGAGAAAGAAAAGCAAGCCTTGAGGGAAGAACATTTTCCTCACGAAAAAGCTACTATTAATACGAGTGCAATTGATAAGATTGCAATTATTTAAGTTATTTGTATGAAAATGAATAAGAAAGAATTTCTCTTCAGTCAAACTTCTTGAACTGGAAACATTATTCTTGGATACAGGTGACAAAAGCGAAAAGAAAAAATCAAACTCTACAGATAAACAAGTCAGTACAGATTAATAATCTCCAAAAAAAATCTCTAACTACTTTAAATATAAGAAACACAATTATAAAAATTCAAGGATATCCTTAGTATAATTTATTATCACTTCTGTATAATGTCTCTTATCATGTAAATTATGTACATTATTACATCTATAATGTTCACATTTTAGAAAGTGTAGCAGTTTCCTGTAAACAACAGCAGCCACAACCTGCAGGACATAAAGTTTCATTTGCAAACCAAGCAGCCAAGTGCTGTGTGTGTCCACCATGTCCACAGACTATACAGAAATTGCTGGGTCCTAAGAAATAAGAAAAATAATTATGGCACACAGTATCTGAGCTAATTTATTTCAAGTTATAATATAAATCTAGTTACTTACCACGTACAGATATATGACAAACAACGCACTCCAGGGTTAATCGCCTACAGTTAAAACATTGTGGACCCCTACTGGCTTTGCTACAGGCATAACATTCACTTTGGAACTCAACGCCCTTATGTGTATCCGATGGCGTTGCGTTTACATGTTTTAGGACTTGTGCCCTGGCATCTAATAATCGCCATCGGTGCAACACTTCCGCATACGCTTTCTTGTATCCGTCGTAGAGTGTGGTATTCTTCTCATCCAACATCCTACGTGCATTAATAGATTGAGGATAAACATTACTCAATAAAATTCATGATCATACAAAAAAGTACCTAATATTGCGACCGGTGTCCGTGAAAGAATCCTGTATAATTTTAAGATCGTCCAAAGATTCTGACCAAGAATTAGATCTGTGTTGTTTGAGATCCTGAAAGTTCCATCCCTCCAATGAAGTATCCGCTGGATGTATTGTATGGTACGGTGAGCCCCCAGGCTAGAAATTATTATTGATTAATTAAAAAGGATATTGAAGTAATATATATATATACACACACACACACACACACACATACACATAATCGACTCTGTAACGCTCTGACAAGGATTAATATCAAATTATGGTTCGCAATTCAATATAATACATAGGTGAAACATATTAAGACGATAACTGGGAATGGGTATTTAATATAGTGCTTGGGAATGTTTAATGAGATACCGTTTCATCATAGTGCTGCATTGAAAGAGTGTAAAGATTCATATAATATATACATACAACATAACAAAGGAAAATCTATTAACGATTTCCATTGGCACGACAGAGAACCCTAAGAACCATTCTATCCCAAGACTGATGTGTAACACAGAACATTGAAAAGCGAACCATGCCTTACCTTTAAGCACCATTTTCCTATCGAAAGCCTCTATAACAAAGATAATGGGTTGTGAGTTTTGTTACCGGTTATGATAACATCTTGTATATCATATAAAGTCTTGCGTTATTGACAAGCTGTGGGCTGTTAATTAACCGTGCGTTACGTCGGTACAGTATTGATAACCGTAATCTTCATCCTAATTAAGATATATATAATTGCTTTCATTATATTATATGGTTCTTGGGGTACTCAGTCGGCGAAAATAATACAATACAACTGATTAAAAAAAGTCAATGATAATCAAAAAATGTACTCTAATTCCCATAATAATACTCATACTATACCGTCGTATCACAAGAGATGTTTACCAGAAGGGTTGTTTACAAATGCGTGGTACTTGTTAATGTATTAAAAAATAATATTTCTTTAAAAATATTTCTGAAAACATCTGAAACATTATGAGTTCATGGTTTTTTTTATTTAATTATTTAATCATTTCCGGATAAAATCCGTAAAAATCTGATGATACTCTAAAAAAAAAACTAATGTTTTCAGACATTTGGAATATTTCACAGAAAAATTTAGGAAAAATTACTAAGAAATTGAAAAAGAATTTTCTGTGAAAGTCTGTGAAATCTAATTGAAGTCAGTTCATTAAAAATCACAAAAAATTTCATTTTTGATCTTAGAAGAATTAGACAAAATTTGAAACAAGTATAGAGATACTCAAGTACAGTTTTTTCTGTTTTCATCTGACATTTTTCTTTTGAAATGTTCCAAGTGCTGTAATTTTTCAAATTTTAAGACAATTTTTCCCCAGAAAAGATACATAACAGTAATGATGAATATAAGTAATAAATTAGTTTACTCACACTAACGTTTACAGATTTACTAATAGATCGTCCCTGAATTGAATCTGAATTCTCAGATCTGTAACTAAAGGTGCAGCTCAGCATCCCTGCCATCTGTATATCTGACTGGCTAGCATAGTGTTGTATTCTAGAAATGAAAAAAATGTTTTAAAATTAACAGATAGATATAAAAATAAAGAAAATACCATATCCTTCATTAAACTTACAATGAATGTATTAAATTTTGCCCAAATGGATGTAGAGGCCATGTTGCATCGATGTCAAGTGACTGGCAAGAATTTTGCTGAGTATTTGTCAGCGGTTGGGATATAACCAGAGCTGCTAAATACCATGCCTGGACTAAATCAGGTCGTTCTAACGAAGCAGCAACATTTGCATTGTATCGACACATTGCTGGGATATCCGTTATATTTATACTAAAAATTAAATAATGAAATTGGATCAAACTTATCTAGAGAAATCTAAATGTTTTTTGATATTTTATACCCACACGTATTTCTCAGCCAGTTCTTTGCTCACGAAAAACAATGATGATGCATCGTATATTGTGACCATGGAATGATAATTTCTACAGCAAGATCTATTGTGAGTTTTACTCATACCATGTACACCACGTCTTGTACTTTTCTATCGGTATATTAAAAATGATTTAATTTTACATAAGAAAAGTATTAATGAAAGTGTACTATAATATGAGCTTACACGTTCTTGAAAATAAAAGGAGCTTATCGAAACATTATCGCTTGGCTGTGCATAGGCATTGGTGTACATGTGCATAAAGTGTCCTCTATTGTTAACACCATTTCCCAAAGCAGATAGTGCTCTTGGAGTAGCTCCTTCTGGTTTAATGGAAGGTCGCCTGACATAGGAAGAGCGACCGAAGCAAACTAGAATACCTTTTATAAAAGATAAATTAAATAATGTCCAATTCCTTATCATTAAACAATTGAATAAAGTATTTATTACATACCTACGCAACAGAACTTGGCACCTGACGTACGTGGAAATGGAATATATGCATCTTGATAATTTGTAAAGACTCCTGTTGAATTTAAAAAGTTTGCATTATGTTGCATATATCCTAAATGCTTTCCTTCGGATTCATCAGTAGCGCACATCTAAAAAAATCAATCAGTGTATTTATATGAAAGATTAATATGAATTTTATTAAACTACGGACTTGTTCTAATGTTGTGATGAGCTGCCTTAAACATGGTTCCAAGCAGGAACGATTTTTTCGAACTCTTTGTTGTGCTGTTTGCTTTAGAACTTTTAATAGTTTTGCCATTGTTGGGTTGTCCACTGTTGTTCCTGGACAGAATTGGAAGGTTGGCTGTGCGCTGTATGGATAATTACCGGGAAAATTAACTTTCAGTATAACGTTGTAATTTTTATTAGAAGCTGTCACGGTACAGCTACGTTCCACCGCGTCCATTGTGTTCACCTAGAAGAAAGTAACGATTTCAAAAGTTTAATTGGAAAATGCATGCCATTAGCTAAGTTATTTTTTATACCTCTATATTTGGTATATTCATATTGATTAAGGAGAATTCCTGTTGTAATGTCTTTGGTTGTGTTGGGGATGGCACTTCCTTATCGAAATCAGTGTAAGTACTGACATCATGATGTAATGATTGACTATCCATTTTTGAAGAAACGCAGTTCATCTCTCTTTCGTTTTGAGTGTCGTGAAATTGAAGCTGCTGAACTGAATTTAATGTTTCTGACACTTTAATTATTAACCTCTTAATCATATGGTTATTATATTTAAAGATTTGTATTGTAACTTACTGGGATTATTGTCTTCTGAATACTGAGTATACACAGAGGTACCATCGTCTAGATCGTGACCACATAGCTAAAAAGAATTGAAAAAGCGTTCAATTTACCATTACATTTAAATGAGAATTTAATATCTGTACCTTCTGCAAGAATGGGTCGATCTTGAATATCCTTAGACATTGATCCTTCGACCAGGTTATTAATTCAAAATCATTAGATTCTACAAAACATTGTTATTATACAATAGCTGATACTTTTAACGAAGTGGAAAACTTTATGTATACTGAATATACCTAGTTTTTGGTGTCGCCACTGAAATTCTAGAACAACATCTGTATGGCCTACAAATGTGTAAATAGGTGTTCCAAGATTTGAAGTATTCCAAAGTAATAAACTATTTTCACCACGTCGCAATTGTGGAACAACTATGGTAACCAGTCCTTCTCCAAAAGGCTAAATGATAAAATTTTAGGCAGCAGAATAAAAAAGAATCTAACACAATATGTAATTTCATGAGTAGGGAATGATAACAATAATATACCGTATATCTAGCTCTCCATACAGGAGAATTTGTAGTGAGAATACTTTCCGCTCTTCTAGGATTACTAACATCAAATATCTTTACGGTACAATCTTGACTGGATGTTGCCAGTTGATTCTGTTGGAATGGGCACCAGTCCAGACCATGAATCTAGAAATGATTGTCAGTAACACTCTTTCTCAATACTAGAGTAACTAATTATTGTTTGGCTAGGCACTTTGAAAAATTATATAAAACACCTTTGTAAGATGGGCAGCTATGTATTGGACAGGACTATTTCCTTTACGCTGATCCCATATCTTAACATCACCATCATGAGCTGTAGCCAATGTATGCGGTGATAAACCATTCCATCTTACTTGTGATGACCCTGCTAAAATATGATCTCATGTGTTATTAAGTGCTGTAAACTATCATTATGATTCATATAGGATATGGTAAAGAAGTGTATCATCAGTACTATCTTGATGGCTTACCAACAGCAGACAAAGATAAGCAAGGTCTTCTTTGATCCCGTATATCCCAAATATGTATAAAAGTATCAATACTGCAAGAGGCTAAGATATCAGGTTCTTTAGGATGCCAATTTAAATCACTCACAACTCGAGTGTGTGCTCTTAAGCTATGAGTCGTACTCAAGTCGTATCCTCCACCTCCAGCAAAGTTCAATATTTCAACACGAGTATTGCTCTGTCAGTATCAAATATTTTATCAGCACAAGAACAACAATATTCTAACAACTATAACAATTTGTTTCCAATCATTAAAACTCTCTTACAGATATTGCACACAGATGACAGTTGATTAATGTTGGATTCCATTCAGCAGATCCAACCTCGTACTTGCTCTGACGCTGAAATTTTCTTAATACATCAGTCCCTTCATCAAGTTGTTTAATAGCAAAGTATCTGCGTCTGGAAGGGAGGATAGTGACACTGGGATTTGGTCTCAAAAACAACACATTGAGACTTACCCAGCTAGTAAAACGTAATTACCAGTCGCATCCACAGCCATAGTATTTGCCTATAGGAGAAAATAGAAAGGTTCAGTGTTTCTTAGCTATTTATTCAGTATGAGAACTCCTGTATAGAAAATAAATGAAAGTAGTTCAATATAATTATTTAAATACTAGAATTCCTTAGAAAACAAATTACCTGTAAATCTCGATGCTCCGTAACCACATAGTCATTTCCCCAACGTTTTGACATTTTAACGAATACAAGCGGCTGACAGCCATCAGGTTACGGAGCATCATAGCTACGTGTTATGCTCGGTTCACAATCCGACTCTATTAAAAATAAATGAAAAACATCAGAACTGCTAAAAATACGTGGCTGGCCTTGAAAAAATAGAAGTTTTATATTTTATAAAACCATAATTCATTTTTCTTCTCATTTTTATTAATATCCCCATTTATAAATCTTATACGTTTCGATTGCTAATCTAACGCGCAAAAGCTTTAGCTGGTGCCAAAACAATCGTGAAATCGAACCGGCCGATTTACGAACGTATAAGAAGTCCCCTTTTTCTTTTTCTAATTTTCCAACGAAGAACGACGTCCGGACGCTACATATACTTAGCCATGGATTACACGATCCCTACTTCAAACTCATTGAAAGCTGACGCTCGAATAGACAAAGAGGGACTGAGGTAGCGGCCAGTAGCTCTCCTTTTCTATTAATCCCCATTGGCTACATTTTCTATACTCTCGGTACTACGGCTGCTGATCAGAAAGAGACAGGGCTTGGCCACCAGCAGTCACTATCTCTTTTTTTCAAGCGACCATGTTTTTGTATGCACTTGCGTAGTCCATACTATATGCCAATGGACGCTGCATTTACTATTTCTGTCATACGAAGAGTGTATAGATAGTGTGGCATACATTCATACATGTATATATCGTGTGCGCTTGTATCAGTCTAAAGCCACAAATAATTGGTAGTGTCTCAACGACAGTGCACCTACGGGTAAAAATTTTCTATCGAGAAAAGAAATCAGTCGAAGAGTGTAAAAGACGAATAAATAGTTTGGAGGCGCGAAGCTTTGTGGTGCATACTTCTATAGGGTGTAATCGAACATAAAGAAACGACAATGTTCGTGATTATGGATTGTTTTCTGTAGTAGCGGACGTGAAGTAAAAGATTCTCAGGTTGTATATTTTCTGTGAATCATAATATCTAGGTGAGGGAGTATACGGTCAGTCTGAATAAGTAGGTTGCAGCAAATAAAGAAGGAAGAAACGCAGAAACAAAGTCAGTCCAGGCAAGAATAAACAGAGGCAGACTTTGTTTCAAGCCGGAGTAGTTGCTTGTCTCCTTCTTTACGTTTATTACGAAAGCGTCATCAAGTTCATCTGTGCATATTTCTGACGCGTACCTGCATTTTGAAGTAGGTGCGCGTGAACGGACATTAAGAACAAGAATAAGAAATTAGTACGTGGATTATCAGTTAGAAGGTGAACATTATTGCAGTGGAGAAACAAGAAAAGAAAAAAGAGAGGCATACGAGTTTATAGATCTGACATATATCGTTTGTCTTTGAAATCCTTTTTTAGTGATCTGTAATGTACCTCAAATATAGTTCCGAGGAAAATGCCACTACGTCCACGATAAATTTTGTACACTCGAAAAGGAAAGGAATCTTCATATACTTAAAAAAGATGTTGAAGAATTCAATAAGTCTTCGAAATCGTATAAGTTTTTTAACGCTTCGTCGTTACTGAGCGTACACACTGTCTTGAAGGAGCAGTTATCCTGATATCAAAGATCCAAATATCAATGATTCATAGCACAATTTGGTTTCACTGAGCCAAGTATTCAGGTATATAAGTACAGCAACATTACTAGATATCTGTGAAGATTAAGATCCATTGGAAAGAGGGTGGAATACTGGTGCAATCATGAAGCTTTTGGAGAGTACCCGCTTTGAAGCTATAAACAGTGCCTTGTCGATTACTACCGGAGATAGTAAAATACTGGGAAGGTGAGACATTGATTATCCATTCGAGGCAGAATATTACCATAAAAGACACTTACGTTCTAGAATTGAAAGCTACTCGTGCAAAATGGCTGGCAATGACAAGCAACTGTACAAGCGTTTTAATTCAGAGCAAGGAGTAACACCACACGATCTTCAAGCTTTGTCGCCACCTCAGACGTCTCTTGGAGCGTCACCGGCACAAAGTTATTTTAGGTATAGATATCTTTTTACTTATATGTCTCCCTATTATGTCAAACCATTTAGCAGTCTGTCTGTGGGTGGCATACCATATCTCCAATCTATAGCCGTAGTGTATCTGGAGATGAAGATGGACCACTGTGCGACACCATCAGTCGCAAGACGCTCTTCTATTTGATTGCAACATTGAACTCAGCCTTCCATCCAGACTATGATTTTTCTGATGCTAAGAGCCATGAATTCAGTAAAGAACCGAGTCTTCAATGGGTGATGAATGCAGTCGACAGCAATCTCAGTGCTACTGCAGGAGAACATTATCGTACGCTGCGTTCTGCACTATGGGCAGCTGTAGAAGATGAAATATCAATGGGTGAATGTGATATTTACAGGTGATTCCAGGATTTCTATTATCGGGATAATCTTCTATATTCCATTATTTTTAAAAAGCTCTTTCCATAATAAATCTTTGGCAGTTACAATCCAGACCTGGCATCAGATCCCTTTGGCGAGGATGGATGCTTGTGGTCTTTCAATTACTTCTTTTACAATAAAAGATTGAAAAGAATTGTATTTTTCACCTGCAGAGCAATAAAGTGAGTGCAAATACCAATGAAAACGAAACAAGCATAAAACCATTCAGCTCAACTACGTTTTTTTACAAGCTAAAATAAATGCTACCTTTTTTTTATTCCAGCCCTATCTATATCTTGGATTCCGGGGTCGGCAGTGATTTTGCAATGGACGAAGACGACGAGGAACATTACTGAACTTGATTAGGGGGTCATCCCTATTATCACGAACCTCGGAAAGTTTTCTTTTTCTCATATTTTTTAGGTTTAGTCTTCAGCTTATCCCGCGTCGAAATATCAGTTTTATTTCCTAGCGACGAGGGCCGCAGTGTGTTTTTCTTAATGTCGCCCGACATTTCACAATACTATACTTTATATATTGATATAAACGTCAAGATGTTTACTATTCATACAATGTGGCAGAGGTAAGGGCTGTGTAATTAAGAAGAAAAAATTGACACAAGTCACTCTAATTGCGAGGTCATACAAAAGGTATTTTCAGCCGACTCGATAAAAAAAAAATACGTATCGTCATTCTCATGCGACAATATTTTACGTAACAATAGAAACGACTGTAAGCTTTTCGCGTTTCTCATCAATATCTATTACTTTTATTGTTGAAGACTTTTTACCAGTCTTATATAACCGTATTTTTTGCATTTTAAAACAAAAAGATATATCGACGTTCAGATATTGATTACAATCAGCAGTATTAGATATCAGGTTTTTTGGACGAACGTTCCAATGAACCTTCCACGTTGGGAGATATGGAAATTTGTAGGAAAATTGTCGCATTTTCATCTCCGTATTTTCAATGTATATACCGTTAATTAGAACAAAAAATATTAAGGGTGTATCCACATCCACATTTAATGTTTGCGCGGCGGAGCAGTGTCGCCACGATTGTTGGCGTTAATTATGATAATAATGTACGTCTTTAGAGTTAGTTAATCCACGATAAAGCATTGTGCATTTTTATGCATAGATCCAATCTTCAAATCCTTATCACTAGTAATAAATATTCTCGGTATGATAATCCATACGTCATATGATATTTTCTTTGATAGTATTTTACTTTACAAAACAAAAAACCGATTAAATCGTTACCAATTAAGAATTTTGTTTGTCACGTACATACAAAATTTTTATTTTTCAATTGCAAGACCATCGGACTGTTAAATTTCGTAGATATTGAGTCATGATTATTGTTAGAGCTTAAAATTTCATTATCTTTTATTTCATTTTTGGCTCCCTCAAACACGGATGGGTTAATTTCGCAATGAAAAAAAATTTGTGTTTTTACGGACGAGCAATTTTCTATAATTCATTCGAATATATATATATATTTTACATAACATTTCTTCTTGCGACTCGTTAGAGATAAAAATTCATTCTTCATACACGAAGCTAGCAACCGAATATAATGGAGTCACTACGGTGGATCGGTATCCAATATCGTGATATATGTTTACGGTATTAACGATTATGACCGTTTAACGGGTGTCATTGATTTTTGATTAAATACAACAAGTCAGACTTTGTTGTAGCGTGAATATTATTTTAGTTTACAAGAACAGTAACAATAACGCGTATTCTGTGTCACATTGTAAATTTCACGTTACATGAATAAAACCTCTTGGCTTAACAATAGCTATTAATTTTTGTACACAGTTGTCAAACTGTGATTATTGATTTTATGTTATCGTCATATCCCACATTACGCAACAGATCAGATTGACATCTGCATCAATAATGAGGGACGATAATCAAAATGCGAGTGCATAACATAAGCTATGCAGAATTTCGTACAGGATGCGACTTACCCAATTCGCTCTGATACATTGAATTATTTGTACATCATCACATCCGGTGATTGATACATGCACATGTAAGCATCACAGAGGAGTCGCTTTGCGTGTTCTGGTAAATGACGATCATCAGTCAATTCCGTTAGGTAATTGACACCTTCTTCGCTCAGCCAATAAGGGAAGTCTGGACACGGTACCATTTCTGGAATATTGTAGCCATTTTGCTCACCTGAGAAGATAATGAAAATAATTAGAAGAATAAATGGCACATGATATTTATTAGAAAAATAATAAATATATGAACCTTTTCTGTCTGCCATTGAATCGAAGAAACACCAAGGAGCTTCCGAACCTGATCCACACTTTACAAATGATACATAGTGAGATGTTTCTATGCAGACTACTGCAGAGAGCTCCAGGTAGAGTCTTGGCACTGGACAATGTTCTTGCAAGATGGCGAACTCCATGGGAACGACAAGTTTCTTTGGTTCATGATTTGTTCTTCGCTCGTGACGATGTACCTACGTATATATGATTTTTCGTTATAATTATGATGTTTTATGTGAAGAGGATAACTTACCTTTTCTAAGCATTGCAAGCAGAATGCTATGCTCTCGAGACCTACTCCACATTGCCCATAACATTCCTTGCATTCGAAATCGGCTAGCTTTCCGCATACGGTGCACTGTCTTGGAGCTAGAGCGAATAAAAGACATTGTCATTCGTTAGAAACGAACTTTCCAAAATGTCTTATTAATTGTCTGAATAAAACGGTACTTAACAGTCTTCGATGATGTCAGTAACGTCGAGTAATAATGTAGGCTGTATTTTTGGATACATTTTGAACGACTTCCCAAAACGTGGCATTTGAATTATCAGACAGGAAGGAACTTCCTTTAAACGAATATTACTCGTGAGAAAACTCTGCTCCAGTAACTGCTGTACGGTTGGTAGATTGAGATGATCATCCTTCTCCACAAAGAGCTGATAGTGATAAGCATCTTGACCCGAGCTTAATTTTAGGAAAGGTTCAGCGTTCAGGATTTGCGCAACTAGTGAGGTTAAGAATTCTTCGGGATCTAAAAGAGTTAGATATGAAGCATATTAAGTCCGTGAAAGATGAAATGAGTAACTCACCTTTCTCTTCGCTGGTCAATCCTGAGACAGATGATAATTTCTCAAGCAATGTTCTTAACTTCATAACACGATCTGCTCTGACAAACATATTTCTTCGAAGAGGATTTACAATTTCCTCACGTAACACTCTTTGAACCTCTTCGTATTGTGGACAATCTTTCTCATTAGGAGGTCTGGAATATGAAATCAATTAGATATTTAGAAGAACATTAATTCTATGAATGTTTTACCTGAATAAGAGGTTATCGAAGACACTGGTGAATGCAAACATGCTGAAGAGTGTGGCATCTAAATAACAGGAGTTATGATGTCCCTGTATTCCTCGATACTTCCCACAGATGCTCTCCAGATCCCCTTTGACGCAAATTGGCCTGATCATACCCATCACAACAGAACTCTCCATGTTACCAAAATTATTGACATTAATCATGGCACGTTCATTGACCTTTTCATAAGAAAATTTTACAACATCTTTAAACATGAAAAATTTCAAGAACAAGTAAAATACTCACTGGTATCTTATCACCTTGATGACATTCGTTCATGTCCGTGAATATTGCTCTTCGCGGCATGCAATGGAAATACCTGATATCATTATAGGTTCCATCTGTTCCCAGGGGATGTCCTTCATCCTAAGAGGAGCGTCCATTCGTCAAGATAAGAGTACAGGAGCATATTAGCAAAAATACTCGTCGTGAAATTGTTATACCACTCACCAATTCAACAGCTGCCATCAGTTTACCAGGTGTAGTTCCCGGCGGTGTACCGATCCAACGAATCACACCCTGCCGTGTATCTGTGTCTACGAGTACCTTCACTGTAGAGCCGACCCTGAGATCTCCCCTATTCTCAGGTCGCACGGTTAATTCATCATCATTTTTTGATACACTGTCTATTGGATTCAAAGAGAATTTTATAAAGACTCACTAGTCGATGTAGAATATAATTTTACGTATTTAGAGGAAACAATGAATAAAATGGAAGAGGAAAAGTTTAATAACACAGCATCCTTAAGTACCACATAAAATGTTGCGACCACGTGAATTCAATAAGACGAATTTTGTGAACATTCATGATCATTTTGCTTACTGTGATTTGGGCTTAGGGAATCGTGGTTCACTTCCAAATTGCTGTACGTGTTCAAATCTATATCGCTGCTCCATTTGTGCTCTAACACAAAAATCGGAATGTCTTCTAAAGCTGCAGCCATTTATATTAAGGAATTACTTTTTAAATCAGAAGCCCTTTGCAGCTTTCCAACGTCTCCGAGATAGGCTATGTTACTGGCTATTTATAAAGGCCATAGTTATTATTAACTCTACTACACGAGAAGTGAATGTTGTTGAAGACAAGCGGTATTCACGAAAACCCCAGCGATACGGATGCATTGCGGAAAGCTTTAAAGCGCTATATATAAGCTGGTTATGGTTTATATTTATTTACCAGTGTCGAAGAGTGTATAACTGTCCACGTTGCGACTCAAGCTTGAAGCATCTCCAATTATATTCAATGATTTTGCTGACTGGTAGGATGATTTAGATCCTGCTGGCTCTTTTGATACTGGTGGAGTATTATGGTTATTGTTTGTATTATCATCAAATAAAGATAACCTATCAATATATGGTACACTTGAATCCTGTGGCATCCGCTCAGTACTGTAGGAAATATCCTCATTTGAAAAGTCAATAATTTGCTTATGGGACACAACTTCTTTGTTTCGGAAAGCTGTAAAATATTGCAGTCATAGCTATCAATTGGTGTAAATTTTGAATTATATTATTTCTATACTATAGTTATTATTTCAATCACCTTCTCCAGATTCTGCTCCCTCAGCTTTGAAGGGTTCCACATTGCTTAGGGTTGCGAAGACTCCACTTGATAGTATATATGAAAAGTATTGTTGAGCAAGTTTTGAGATTTTGGATACTTCTCTATTGTCCTGCAACAATAGCATGAATGTAGTGATGCAATACATTAATTTGTTTTGTAAGCTGATGTAACATTGGATTTAAATTTACCAATACATCCAGACCAAAATATATTCCTTGACCAAGCTCTGCTACTGGACCAATGTATTTAACAATGGAGAGAAATTTTGCAGATGCTCCAGGATCTGGTCTGTACCAGACTTTATCATTTAAACAAATATCTTTAATCTCCTCACAGAATTGTTTGTTACTTGCCAAACGTACTCTTTCTTGTGGTACTGGCACAGCTAATAAATACTGCCACATAATTGGTGATACTGGAATAAGATCATATCTATGGCACAGCCACTCTGTCCTTCTCCAAATATCAGATCCATTAGGATCACTAACTCGTATCCTCAAACCCCCATCTCTTTGTATCTCGACAGCCTCGACAAGCATTCCCAAACGCAGAGTACTGATATTAGCATTGCAACTGCCTGAAATTCTATTAAGCACTGTGTTCTGTTTAGCAATATAATGCTGCAAGATTTGACGAGACTCGCCGTTCTCTGAGACACGTTTATCCATATTCGTTTATCTTTCGCACAAGGATCTTCTTTTTAGTCGAATCTTTTAAGATTCACATATAATACTGAAGATTTGCGTATTACAGTCTCAATTGTTCTATATTCTTGAGAAATTTAATAAAACGTGGTTCACCTTCGCAGGACGTCGCAGATGACAGAACCCACGTCGTTAATTTGCAATCTACAATTTTGTAATAACATTTCTAGTTGATTCTTACTTCATCGATAACGAAATAATACATTTGCAAAGGTTTAATTACCATTATTAGTGCACATTTGTATCTTGTTTAAAACTCACAGATATTTCATTCAAACATCTTACAAGCATGTAACTCTCTACTGGTATCATAAATGTCAAGATCATGATACAAATAGAGAAGGCACGTACAGCCACTAGCAATTGTATTTTGCTCCAGATGGCGCAGGTCCAATGACGTCATGACATCAATTTTTAGTTTAGTGGCCATTCTACAATGCAACTGTACACGGGACACGGAACACGTAACACGGCGCGCTATTCAATTGTATTTTTCCAAAATTCCACTGGATCCTGCAATTAAGAATGAGACAATCGTTTTTAAAACAAATCTAACCAAAAGTTCAATAATTTCTTATCTCATCCATAGTCTGGTTCCTGCTGATGAGTTAACACCACTTTTATGTCGTTTTATATACTTATATGACGAACAAAATTCACAATGACGTAGTTGTCGCAACTGCTGCCACCGTGTAGCACTGCCACTGAGAAGCTTCTGAGACGCGTGTCGCAGTATTCACTGATCAATTTCTAAACTAAAATGTTTTATTTAAAAAAAGTGTTTTTCCCCAATAATTGAAAGTGAAAAACGCTTTTTAATTAGCCGGTATTTGAAATATTATTCGACAGAAACTGTATTTATGGCAGTGAAAATTATGCCGTCGGGGTCACAATCTGGACAGGGGCAGTAACTGGGCTGTTTACCTTATTTTATTTACGTTTCGGTTCGTAAGAAGATGGCCCCTCAAAATGGAACAAAATCAGAACAAAGAGGGTCCAGTGATCAGCCAATCAGTACAACGAGGTCCAGTGACGTCACTGTCCGAATGCGCAGAACCGCTAGTGGCTATACCTCGTCTATTTTTGTATCATGGTCAAAATGTAATCGAGTGTCTTCTTCAGGGTCTTTTGTGAAGCTCCAAAACTTCGTTGGCCACCATGATTGCCAGTATAAAGTAGTGGCGGCAGCCGAATGTGATTTGTACGGAATGCACGATAGTACCGGGCTTCCGTAAATTTGCGCACAAGTGTCGCTGTTGTGTCCTGTGGATCCTGTTCGATTCTTTATATCGTTGAGTCTGAATATAAACAGAGATGGGTGATTCAGGATTTAGCGATCTTTTAAGATCTGCTGAGCAATTATCTGCTGCAGTAGAAGGAAATGGGGAACTTCCACAAGTGGAGAGAAATTTGCGTCAAATATTGGATGCGTCTAATGAGCTCTGGTCTCGTGTTACACAAACCGGTACACAGGATAACCAAGTGCAAGCGTGAGTATTACCGATTTTCATGTTTTTTTTAAAATTAAATTTTAGTCCATTAATATTTAGAATAAAGTTCTGTGGTATACTTTATATTAGTAGCTTAGTTTAATCTGATAAATTTGACTTACAATAGATTTTGTCATCTTATTTCTTCATGGCGTTGTCTCTTTATAGGCATCTTCTTCTAGGATCTAGAGGAGTGGACTTACCTCAGATATCACAGAAATTAAGTTCACTAAGTGCAAGACGCACCTTTGAACCCTTGGATCCTATCGCTGATACAGATATTGTGAGCTATTTGAGAAATGAAAAGCAAAATGCTATTCTCTCAATCATTGAGCAAGTACACAAAGATGTATGTGTTCATTTCGATTTTCTTATCCTTAGTTAAATAACTGTATTCAAATTTTTAATATCACTTTGTTTGATTCCCTAGACTTTTGAGTTGAACAGAGTTCAGCAATTAGAACACATGTTGGGTGAATGGAAGCAAATGCGTTTTGAAATAATGAATGCAATGACTGCTCCTTCTGGAGAGTTAGTGGACTTACGTGGTATTTCACGCCGTACAAAATTAGCAGGATCCACTGTCACTGGCCTTTCAAATGTAGAATCTGCCTATGCCAAGGAATTAAAGAATTACAATGATCATGTACTTAGGGGTATAACAAGACCCAGTCTATTTGCTGTGTTTGCTAAGGTTTCTGAATCCTTTAACGACAAGAAGGTCTCAGATATGTGGCAAATGGTCAAACGTATGGTGGATATCCCAGCAACTCCAAGAGGCGATCAGATTAAGTCTCGAAATAGTCCTGTTGTAGAACAAAGGATCGTCGAACAAGCTAGAACCTATCTTGAGAATAGATACAGAGAATTTATGAATTCCATTATAAGTGAGAATTTGGCTCAAGCCAAACGTGGTGGCATTCCAGGAACTTTACCATTAGTCAAAAGTTTTGTGAGCGTAAAAGTCCAGCCCAGCAGAGACCTCGAAGATATCCATCTGGACGACAAACCTTTATGGCCTTTAATTTACTACTGTATGAGAGCTGGTGACTATAATGCTGCACTGCAGTGTCTTCACGAAGTGGGTTCAGTCTTTCCGGAATTCAGATTAGCTCTCAAGGAGGCATCTCAAGATCCTCAGAAACGTCCTAGCAGCCGATCAGAATCTGTATTAAAACTACATTATCGAAAGCATGTCAGATCAGCAACAGATCCCTACAAAAGGGCAGCATATTGTGTACTTGTCCCTTGTGATCCTGATGACTTGCATTCTGAAGTCATGTCCACAGCTGATGATTACTTGTGGCTGAGGTTGTGTCAAATTAGAGATCACACTGATTCGGACCAAAAGTTAACATTGGATCATTTGCAAACGACTATCCTTGAAGTATATGGTAATACAATTTTCAAATAACAAATGGTGATTTGTTTTCGTCATTATCTTTACGTACTGTAATGTAACATAATTGTTTATATTTTTAGGTGAATCGTATTACCGTGCTCACGATCAGCCATTCTTATATTTTTCCATGCTCTTTTTAACTGGCCAATTTGAATCTGCCATTGAATTTTTAGCTAGAGGTGCTGGTGCACGACATTTGTCCCATGCAGTACACTTGGCGATTGCTATGCATGAACATAATCTATTAGCTGTTAGTCAAAGTGTCTTAGCACCACTGATAAGTGTTGATATAGGTGATAAGCCTCCAGCAAAAAGACTAAACTTCGCCAGGTTGATTTTGTTGTACGTGAAAAAATTCGAATCATCTGATCCGAGGGAAACTCTGCATTATCTCTTTTTATTAAGGTAATTTATTTTGAATAAAAAGGCATAGATTTTTTAAATTTAATCTAATGATTTTTTTATCAGATGTATGAAAGATATTCGCGATCGGAATATGTTTGTCTCGTCAGCCGCGGAAATGGTGGTTGAAACATCTCTAGAGAATCGTACGTTACTTGTGGGACGGATAGACAAGGATCGCCGGCTTCCTGGAATCTTGGATCAGTTCCAGATAAATACTGAAGACGTTATAAACATTTGCGCTGAGACTCTGCATCGCAAGGGTCTCCTGGAAGATGCTGTGGCAATGTATGATCTCGCTGGAAACCATGAGAAGGCCCTTAACCTGATGAATATACTCATGGCTCAAGTTGTCAGTCAAAAAGGACAACCAGGCTCTTTAAGATCACGACTTCAAGCAACTGTTGCTGATATAAGCAACAGGTACGTGTGAAATAAAAAAAATTGTTAATTATTATTTTTTACTTAAAGACTAATTACATAGTTATTATTTTCTATAAATAAAATTGTAATAGGAAAACTATATCTTTTTTTAGGTATCAAAGTTTAACAGTTCAGGCCCCTGCTGAATCTGTAGCTGCTTTCTATACATTGCGAGACCTGATGGTGTTCTTCGATCAGTTTCACAATGATCAGTATCAAAGTGCTCTAAGGGTGATTACTTTGGTTTATATTCTGTTAAAAAGAAATAACGATTGAGTGAATAGAATTATCTGATTTTAGACAATTGCCGATTCGAAATTACTGCCCATGGCTGTATGGGAGGTGGATGAACGAGTAACGGCTCTCAAGAGAGTTTCACCTGAAGTAGCCGGGGTGTTGGCTGATGTACTCTTGGCGACAATGACAATTCTTTATCGCCAATATCAGAAGCTCAGATCAACGGATCCTGGGGATGAGGTTGCACGAGAACAGCAACTTCGAGATCTTCGTGAGCAGGCCAGAGCACTGACTAGCTTTGCTGGTACTCTGCCATATCGTATGCCAAACGAAACTAACAGCAGACTTGTGCAAATGGAGATACTCATGCACTAAAATTCTTTGACTGTCCTCTGTAAATTCATGGTCACTTCAAAAACCCTTGTATAGTCCTCGAAGTTCGATAATGATCGAATTTCACCAGTGTGAAATGTCTTTTGATACGGCTAATATTCAAGTTTCTTCCTTTGGGACTGATTCATGTGCCAGAAAGGGGCTTTGAAACCGGTACTGCTTTTTTTTGTAATCAAACGCAAAGAAAAAATTACATGGGTATGAAACATATTCCATTTTTTTTTTAAAATAAGGTATGCTCATGAGGAATTACCGATGTATGCCAATGTTGGTTTTTACTAACCTTCTTTGTACTATTTCAAAAAGTAAGACTGGTCTCTCCCGAAATAAATGTGGAATTCAATTATTTTTTTTGTATGAATTGAATAAATTTATTTTTGTGGTTCATTTGAATAAATGCTGAGACATGCAAAGTACAGATGTATAGAGTAACTCGCTTCTATCGCCGAGTATATTGGCTAGATTGGGGAATGATGATCGGAAAGACGACCCATTAAAGTGTTAATAATAATAATACACGGATAAATGACATAGTGCTGCTTTGTCATATGAATAGAATCTTATTTTAATTTAGGGTAATGATAGAATGTAATATATTTGGACGGATTACTGTTTGTACGCTACGTTTGTGTGCCATCTTTAGTATCATTCTACTTGATTTTCATCATTTAAATTAATGGACTTTACCGATGTAATGGAAATCCCACTACTGAGATCTTGCACTCTTCCTTCTTTTAACTGTAAACATGTAACAATGATTATTTTATATGTAACAGACTATTTCATATTTTCTATTAAAATACTTACTGCTCTGTAATCAAGAAACATTTCCTTAAATGCTAAAAAGTCTGTAAATGTAGCTAGAACTTCGAAAACTTCTCCATCCAGTTCCATGCGCTTTTCACTGAAACATGGTAAACATTATAATAGAAAGTTACAAGAGCTACTTAAACAATTCTTACTTCAATTGATGTAGCAAGGAATCCATGGAAAAGTGTGGCATGGCCTTCTTTAGATTGCATTCTATGAAGGATTCGATAGTCTGATTCTAGAAATAATTGAAATTTATTGTATTATAATATACCACTAACTATTACCTGTTGAACTTACATACTCATCGAAAATATCTTTATAAATTAACTTATTTTCTTCAACTGGTTCAAAGAGATACCAATATTTTTCCAAAAAATTTTTTTGTGTCATCTGAAACTCTTCCTCTGAAATAATAAGAAATATTCTTATTCTAAATGCTTCAATGACTTAATATAGTTCTATACCCATTAGCAAATCCTCTATGTGTCCAATGACTTCGTCAAAGGTCGCATCATCATCTGATCCTCCAGATATTCCTTGCATAAGATTCTCCTCCGGAGACATTGCAACAAAAGCATCTGCTAGATCTACAAAAATGAGTTTTTCAAAAACTAGAGCAATACGGTAATATTTGAGTTATATAAAATATCAGCTATTATGACAAACCTACGATATGTCGCGACGCATTTTGACTGCGTCCATACATTTTAAATTATGAATTATAAACATTCACAACTCACAGGATAATGGTTAAAGGGAAAAAGGTTAGCCAACAGTGAGTTTGTTGTCAGGATAACAGACGCTATCAATAAGTTTCTTGTTGATATGCATACGTATATGTTTACACGCATAAAGGATATCAATTTATATCCAGGATGAGGTGCCTATAATTACGCATTATAAAACAATGAATTTTAAAGAGCACCATTTATGTGAAGTACTTTATTGCTGCATTTCTCCCGATTTCTCCTTCTCTTGAGAAACCGGCTTATTCAGACTTATTACCGTTACGCCTGCGTGCGCCATCATCTTTAGCTGTTTGAAAATGTATTTTTGACGGCTACAAAGTAATTGTGCATTCTTCGATAGATTTCTGTCTAATAAATATCTATTCACGACGATATTTACGTACGCTTGTATGAATCTTTAGCCTGTCTTTAAGAAAACAGTGAATATATAAAGGAGACGTGTAAGTTTTTTAGAATATAATAAAATTTTTATATTATACAGTAAGAGTCACAACATTCTTCAACGTACTTGACATTTATCTTGTTGGAATCATTATTAATATGAGTATTTTTGTTCAAACTAGAAAACTACTATAAGTGCCAATGGAGATCTACACATTTGATAAAAGTCTTCAAGAACGACTTGTTGAATACACTGCGATTCTATCAAGTCGTGGTGAGATTGTACCAGCTTCTCAGATAAAAGCAGAGTGGTCATATCACGTTGAGCTTGTCATCGAGCCTGTAGGATGGCGAGCACTTTGGAAGATACCAAAGCTTACTTGTCAGGAGTTTGAGATACGGTATCCTACTGTCGTGGTTGTGGATATTGAGCAAGTGGACTTTTCAGAGTTGTCTGCTTTGGTGAAGATCATTGCTGTACAGGATGAGATTCATCTACCTGAGAAATATGATGTTTCTCTGACAGAGTTGTATCCAACGCATAATCAGGAGATTACTTCTTTGGATATGGTAGGCACTGCATCCTGTGTGGACCAGCTACGGTTTTTTTTTAATTACTTGTGGATGCCATGGGATGCTGATGATGATGATAATGCGGACTGGGTAGCTCTTCATTTGGAATCCAGGATTAGATTATTCTTTGATATGAAGAGAGGATCTATCTGTGATGAGACTTGTGATGTTATCAGAACATTAATGCGTGAAGGCAGAGAGATTCAGGCAAAAATTGCAACATTAGAAGCAGATATTTCTGACGAGGATGACGAAAATGAAAGAGTTCTGGATGAAGGAAAAACTTGTCAGCTAATGAAACTCCATTTTCGACTGCAGCAAATAAGAACTGAAATGGAGGTACTTGAAAATCCTGCTATGAGAGATATGTTAGCAAGGAATCGAGAACCAGATGCCACTAATACAGAGCTGAAGAGACGGGAGAGTCGAGGGAAACGACCTGAAGGATATTTTGTATGGCTAGGTGGCTCTGTAGAAGAAACGCTAGAGTCTTTGATAAAAGTCAGGACGTTTTTGTCACCTGACACATTCCTAAAGTAAGTGTACAAAGAATTTGAGTTATGTCAAACATTAAATACTTGAAAAACAATATCTTTCAACAGAACAATAAATTGTCTTCAAGATGCTCTCTATACCTCAGACACAAATGATATTGTGTTGATCGGTGATGGAGAACATTTGATCCGGGGAGCTGGAGGTTTAGAAGAGGGTGGTACAATGAAAGGAATATGTTCTACCGAACATACGATACTGATACCAAGAGAAACGGAATGTGGACCTTCACTACTAGATTTTTCAGGTGGAGAGGTATGAAATGCCTTAAATTTCCTTCTAACTTCTCAAAAATAATTCATCTTTATTCGATACCTGCAGGTTATCTTAGAAAACATATCCGTTGACCTAGGTGAACTTCGAGCAGGTATTTTGGTTAGAAAAGGCATTGTAAGAATCTCAGACTGTCGAATTTTCTCCTCAAATAGCAGCGTAATCAAACTTGGTATCGTCGTGTTATCTAATGCAAAGTTAATAGCGGAGAAAACTACATTCATAGGCCTTGGAAGCGCAATTGTTGTTCATGCCAATGGATACGCATCGCTGAGCGAGTGTAATTTTCAAAATTGCACAGATGGTATTCAGGTAGAGCCATCGTTACCTTCAGGATATCAGAAGTTATTGTTACCAGAATTATTATTAATAAGAAATATTATTTTCCAGCTCCACGATGACTCTTCAGTATCAATAATAGATTGTGCCTTATCGAACTTCAAGGAATATGGAATTCGCATGGAAACAAAAAAATATATCAATGGTTCAGAAAACAGTACAGGTGGTCCTAACATTCTGGATAATATTTCTGAAGTATCACTAAATAATTGCAAATTCGAAAATAATGGAAAAGGAGATGTAGCACTAAGGCCAGGTGCAAATATAGCTTTGGCAATTAAGCAAGAACTAACTACAAGTCTTGCATCTTGAGAGATGTACATCTCAATATTTAGCATACCCAATTTGAATTCTCAAGTAAATAAGACTGTTGTATTAGTATTCGTCTCGTTGAGAGATAAATTTAGTATTACAAACATTGAAACTTAGACTAATGTTAAATTTACATCAATTTTTGCCATTCCTTCCCAGAATAGCAATGCCTTATTAATCGGTAGCGAACTTGAACGAATTTCTGTAAAATTTTCTGACTGCGTAGTGCTAAGTGTAACCATCAGATGGCACTACAAGCTGAATTTCTAACTAGTACACCACAAGTCGCATTTTCTTCGGTGAGAGTGTAAAAAGGTTTATGTGGACGAATGAAGCAGAAGTTATTAACATTAGTGAAAAACATTTATAGGTTAAGCCTCGAAATACGAGTAATACATTTATTGTAAATAGTACTCCAATTTACTCTTAGTCCAAAGACCCAGTGTATATTTAAAAAATATCAAGTAACTCGTGCGTTTCTCATAACCTAGACGGTTGATACTATCGCTTTCTTATGAATGAAATTCCTTAAAAATTCGTCAGCTATTTTGTAAGCCGGATTCTACCCTTCGAAATATACAATTTCAAGAATTCCATTTCATATAATATATTAAACATTCAAAGAAAAGCCTGTATGGCATCCCCGTAAGTTTACTCTTTGTCCAAAAATTGGTCACGTTTTGATTTCTGCAAAAAAATCGTGCTTATAAAATATCTACCATGTATGTAAATACCCCATATTTGTTTAAATGATTTTAAACGAAACGTACGATAATTCCAGCAATGTTTCATGCATAGACCAAATGCCACGTAAATCGACATACGATTCGATTAAATTGTATTGCTCCAAACGGCACACGGGCCGAACCGATAAAATAGGCGCCGAGACGCCAAGATCAATATAGTAACGGATTTAGATAGGTTTATCAGTAACAAAGTACTATCGGTGCAATAACGTAAAGAATGAAAGGAAAGAGTCAGGCAGATTGAGAGGAAAGACATAAAGAGTGGAAGAGACAGATATAAAATAAAAAGTCAAATATAGAGTTTTACGGTGACCGTGTAGGCAGTATTGGGTCTGAACTTTATAGAAAGCCGGTTGTAAAACCTTTGTTTCTGGTATCGTTGCAGGTACCAAAGAAGTCCCCGAAATTATTAAAGGGTGCCCAAATCAAACGACACTTCTTATATAAAGCGTCAAGGATGGTGGAGACAACTACGCCAACTCAAACGGCAGATGGACAAACTCAATTTGGCAATGCGCGTACTTTGGAGGTATCCGACAGCATCTTTGTCTTTAAAGATACCGAGTCTGATTATGAAGAACCGCCATCTGGAGATGAGGTAAGAGCACCGATTGTATATTTGACACTTTATAAGTATGAATATAATTATGTATATAGAATGGTGGATTTTTAAACTCACTAAAACTCAATAAATCTACATGCCTCAGCATGCGAGAGAAATAGACACAATGAAGTACATAGGTACTTCTGAAAATATCCGCTGTCCAGACTGAGTGATCAATCACTCTCCATCTCGAAGTAAATCTAGAAGTAGAAGTGGTGGAAGACGTAGGAAGTGTAGGAGGCAGCCAGAGGAGTAGAAGGCGATTGTGGCGCTTGCGGCTTTTGCCACCGTTCGTTCTGTCTCTAAATAACCCGCGGAGCATCAAAAGCATCGAGAATGACGAGGGTAGTAGTCCCTTTCGAGCGGCATCGAGAGCAGATCGCTCCGTAATGTCTCCGACGATTTGCAACAGGAAAGGAGACAAGAGAAATGGACCTGACTCGATAGATAAATAAACGTATAACGTAATCGCGTACCCTTAGAAAAGTAGTTCGTAATTTATCCAGTAGATGGTGCCTGAAATAAATTCTTGCTTTTCGTTTCTCTCTTGTGCATTCTGAAAGCTACGCGAACCTTCGCGCACTTAATGCTATAGAATTATTTGGATCTCGTTTTAGCTAGTGTATGGAACATTGAGAAAAATGAACGGCCCTGCCGACCAAATATCTGGCTACTAAAGCTATATTGAAGTCTGCCGGCACAACCCTTCTGCTTTACGTCGTCCGCTTGCAGGAGCGAAACTATACATTTAGTTGTTGGAAACTGAACGATGGCTAACTTCAAGCAGTCGTATTCAATTTGCATTTTCATAAATAGTTTTAATAAATATGTCGAGGAAAGCGGTTATTGGCAGATAACGTATCTACATTCGATGATGGTAACACAAATACTTAGTTATTGTTAAGAAGTTTCTGTGTAGCCAACAAAACATATGATAATAATTTATAATTTTTTATCGGCTGAAAAACATTTTTTTTTTAAATAACTAAATACGTATTTAAACTTAATCAAATGTACATATCAAAAATAACATTGAATTAATTATTTTTTTCAAGTTATATTTCTAAAAGAATAAGTTATTATTTCCGGATTAGAACAAACTTTTCTTATAAGTAAGACCGTAATATAATATAATTTTTATTTGAGTTTTTATGGCACTCAAGGGGCGAGAACATAAAAAATGCTTGTGACTAATTATGCTACATGTCTTCAATGTATCGAGCACGTGATACGCATAGACCGTGCGAATTGAAAATAGGGAACGACAGGCTGTCAACTTCCTCCTGTACAATGATTAAAAAAAAATACGAAAGAAGAAAGCGGCATAGCGATAGAGAAAATTTCAAGGTTAGGAAGGATGGCTAGCGCCAATAGCATACATCGTCGTTAAATAATTTATGACTTACCTTAAAACCTACTCTGCCAGTTCTGCAATGCCCACGCCTGCAGTTTACATTTCAGCGACACATCCATTGACGAAAAATTAGTTCATTAATCGTAGAAAATCAGACAACAATGCAGCACGTGGCGATGCGCCCGTCGTCGCGCGTGAATCTAGCCTACGCGTCGTTCTCTAAACCGGCCGTCTAGCTCCTGCAACGGCGCGCATAGCTTCCACAGCTATACTAGAATTCTTACTGCACCCGATTAACGAAATTTCTCCAGTAACAAAAGCATATCGTTCTGAGTAATTTCTCGCATGATTGTAGTAACGAACACATGGCCAACAATACATTATTGCTCTCATAGAAATACCCCTTGGCTTATGCAACTATATTCATTGCTATAATAAGAAATATAGATATAGCAATACTTCGTTTTCTTGCCAAAGCCGTTCATTTTTCTAAGTGTAGATGCATTTCTCCTCTATATATAAGTACCGGGTGTATCCTGGGCTTGGTGTTGCGGATAGTTCTCGCGGCCACCTTCGTGTCGTGTTCAGGAAATGGGAAGATTTTTCCGGGCAAGCCCTTTCGCAGTACCGTGCCAAATCAAATGTCTATATCCGTATCTCACCGCAGAAACTACCGGTACTATTTCTCCGTGACACGTGTTACCCACCTACCTCAGTTTCCTGCTTCCTATTCTAGAACAGTATTATACTCTATAGCCAGACATAGGGGTAGGCTAGTCGGTTACCTATGTAGTGTCACCTCGGGGCGACGATCATTAGGAATTCAGAGAATGGACATTAGAAAGGAACTTTGACCCTTGGGCGACGCTTTGGCCTCTGTGACGTATCGTGTCGACGTTAGTCGCCAATCAGTTAGTGAACTTGTGCTTCTGGCGGGCTCTAAGACATTATACCCAGTGTCGTATAATAAAGTCGGTGATTATGCGGTTACCACTATGAGATTGAGTAAAAGTCACAAAGGTCAAGTACGTTGGCAGAGAGCGAATCGGCAAAACATCTCCGTTACCGATGAATATTTAACGGCCACTGGACGATTTCGTGAACGACCGTGCGTCTCCTTCTCTTTCAGCTTGCATAATGTACGCAAGATGGAATTCATGAGAATTTTTTTTTCTTTTTCTTTTTTGAGTGAGAAACCCATCGAAAAATCCCCAATCGACAGTAGCAAGGCCAACCTGGAGCACTGAGGTTCATTAAGCGTTATACGTTATACCGTATGCAAAGTTGACTTTAATCATTCGAACGTCAGGAATTTGTACCTTAACCTAAAATCCAAAACGTCTCGATTGGTATGGATATTGTTTTTGAAAAACGTAGATTCCTTGGCGACGTTTCAAGGGACTCTCTACCGAAGGTCTGTTCAAGTTTGAAGCGGTCAGAGCTTATTTATTATAATATGGACACGTAGATCGCAGCACAAGTCCGAAGAGCACGGTCGACTCACGTGGCTGGTAAGCGGCAGCGATGTTTTTTCTTGTTATTCCTGTCTTCGTCGTATTTCTCTTGCTCAGCATCCGCCTTGACTTCACCATCCAGAGCCCCCTGTCCTAATATCAACTTGTTCCTTGGTTCAGGCGTTATCCGCTCGACTCGAGCCAGGACCACGATGAACAGGCACAATGCCGTCGGCGACGCTCGAAATAAACCACAGCTGGAAGGTTCGAGCACCGAACGCGAACAGCAAGCGTGAAGATCGTCTAGACCTAGAGTCGAATATCCACGGATGGTACGAAAGAAGACCTTAAATTTCCCAGTCTATTATAAGCCTCCAAGTTGGTCAATGGAGACGAGAGCGTCCCGGCGCTGATGTCTCTTGAGAAGAATTCGGAAGAGAAGCGCAGCACGGAAAACCCTCTTGGGACAGACGGGTGGTGGGTGAAAATCTGGCCGTTTCATCGATGACAACGTCGCCGTCGTCGTCGACGGTTTTCGCGAAATTCTTGACGCAGATGCTTCACGTGACGTCAATCGACACAACGAAAGAAATTCTGTCCGTTGGTTGGCGTTACATAAGGGTCTCCCTTTAGAACACGAGTTCTCGTTCTACGAAGTTTCACCTCGGCTAGCTGGACCGCTCAAGTGCTATCGACGTCGTCCCCATTTTAACCAGCGCACGTACTCGTACCTGTCAGATCATTAAACAGTCATAAGATATTAAGTTAGGTTAGGTTCTTTCCTATTTGCACGTAACCGAGGACGCTGCTGTGTACCAATACTAGCGAAAGACTCGAAGCATCATCCACGTGGAGAAGGTGGAGTTACATGACGATGCGAGGAATCGCGTGGGGGAGCAGCACTCGCCAAGGCGCATTGTCGGGGTGGCACCCGGCGTGCTCGTCGCCGCGTTTATAATTATCTCTAAGTTGGGCTGGTAGCCACGTCGAGGAGAGAGGCCAACACGTTGAAAGCGTTCCTGGTTGTTTGCGGTACTATTTCTGTACGATGCTAGATGCTGTACGATGACTGCTCGGGACATCTCCGGTCCCCGTTACGCCCCTACCTTAGGTACTTATCTATCTGTCTAACACAAAACTACACATTTACCTAGCTAGTCTCGTAACCTAACCCAATACCCATGCACATTACGTTCCAGGAAGATTCTGCATGCTTCGCTCTAATCTGCTCCTGCCCGTAATATTGGATTGGGTAGGATTCTTGGTCAGTGCAATGTCTCGCTTTGCCACTTTGCCACTTTGCCAAGAACCAGACGTCGACGTTTCACTGGGTGTCGGCTTCGTCGACGTGGATATTTCACGTTTCCTGGTTGCTCGTCAAAGTCGCGATTACTCGTATTTTGGCTCGGGCCTTACGGTCGCGTTCCTGCTCTTCTTTGTTCTCCACTGGGGCATAACTCGGAAAAGATTCTACCTCGTCTCAAGGACTCTGACGATTCTTCTCGATTGTCCTTGGAAAGTATTTTACACTCTTTATTACGTATAAGAGGATTTTCAAAGACGTTAACATTTACTTGGGAATACTTGTTGCGCTTCATTGTAAAATCATTTATGATAAAATTCTATACATTTTCAGAGTTCTTCGTCAGGACTACGACTGCCTCTAGCTTTTCCTAATGGATACGATTAGCAATGCTATGTTCGGTACCTGTTGAGTCGTTTGAGCGTCTCATTAATTATAAAGTCACTCTGGCTGTTCTGGCTGTTGGCGATGCTGAAGCTTGAAATTTTGCTTCTGCAGAGAACGAGAGAGAGAGAGAGAGAGATAGAGAGAAAGAGACTGAGAAGGAAATGGAGCGAGAAGACGCTCGCGCATATACGTAGAGCGGATAATCCGTCGTCTGCGACGATCGTTAGAGAATTTAACGTCGTGAATTTGCGGCATTCTTGTAGAAGGACTTAAGGAAACGCGCCGATGAAAACGATCGCTCATCCAGTCAGGATTAACGCCCTCTTCGACAGCGTTAAGCCTTGAAGCTTCAGAGGGTTGAACGAAGGCGGGGAGGGAGGAGTAGGTGGCGTCTCCCTGGAAGTTTGTATACGTGTATACGGTTAGGATGTAATATTAAAAGGTAAAATAAAGGAGAGATCCCTAAAATATAACGGAAGAAGAGGTCCTTCTCTTGAATCCCTATGAAACGAGTATTATCGATTCTGTCGCTGCGACGATCGTAAAGATAATACGATCTTCCTGGCGACTAGCTTGGAGCCAGAAGTTCTGTCCTCTTAACGACTTTATAAAATATTACCCTTCTTAGGAGGAGCGTTTCGCATTAGCGTACTCCGACCATCCCTTCGACAAAAGGTGAGGGAGTTGATCTTCTATGCCGGATCCTCGGGGAGAGTCTTGATTTCCGCTCCCAAATAACCAATCCTGAGCCTCCAGCAGATACTATATTTCTTGTGGATTCGCCTTTCTTCTCCTTGTCGTTCTTAGAAAAGTTTTATCGTCACACAGATTAGACCGAGTCGTTATATGTATACTCACAGTTATACCTATTCCTGTCGTATACGTATTTCTATGTCTTAGCTTACCCAACCGTACTCGTCCTGATTTTTATGATTTTTCTAATTCTTAAGGACCAGCTATCCGACATATACATATCAGTACACGCTAGATGGTATAACGTACGGGCGAGTTTTCACTACTCGCGAGATAGATACCTTGGCAGGTCCTGCCGGCTGCCTATCTCCAACTGGGTTAATAATAATTGCATCAGACACTCACATTCATACTGATGCATTTAGCTATGTGTGTGTACAGCACGTGGTATGTAGACACACACACACACACATATATATATATATATATATATATGCAGAATAAAGATCCTTCTTCAGAATATCCTCATGACCTGCCGTGGCTGTTCAATCCTTTTAGCACTTTTCTCATCCGTAACAAAGGACTAGTAAGATTATGGCTCAGCTTCTTCGCTATTGACTCCAATTGGCCTATTTCAAAATTTTGGCTGTGATTTCGACAACTTCATCAATCGCCAAGACACCCATTCCTGTTATCTGTAAGGTTTGCCTTACCCGGTCAGCCTTGCAATGGTGAAAGTACGTTAGCCGACTTGTACCTCAGGGAACAGGTTGCAGAGTCTGATGCTAAAGACTGGAAGAGTATCGTATGTGATTAAAAAAAAAAACATTTTTTTATCTGCCTTGTTACGATCATCTTTTTTTTCCTTTTAGGATAAACAACCAAGGACACTGGGCGAAATATCTTGTGCGTTTATAGAAAAAAAAAAAGAGGACGAACCCTTTCTAAAATTTCGTTGACTTCAGGGACACCGACTGTACGCTTCCTTTTTTTTCTCTCTTCCTCTCGCATACTCTCTCTTCGACCAGCTGCGCTGATTCGTGCTCAGGCGCGCTTCTCCTTTATGTAATTTCACTGATCGTTACGCAACGTCCCCTTGGGGCACGTAGATCCCCGATCTTCGATCCACGGATCGGCGTCACGGATTCAGCAAATTTTACGAACCGATGTCCTTGAACCAGAAAGAATCCACGCGTAGAGCGTCGCCCGCGTAGAGTATCCCCTGGTGGCGCCCGGAAGAGTAAGGATACCTCGTGACCGACTATACTTGTATATAATGGAAACGGAGTATCTTGGTCCAGAGACAAGGCTGCTGCTGCTGCTGCTGCTGCTGTTGCTGCTGTTGCTGCTGTTGCTGGTGGTACCGGTATAACAGCTATAGCGTTGATATCATTGGTGGCACGGGTCTACTAGGATTGCGGCTGGTTTCTATTCCAATTCTCTCGTATTTCTTTTTCTTCCTTTCTTTCGCGAAATCCGGTTAAAAAGAACTGGATCACGGCCAACGAGTAGAGCTCGTAGATAGCCGTTGTCTCAGGATCTGGGACGTAGAGTTGGATGGGAGTTCGAAGGGTAGAAGGGGTTGGATAGAGGGTGGTGTACGTTGTGGTGGGTAATCGGGCTGACGGAATGGCAACAGCCGCAGCCGGTTTCGAACAGTTTGTCACTAGTTTGGGAGGACGAGTACTGGGCGCGGGGCAACAGGTACCGCCATAAGCTTTCTGCGGCGTTCCCGGGCCGCCACGTGCTCCATCTAAATATAATTCTCTAGTGTCTTCTTTTCGTGGCTTTTGGCTTCGCCAGAGAATCTACGTTTCCTCACTGTACCTAATCACGCATGCCAATGTGTCTATAGGCAGTCCACAGGCTTGACCGCACTTGGACGGCAGGGTTGGATTCTCGATGGAAAGTAAAAACAACAGGTGTTCAAGGTTTTTTTATTTATTTAAATTACCAAACAATTTTACATTTTTAGTTGCTAATATCAACCTATCAGCTTCGAGGTGGACGGTTTCAGAGTACCTGGCTACCCATTTATTGTCGTTTCTTCGTCTGGCCACTGTCTCCTTTATTCCCATTTAAATTCTTTATAACGTTATTAACAACCACAGAGCCGACGTGTCTGCCTCGTTTCAGAATGTATTTTAGCCATTGCCCTGGTATCGCTATAACAAAAGACAGCTGAACTTTCAGAATCTCCATTTTCAAGAATATACACTGACAGTTTAATAATCGAAAACTTTAATGTCATATATCTCAAAATGGAGACTTAAAAAGTTATAAAAGCTCGTACACCTGTTTTCTTATTTCTCACGAAGAAACCGTGCTCCACGTGTCTTCGGACGCCAATATCCTGAGTGCGTGTCCGAAAGTACCATACTGTACAGTACTAATAAACTGGATCGATCTCAGTCAATTTTCTCATCTTCGTCAGTTATGTTTACATCCACAAGTACGATTCGCATATCTATATATAAATAATCGTTTGATAAAAGACCAACTTGTTTCCACTCTTTCATAGTGCATTGGTCCAAATTTTGTGTGTTCGCTCTTAGTGAATTTTCGCCCACAGTCTCCTTTACCTTCTTTATCTCATTTTAAAGCCGTCGCCAAAGTCACCCGAAACTCTGCCACTTACTCAAGTCACTTTGCTTCTTTATTCTATGAATAAGGCTGCAACGTCTCGACGGCTGCGGCTGTGGCTGCGACGCCGACGCCGACGCCGACGTCGCGGAGCGCGGTGCGGAATAGCGGAGGCCGACTATGCGAATAACTCGAGGTTGGCACACCGCTGCCTAGCGGCTTCGCTGCTACGGCCAATTTCTGTGCCGCCGCATTTGTCTTACTTGCCAATTGCAAAGGAGTTCACATGCCAGAGCACCGGAACGTTCAGGAGATGCGATATCGCACATCCCTAATATATACCTATCCTCCAAGGATCTTTCGCTATGCTATGTCGTCCGCTCGTACAGAATCAGAGAATCGTTCTCGTCTGGGACGTGGAAGCAGACAGGGAGGAGGGGGGGGGGGGGTGAATGACGTCGTAGCGACTAAGGCAGGCGTCACGCTTACCAGAATGAAATTTCGTCGTTTTTCCTCTCTCTCTCTCTCTCTCTCTCTCTCTCTCTCTCTCTCTCTCTCTCTCTCTCTCTCTC
>JASANN010000344.1:49065-135744 GCA_031762395.1 Calameuta pygmaea | reverse complement strand
TCTCTCTCGCTCTCTCTCTCTCTCTCTCTCTCTCTCTCTCTCTCTCTCTCTCTCTCTCTCTCTCTCTCTCTCTCTCTTTCTATATTATGTGTATATTTGCAAAGAAAAAATTATGTATAAAACATTTATGTGTACGCATAATATCAACCTTTGACCGGTATTGGACGTAGTCGTAGATAAATCTTTAGAGTCCTCTGTATACACTCGTGTCTTCATCTTATCCTACGGAAATACGCATCACGTTTGTATATTTGAATATTTAGTTATATACAGGGTGTCCCATTTTAACTTAGACACTGCAATATCTCGAAAACAAGAAGTTTTCGGAGATCGGAGAAGTTATCTAGTGAGATCATTGAATTTTTGGCCAGGGGCCTGTGTTGTCATTTTTTTTTAAATGAGAACCCCTATTTTTTATTGCAGATTTATATTGTACGAAAAAATATAAACAAGTTTTGTTCTTGATCATTTTTCCATAAACCCTCTGCCAAAAACGCAAAGGTCTTCGAAGTTGAATTTTGAAATACATTACAAATTTCGTTTTTTTTTTTGTTAGTGATAATAGCAATATGGGCTGGCGATTTGATAATCAGAATTAATGTTGGGCTCAATGAAGCTCCAAATTTATTAAATAACTTTTAAATTCATATTAAAATGATTTTTAAAAAATGAGAATCCTGCCGCGTCCTGAGGACAATCACGCATGAATTATGTGTGTCATAGACATCTTTTTTTTTGTTTTCTATCGATCTCTTATCGTACAAAGATTTGTGAATGGTATACGTATTGTGCAATTAGGGAGAAAAGGGGACTCACAAAAAGCAATCAACCTGACATTTTAACTTCTGACGTCCAGTTCGAAATCAGCGAATTCAACAACCTCCTTATACCAGGTTTCATAGAAATTATATAAAGCTTTGAAGTTTTGATCACCGTATTGAATTCGCCATTCTGAGTTCCGAATTTCTTAATTTAAATTCGAAATCAAAGACTTCAACAACCGTCTTATATCAAGTTTCATACAAATCAGACGAAATCTTGACTTTTGGCCAGTTTTTTAAGCTTCTATCCGACTGTGTATTGGCTGGGTCGTTCATTGATCTTGTCTTGATTGACAGGATTAATATCCTGTAGCTTCAATTTAGTCAGATTACCAAATCACCAGTCCATATTACTATTACCACTAACAAAAAACCGAAATTCGTAACGTACTTCAAAATTCAACTTCCAAAGCCTTTGGCGTCTTTTGCAGAGGGTTTATTTCTTTCTTACAATACGAATCTGCAATAAAAGATAGGGGTTCTCATTTACAAAAATGGACTTGGGTCTCACAGGCCCCAGGCCAAAAATGCAGGTATCTCACTAGACGGCCCCCTTCGAGCTCGACAACTTTTTTCTTAAAACTTTTTTTCCAAAAACTCGTTTCCGAGACATTGCAGTGTCTAAGTCAAAATGGGGCACCCTGTACATAGTCTCATAATCTCAGACCCGGGTGCCTCTTGTTTCTCGTATCTCACTGGGGTTAAAAGTTTTTGCGTAAAAATAACACTGCATCCAGATGCGACCGCGTTCTCTGTGCCCGACCTACCTCACATCCACAGGCCTCGGGAGTCGCGTCGAGCCGACTCTGGTAAAATTCAATGCTCTGCATTGCAGTAAAAGATACCGAATTGCCTTAGCATGACTGCCTGCTGCCTATACGGCACTGCCACTACGGTAACTCCAGGCCCTTGCAGAGTTCTGGTCGTACATCAATGTCGAGCTTTCTGTCGTGTGTCCCGCGCACCGGTTGCCACCGGCTTTACATTATTTTACTCCTTTCTCGGTAGCTACGATCTTTTGTTTTAGTTATCTGCGGATTGTCATTGTTCAAAGAGCGCATTTCGCATTACGCGATACGTACGAGAGGTAAGGATCGTTGAGAAATTTTCAAACGCCGATGTATTATTTTAGGTTATGGTAACTTCGTAGAACGACGAGCGAGCGAGAGTGGCATGACGTCGTAATTTCAGGAGTTATCGTGATTCTCAGTGACAACAGACAGCTTTATCGCGTACACGTCGCTACCGTTCTGATCACAAAAGCTATTATGTACCGGAGCCTTTTGCGAATGGTAAATTAACTGTGGCGAGGAGCGCTGCTGTTATAATGCTATGCGCCGAATGACAAAACGTCGAACAGCTGCGCTCGAGCATGGACGACGCGCAGTGTCGCGCGACTTCGTGCCTGCCTTTAAGGCTGACTTTAATTATCGTCGAACCACAAAAAGCACTGAATTTATATATATACGCGTCTTATCCTTATGCTAACACCTACACCATCCTCCCACTTTATCGCTTATGATTTTTAAGGACTCTCGTGCATTTCGAAACTATAGTCGTTATCAGGTGGATGTTTACCGTGGTCGGGGGAATTTAAAAATTCTCACGAAATCACCTGAAGGTAACAGCGAGTCTAGCATTGTGAAATCGAGCTTTTGCTCGCCACTTCAGTCCTTTGGGTATTTCTGTTGACTGCATATGCGTGTCCACGTGCCTACGTCTATCAAACAAATTCTATAAACGTAAGAAATGTAGTGACCAGCTTTTCCTGCTCCTATAGATCGTTCGACTTAACTTCAATTCCGAGTGGATGGATACGTGAGAAATCGAGGAACACGATAAACGGCGACCTGTGGATCGGCTACGCGTATATCGCCAGAGCCAAGCCAAGCAGCGTTGCATATATTTCTTGGTATATGTATGTATATATACACACATATATATATTGTCAGGAGAAAGAGAGAGAGAGAAAGAGAGGTGGTACATATGTGCAAGAGGGATACCATTCGACGTGTATAAACGTGCGTATACACGTGCTTATCTCCTCTTGGCGGAAAAGAGATCTCGAGGGGATGGAAAGAGAAGAGAAAGAGGAAGAAGAACGGCTCATCGACCTCCGACGTGCCAAACAGCTTGAGTTCAATGTTGCGAGACCTTTTTTTCTTTTTATTTTTGTTTTTTGGCTAATTTCAAGGGTTTGCCATTTGGAGGTTCGACCGTCTAAGGAAGGTAGTTCCTGACAAGAACAATGAGAAAGAACAATCGCGAAAGAGAAGAGGAGAACCAAGTTAAAGAATCAGTACTCCATTGGGTCCAGAAGAATGCAGACGTACGTAGTTGGGTTACCCGATAAATTTCTCTCTCTCTCTCTCTCTCTCTCTCTCTCGATTTCGCAAGGCAACACGTGCTCAGCATAGACTTCCCTCAGGTTCTACCATACCGCCTAAGGTACGGATAAGGGTTGCGGTTGCTATAAGTATACAGGACCGTTTCGACAGAAATGACGGTTGCGATGTCCAAAGTACGTATAGGTCTTGGGTATCGGTTAGCAGGAGCAAAAGTATAGCTGAGCTTCCCATCCTGACTCGGTAATGGAATACGTTCCCGTGAGAGAGGATGCGACAGAGCTGGCGAAGAGATACGATGAAGGAGGACAGGTTTCTGGTTATCGTATAAAATATAAGGGGTGGGTATAACATACCCTGGCGCAGCGTTGCGCGAAGGTGGTTAGGTATAGAGTATAGAGTAGTATGGCAATGGCAAGGGATGGTAGAGAAAGCCTTCAGGACGGCGGTGGGCAGAGGCGGGGAGACGCTCGCCGCCATGTGCTCGTTGCTAGACGCTCGATCGTCGCTCAGTCGTCGCGGCGCGCTCAAAGCGGGCACGTCGGACACCACCTGTCAAGCTTTATTTAAAATCTGTACCTGGCGGCATCGCGACACTGGAGCCATCCTCCAATTCTTTACTGTCTCCTTTTTTTTTAAAAATCTTAAAGCTCGTTATCACTCGCCACGTCGTCGGGCACACGCGTACCAACAGATCTGCTACGAGGATGGGATGATCAGTTACTCAGGAAGTGCTATACGTGTCAGAGAAATATAAATTTTCGAGACGTAATAGACCTCCTACACAATCAGGAGACACGGGGTGCATCGTTGAACGCAGATCCGGAGAAAATATTCCAGGATTTTTTGGAGGAAAATAAAGAAGCATACAAGTAGTTGAATCTCATTGCAACAAAACAAAAAAAAAACAGCAGAGTATAAGAAAGACATACCGGTGTCACCAGAAGGCATACTGCATAGCAGAGGAAATGCCAAGGTGATCTCGTACGTTGGGGATACTGGGACTGTCATCGGCACGCGACTTCTTTTTCTTCCTGGCTAATCTCAATCGTCCTTTTCTCCTTCATTTCTCCTCTGTACTTTTATCTTTCCACGCCGAGACGAGATTTTACTTTACTTCCATTACCAAATCCACAGTAAGTGCATTGCTGCCAGAGAGCGCGGACCTGTTTACGTGCTCGCGTGCAACCTCATCGGCAACGACCTTGCCCGGTACGTGAAATCCGTCTTGTGGATTCGCCTTTATATCCATTCACTCATCGTCGCTTGGGAGACGCGAGTGCGAGCTCTGCCTTGACGAACACCTGCCTGATTAAGACAGTTGTGGATACTGTCAAAACTTTAATAACACTCGTTATCAGCCAACGAGATAAATACCTACTGGAGACAGAGGTTATACCGGATACTACCTTGGCGAAGGTTCCTTACGTATAAATCGTCATCATTTCCATAAGAGTAAAACACTCGATTTTTTACGGCCTGGAGACGTACGACTTTTCACGATTACCTTTGGACCTGCTACCGCTGTTGCTACTATGCATCACACAGCACCCTGGTATCTGCCGTGGGGCTTGAAATTGGTTCCTCTACCAATTCCACCTGGACATCCGGCATCGGGCATTCCCAATCCAGGACTCCATCTTCTTGCGCCGTTACCGGGAATTTACACGCCCGAGCCTAGAAAGGTAGGAAATAATTAGCAATATTTATACGTGTGACATTCTTCAGGGTGTTACGTATCCTTTAGTAATATCCTCACGCGTATTATCAATCGTTATGTGTCTACTACGTTTCTTTGAGAGTTTAAAATTTACGCAATAATCGCTCAGCCAGATCTATTCGACGTATTTATAATAGCTAGGTACGACGTCGATTGACACCAAACTGTCAAGTCTACGTTTACTCATTACACAAAAGATTTGCGCTCCCAAGGTATACCCTTGGAGAATCCATTCTCTGCGTTACTTATGAAACCAGATGTCGCAACTCGATTAAAATGAGTATTCATATGCAATCATGAAATTCGTAGTGAACTTTTATCTTGTCATCGTTCTGGAACTGAAGTCAATTATTCTTTGTTATTCTCGTGAAGTACCCATAATGTACGGTCCGTGGAAAGTTATTTCAGTAAGCATATAGACAACGTGCATCTATACCTTGTAACGTCCCGAAGGAAACTCGTGCGACGCTTCCTGATAAAACAATTCGTCGAACCTTCTAGCGTTAGCGGTGAACAATTTTTCAAAATTCCCGCCACCGTCTCAGGGTGGCCAATATATACGTCAAGCCCGTCGGGAAGGAAAGGCAATCTATCGTGCCGCCGGAATATCAATGGCTGGTCGAAAAATTATCAGACGTACGTATTTATCGTAAATTATGAAATTTTCATTACCAACCCGAGTCCAAGTTCTCGTGGAATCCATCAGGCATCTCGCGCTATAGGCGTCCCTAACCTATAAATTTACCTGCGAGTATATCCATGTTATCCCCCCAAGTACCTGAACCTGGTAGACCCGTGATCGTGCTAGATCGATATTCCTTCACGAGCTTTCTTGGCTTCAGCAAGCAACATTCGCTTTCAATAAAGGAAAAGCCCAAGAGAAAAGCTCGCCGCAGGCAGTCAAAAACGTAAGACCTTCGTTATTTCCGTCGTCCTTCAAACGATTTGTCGACCCGCACTCGACCTGGGTGTTAGCTAACAGTGTTAGTGCTACAAATCACATTGTAGAAACGAAGTATTAACACGTGTTTCAAATTAGTCATGTATGTCATACCAAAACGCAGTACTCCAAAGTCTTTTGGCATTGGGACAGACGTTCAATAAAATATAACAAACTTTTGAAAATCTCTTGTTGTATTTCCAGTATAAACATTCGCATATAAATTCAATTCAGGCCTCGTAACTTAACTTACTAACCGAACGCTCAAATAAACGAACGTTTAACTTTCCTGCAATCGTCTTACCGTGTTATTTTATTTGTCACACGATAGCGAAACCGTAACGGTTTACTTGAAAAGTGAGTCCATGAAGCCGGAGCGCACAGAATTGAGAGGTGACACGGATGGATCGAAGGAAAGCGAGGAGGAACTAGAAGAATTTCTAGGTTACCGTTAAAAGTAACTAGGAAATCTAGTGACATTTAGAAAAGTACCTAGACAATCACATGAGAATTTGTGCGTTGTTAACTGTCAATAAATGTCAGCTATAATAAAGAGTATATATTAGGTTATCCTCGCTGAATATTATTATTAATTAGCTTAATCAAATCCACGCACGTCAACTTGTAAAGATAAGTTACTAGAGGGACTATGATTTGCACGTGAAAGATAAGGTATTTCCGTAAGCTAGCTGTTGGGTCTTAACCTGATTTTCAAGATTGAGATTGATACCTACCTACCTACCACCAACAGACGCTTAAGGATTGGAGACGCTAACAGGTGCCTCTGAGGCCAACATCGAGATTCGTTCTGTGGGGCGTCGCGACGCAAGGACTATACGAATCGATCACAGTGTCGTATATGTGTTGTAGAAGCGCCAACTTGTATACGTAGACGCAATATGTAGACTCCCTTTTGTTCTTGGGTCGTACACGCACCCTAAGGGCTGCCGCCGTGTTGTCGAATAACGATTTATCGAAGTCCTTCTTTTTTTCTTTGTCCTTCCTTCTGCTCCTTGTCTCTCACGTTCTTCTTTGCCTCTTTCTCTTTGTCCCCTGCGTATCTTCTTTTCCCTCGTTCTCTATGCCAAGCACGGCTCAATTAGGAAACTGATAAAGGGTCATAGTTTATCGCTCTAACTCCTTAAGTCAAGTTTTCTCCATTTTTCCCTTTTGAGCTGATCCTCCGATAACAACGAATCCTTGATAAAATTCTGAACTATTTTTTCTGTAATATATTATACAACTCATATCTTCCGTCTATGCAGAATTCGCATATGATTTATCGTCGTGTAGTTTCCGAGATACGAGTCGTCTAAAAGCATTTATTTTCACTGTATAGATATTGTGAACCTATAAAAGGGAACAATTCAATAATTCAGTATCTTCATTTTCGTACTGTGGGATGTAATGATTTTTGGCTGAAACGTTCAAGTTATCTTATACTTTCAGTCATTTATATTTAAACCAGAAAATCTTGCAATTTTTTTACTTCCTGTTTAACCTGTCATTCCGTATTACTATTATGGTTATCATTATCGGACCACCTCAACCTTTACCATTCATTCAAATTTCTTCAATCTTAATGCTTTAAAATCTCTCCTGGGTTGTCATACCGAGGATCATGATCCATGACGTCATTTTGTATAACAGCTCCAACCCTTATTATATTGCCCCCCTAGAAACGCCTTCATTCCCATTCTAACACATTCCTTTTCAACCCTTTTCCATCTTAAACCTTCTGGCCAATGTGCACCCTAAGCCTCCTTTTATCTATCCAGCTAGTAGTTACGCAATAAAGTAGACCAGTTTATTTTCCTTTCGTAGATTAATATCCCCCAATACTTCCTAGCGACCGTAATTTGTCAGCATGATGATCTTATTAGCGCAGTAACTTTGGATGTATGCTGGTTAAACAGACGTAACGACTATATAAACTCTAACGTGTCACAGTGACGACATGTCATACGTGAAGATGCCGTAACAATTCGACTAGGAAAGATTGTCCGAATAATCGTGCGGAATGATCGCCTGTCCCTGGAAGACGTCAATTTTCGAAAGGCCTCGCTGAAGTTTTCGGTTCGTGTCCGTGCTGTGCTATTTTTATCTACCCGTAATCGGAGGATTTCTGCATTACCGACGCCCATCTATTGTACTATTTACCTTACGGTAGAAGTAAGTCATCGTTCAATCCGCTAGGTACTGGTGGACGGTGAACTATGATTTCTGCGGAGGACTCGATTGCACTGTCGTGATTTATTATTTCACGGTTCTTTTAGTTGGAGGGGGGGGGGGCAAGGCTTTACGTAATCTACAGACCTCCGCGGCGGTGACAGATAACAAGCGACTTCACTGCCAGAACAAGCGCGGTTATATATAAACCACATAACACCCCGTGCACCGCTGGACGGTAGTTAGCTCTCTAACCTAACCTGACCAAACTGTACCTGGGGTACTCTAGAAGCTCAGAAATACCAGAGAACGCACCGACTTACCTCGTGGACATTTTATAACCTTTGTCTACTTTTATTTTTTGCACGCACTTGTATTTCTACATTCTTTCTTATCCTCGCCGACTTCATTCTTCTTCTCGTTGAGACGCCCTTACTATGCTGCATACAAAAAGGATACAAAATCCATCACGTATTTTGGTCGCACGATCGTCATTTGTCATAAGGAATGAATCTAGGAGTTTGCTGCCATGGCACAAGCTCCACCTCTTGCCGACCTACAACCTTCATCCGACCAGACTTTCCTGCTTTGTATCCAAGTATATTCAATCTCCACGTGGAGGACTTTCAAGGGTCATCGAGAAAGAAACTTACGGGGATGGTTCTTGTGTAAGGCCGTGCGACGAAGTCCAGTCCAGAATTTACCAGAGACATTCAGCTACCGGTTTCTTCACCTTCCTCACAGCTCTGCGTCTCTTCTACATGGAAAGTCTATTCCCGATTTCCCAATGGACTTTTCTGCGAGACAAGAAAACGAGGGTAAGGAACGCTTCGTACGAGGTCATAAATCGGTTGGACGTAGGAAGCTCGCGTGCTTCCTCAATACGTTATTTATACAGTGTATAACCTACAAAAACCATGACTGACACCCCCTGTATTATAATAGAGTCTCGAGACTCGTTTCGAAAGAAACATACAGACTCGTGCGAGAACGTTCGTATCGATCGAGTCTCTCCTTCTAGTTTTAGCGGAGGGCTCTAATTACGTAATGGTTGTTGCCTCTAAGAGCTGCAATTGCAAAACTATCGTGTACCAAAATGGCCGCCAGGAAGGATCATCGTTGCGGTTATTTCGACGCACCATCAGACCTTAGTGCTTCATTGGAATACTGGACTTTGCAGTGTAACCTACAGTACGGTACACTGGGCCTATTGGCTGTGACTCTCCCCGATACTATCTACTTGTCTATTTCTACTGGTTACCTGCTGCACTGTATGTACTATTGATACTACTGTTACATTACCCGTATATTTACTCGTATGCTATTCGGATGTTCTTTTCTATTTATATATGCATATCTGGTGCAATTTCTATGTAGTCAACTTTTCTACCCCCCCCCCCCCCACCCTTCTCTCTCTCTCTCTCTCTCTCTCTCTCTCTGTCTCTGTTACTCCTTTCTGGCTACTCTCAACCTCAATAACCAAACTCGCATTAACCAAATGAAATTCCAAACGGTACCGCGTCACTCAAACGTCCCGGCACATCTTAGTTTACGGGCAGTTTCGACGCTCTCATATAGCACAAAGTCAGTCCGTATTACGGGCGTCGTTCCCACGAGCTATTTGTACCCAGGTATCATACACGTGGCGGATTCGGATACATGTGTCTGGTATAGGATCATCTTGTCCTGATTATCCGGAGTGCATGTAGCGAGAGGTAGGTGTAGCGGGATGACGATCAATCCCAAATTGGTCCAGCGGATCGATCTCATCTCCCAGTCTGCATACGATACACTCTCCGTTTCCATGATCAATTGTATATGCACTGTGGGACGAGGTAACTTTCTTGCTCGGCTACAAATATTTTGGCAACCGGCACCTGTACCAGTTTCGTAATTCGCACTTATCGTATGGCACCGTGGAACGTCGTGACGCTATATCGTTGCGCCTCGCTTTTATACAAAAAAAGGAACCGTCGACGTAGCCTATGGCGAATTTCAGGATAAGCCTTCGGGGCGACGTCTCTACTAGGGTCGTACAGGCGTCTCGTTTAAGAACTTTTTCGCTTCTGTGTGTCCCCTCTGTCTATCCATGCCATATATTTATATATATGTATAGTATTATATTTTAGCACATAACTACGGTATGCAGTAAAGTAACTCATACACTTTCTATATACATACTTCGTAAATACGTAATCCACGCGAGCGCGGCTCATGCTTTCGTTGGACTTTTGCTTTTAGCAGTTTTACACGGTTTCGTATCAGCTTTTGAAACTCGGCATCGTCCTGACTTTTCTGGAGGATTAGGTAAGGGGTCAGACCGACGTCACGGCAAAGGAACTTCTCGGACCGGCATTTCACGGTACAACGTAGCGAAGGAAGTAATTCTGAAAAAATTCATTGCGAGGGTTGACACTTCGTTAACTGGCTCCTCCAAAGTATGAGAGGATCGCTCACGTGCGAGCTGCGTGTATCATCTATGACGTCAATATGGCCTGTCTACGTGTTATTCTTCGCCTGGCCTTGACTCTGCCTTAGTACTTTTTTCAGGGTGGAAATTGATTTTCTGGAAATCCATTTTTCCCAAAGTGATTTTCTTCCTGCTATGATATTATTATATATATGTATATATATTTTTCTTGTATCTTCCTAGATTCATTTCTACCTTCCCAGCCACCCTTGACACCGACGCATCGGTAAGGAATGTCTTCGACGCCCGCCGACCTCCCCAGGGAAAAGAAGTAATGGTCTAGTTTTGTGGGCTTTCCCAGTCCCAAGGGTATCCCACCCCGCACAGGTACTAGAAATGCCACTAAGTCCTCCCCTTCCGAGTAGACGACGAGAGTATCGTGTATAAGAGTGCGACCGGGTCCTCTTGGCCAACCTTAGATTTCCTGTGGGAATATCCCTGAGCACCAGGGTGAAATAGATATATCCAAATGAAGATGTATACCTGATGACTTTTCGTTAACAATGTGTCACGGGGAACGAATTCTTTTTTTTACACCTTCAAAATTCAGCATAGATTCGGCACCACTTGCCATTTATTTATATCTGTGAAAACGTAGGATTCCTGGTAATCGTCCAAATTTTTTCAATGGAATTCAACGCTTCTGCATCGCGTATATTAACAGTCTCAGAGAACCACGTGGGAATCACACGCGAAAAACTCCAGCTAGCCAGTCCGGCATACCGGCAGAGTCAGACTAGCGATACGTGGTGTTTATGCACGTGTTATACCATTGACATAGTACACAACAGATGGGCAAGGGTGCTCTGTTATAAATCGCATATACCCATTAAATTAATCCAGCTCTTCTTCGTCTCCACGAGATCATTCGATATGACAACAATGTGCGTGAGGAGTCTGCCACTTTTATATAAACGAGCAGGTGGACCACGTGTCGGTGGGAGTTCTTTTTTCACGATAAAAATATCTGCACCCATTTCTTACGTTTCTGGCTCACTGCCATACTATCTGGACTTATTACGAAGCTTTATTTGGGCTGTCACACGTGGCGACCTCGAATCCATATATGACCTTCGTAAAAAAGCAATGTCGTTATATATATATGTATATACACTTCCATCAATCTTCTAACCTACCTACGAAATATAACATGTGTACCTTATGCCGTAACTCCATGTCTTTGATCGGCCAGCCCGTTACGTGGATTCCTCGGGTGTACAGTTGACACGTAAATTTACTAGTAGGAGCAAAGTTGAAGGACCTCGTGGAATCGCAAGCTCCGCTTCGGTACCCAATGCCCTGTTGCATATTCAATGAGTATAATTTACGTCGCGTGGATCGTGCGAGATCGGGAGGGAGGAGGGAACGTCATTATTTACACTGATGTTTCACGATAAACCGTCACGTAGGTGAACAACAGCGTCGTCAGTGCACGCGTTACGTAATTTTTTTTTTGACAGTGTTTAATAATGTTTGTAAAGAAAGAAAAAAAAAAAAAAACTTCAGCATATATTTACGACGGGTGTACGACGTCAGCGTCGTCGTGAACGAAAATGAATACAGGGGGGAACGACGCCATGCCGTCGGTTTAACATACCGTGGGGTCCAAGAACCTGAGTTCATCTATCGCGTGGGTGTGTTTAGCAGTCTCGAGTCAGTCTCGTGAATGAAACTAACATGAATCATACTTTTCAGCAGGCTGCGCGAGCAAAAGGACACTACCCGATAATCCTGAGCTTGTAGCGCTTCTTTCTTGGGGATTGTTTACAACGCCATCTGTTGGTGGCGTCTTATACGAGTGTCCCAGAACTTGTTTTACGCCCGGAAATGCGCGATAGCTGCAGGGCCCCTGAGTAACTTGCCGCAAACCGTTTGTCAAATTTGCAATAGTTTTTAAATGGGAAGCATTTAAGATGCACTTATCAGAATGAAGAGTTTGCGCGGGTCATAAATGCGTGGTGGGAGGTATAGTGGTTGCGGCCAAGAGTTAACTGCTACAGCCAGATGGCGCGATTCGCAATTGTTTCACAATCCGAGCGCCAACCGTTTTCGGTGACGGACTGCCGATACTGGCTGAACTTCTTAGCTTCGTGCAGCCGTCTGACGCGCTACGCGCGATTCTCAACTGTTTCGGGGTATGAGTTCGGTCAGACGTAAACCCGTACACGGTGTGTCAAATTATTTTACTATCAGTAGCCCAGAGAAAAACATATTATTACAGAGAGAGAGAGAGAGAGAGAGATTGAGTGGGAGGGGGGGGGGGGGAGCAATTATAAATATTGATTGCGCGATAAGGACACTTATTTTTTTTTCAAAAATCCATCCATGCAGCGTTATATCTCGAAATACGACGGGCAGAGAGATTTTGTTACACGATGAGGCCCGAAGGCAAAGTTGAAGGAGATGACAACTTGAGAAGTACTGATAGAACTTGACAAGAGAAAAATTTCACTCTCAAAAAGTTAACTAGCGAATCGATCAAAAATCATAGTGCGAATACGTAAACCCATGATTTCCTATTATTTAACTGCAATTTGACTTTCCGTGAGACTTTAGAGAAAATCGAATGACACGATATGACATGAAGTAAAAGGAAACGTACAGTATCGTGTACGTGAAAACGTACGCAAGACGTAGACACCGAGATCTACAAAAGCGGACAACAAAACAGACGTTAATCATTTCCAATTTTTGTCTGTCCCTAAGTTATCCTGTAAATTTTCCTGGATTTGCACGGAGCTCTTTGTCGTGGTTTTCAAAGTACAGATTTACCTCGCTCGTGTTCTTGAAATCCTGCTGTTCGTCGCCCTTCATTTTTTCCGGTACTTTTCCTTAACCCCCCCGCTCCCTTCTCTCTCTCTAATAATCTATTTTTTCTGTGGGCTACTGATATTTAAAATAACATTCCAATTCGTTTGAAGCACCATGTATGGGTTTGCGTCTGACCGAACTCATACCTCGAGACAGTTGAGAATCGCGCGTAGCGCGTCAGACGGCTGCACGAAGCTAAGAAGTTCAGCCAGTATCGGCAGTCCGTCACCGAAAACGGTTGGCGCTCGGATTGTGAAACAATTGCGAATCGCGCCATCTGGCTGTAGCAGTTAACTCTTGGCCGCAACCACTATACCTCCCACCACGCATTTATTACCCGCGCAAACTCTTCATTCTGATAAGTGAATCTTAAATGCTTCCCATTTAAAAGCTATTGCGAATTTTGACAAACGGTTTGCGGGAGGTTACTCGGGGGCCCTGCAGCTGTCGCCCATTTCCAGGTGTAAAACAAGTTCTAGGACAGCCTATATATGGGCCTGGTTCTTCACGGTATCTTTTCGCTCACCGATATTTCGGATGTCCGGGTCGAACGAGCCAATAATAACGTCGGGCACGGGTTGCGAGTTTACGTACAGACTTACGTAACGCGCTGGGTTAGACTCGTTCATCAGCGCCATATGTCTGTTGATCTAAAATGAAGCGGCGGCAGGATTCGTCGAAAACATTTCAGCCGTTTCTGACTAGGCTGTGTGTAGCCAGAGCGATGTGCTATATACGTATCGATTGGATGGAACGGGGTATCCTATGAATGAAATTATCCTTACCCGTAGCTGGAGTAACGTTATCGTATAGCATAGACTGACTATAGCTGGGACTTGGTGTTTGCTGAAGAGATCGCTAGGGCTGTGGCAGGAGGGAACGGCGGGTATCCAGCTCGTATCGCTCGTTAGAAGCGTCAAAAGCCATCCTGGTTTGTTTGGGGAATAGGGCAATGTTTGTATTTTGATTGTCGACGAATCGACTGTGGGAACAAAGCTCATCGCTAGGTGGTATTGACGTTTTGGTTGATACCTAACCACGGTAGGCACGTACCCTGGTGGGTATACGGTAGTCTTGGAAAGGACATGTCGTTTTCGTGGCTTAAGCCGACTCTCATTACTAGGCAAATAGAGAAAGTATATGGTAGATGCCTGAGTACTTTTTGATAGGACACTTATAGGTAGGGCTGTGTGTGTGAGAGGGAGAGGAAAAGACTGCTGAAGGCCTTCGGGTGGTAACACTGACGTCACGGCGTACACTTTCCTGAATGTTCGTTAACGTAACTAGGCTAATTTGCGATTGTTCCTGGTTATCGGTGGTGAGCGAGCTTACTTCTAGTTTGGTGGCCAAGAGAGAGAGAGAGAGAGAGAGAGAGAGAGAGAGAGAGAGAGAGAGAGAGAGAGAGAGAGAGAGAGCGGGGAATCTGTGCTTTCAAGTAAGTTCATTACTTGGAGACTATATAGCTGTAGTGAGCTGGGGGAAAATGGAGAACGAGTCTGGAAGTACGCGTGCTGGACGAATTCCATTCGAAGAAGGAAGAAGCTGAAGAGGAAGTGGATGAAGAAGGATGAAGAATCTGATTGGCTGAACTCGTTGGGGAGAATCGTGTCTTTACAATTTTTCTTGGTGCTTTGGTAATCGCTTGAAAATTCTGTCTCTCTCTCTCTCTCTCTCTCTCACACACACACACACACACACTCTCTCTCTCTTTCTCTCTCTCACTCTCTCACTTTGTACCGTTTTAACCCTGCTCATTCTCTTCTGAATGGTTCTGCCTAGTTCCTTCTTCGGAAACCCTGGTTGTCCAGGGTAATCGTCCGTAAGAGAGCACAGGCATTTTATTCAGTTTATCCTACCCTTACCTCGCCAGCGTATTCCATGAGCACTATGCAGCCACCCTCGTCCGCTCGATTTGCCAATGTCACTCGTCACGTAGAATGATCGTTTTCCGCCTTTCCGAAGGGTCGCCATTTTCCGTCCGGAATTCAAACGGTACGAAAGTACCCAGGATTTGTTCCTAGACTTCTGGAGCAACGTGTCCCGGAACGTCTTCCGCATGAGCTTGTACGTGGTACAGTTCGCAGTCAGGGTAGTCAGCATCTGGCTGTAGTGAAACGACATCCATTTACAGTGGCTGGTTTTATTATCGCTCGGGCATAAATTTAGAATCGCGTTCCTTGGGTATGGTTGTCGGCCACTGGTATCGGCACTGCGGCAAAAGTGCTCCTATGCTTCCTGGAAGCAGTGTACGAGGAGGGACTATAGCCGATCAACCGGTGGACACTTCCAGTGTGGTTATCCCAATGTATTTTTTCATGGTCTCAAAAAGAGATTAACGACTCCACGATTAACCATTCTGTGGTCATCAGCATTAGTGCTAACATTCGCTGTTAGCCGGGAACTACTTATTTCTAAGGTATTATCGTAAACATCCTCATGTCAGAGAAATCGCCCCTACGAATATCGTAGGCAACGGAGCGTAAAAAGAATCCCCGGTTCAGGATTCAATTCAGCGGGTCGTGATAGGAGTACGAGCGAATTGCATTCTATCTAGTGCGGTCGTTGATCTTGGATCTTCTAGCGGTCATCCAGCCCTCCAAGGAAGGTCCGTAACCCCTGCAGACTGACGAGGGGGGGGGGGGGGGGTCGACTAGACGCCGGGCAACCTTCGCAGTTCTCCAAAAGTAACCTACGGAGCAACGATCTCGGTTTTCTACCCGTCTATCCTCACCCTCGCCCAGCACCCCCTAGTGCTAACCTCCTCAACTACCCCATGCTGCGCGTATAACCCATTAGATGTATATGTATATACACCGTGTACATACCTAGACACCTGCTATTTTCCCTTTCTCCAGTATGCCTACCCCTACGCATCCACAAACATCCCCTGTGCCCGTGATGCTGGCGTCGGTGCGCCGCGGGTGTAGCGGCTGTGGCTGGTGGCGTCGTCATAGCGTCCTAACCTCGTGGCTGGTGTCGTCGGGCGACGCTGCTTGGCTACGACGCCCGAGCAACAGGCCCCTATCGACCCTCTTTGTGCGTACGCACTTCAGCCGCCCTCCCCTCCGTTCTCAACCCTCTACGATCACCGTGTCTCACGAGGCTCAAGGGTAAACCACCCATGCTTCTATATCTACGTCTCAGCCGACGTTATACATGGGCGTCTCGACGACCACCGTCGGCCGACGCGCACCACTCTCGACCCCTTATTGCTCAGGAGCTTATTGCTCCTGTTCGTACTCTGCTTCCTTTTGCTACTGATATTTTTATATTATGCTTGTTTTTTTCGAACGCCCGCCGGCACGTATTGCATCATAACTTTTGATTCAATAAAACGCGTGGGAGGAGGATGATTTTTTTAGTGATTTTTTCAGTCATCTTTTCTTATTTTCGAAAAAATGTACCTAATACAATTAACGAAGCAATGAAAAAGTAATGGACATCTAGTACTTGTTTTTTTTTAATTCTAATTTGTCTTCTTCTTCTTATTCTTCGATAGCCGTACAATTACAAGTAACGAGTTAACAAAGCTTTGAGAACTTTTCATTTCCATCAGCTACGGACGATCATCCTTCAAACCACTGGAATCTTAATCTACATAGATATTCCTTTCTCAAGGTAAAACATAGCGCCGAGATTCATCGACTTACCCTCTCCCTTCCCCGTTAGGAGAATTTGTGGGTGAATTTTGGACTTCCCGTAATGTACTAATATATCTTACGATAAAATCCTAAGATATATTACATTACTGAGAAATCGGCAAATCGACATGGGACTCCTACATTGACCTTTATTCCAGCAGGTTATCATTCAATATTTTACTAGTGTCACGTAACACGTCCACTTGAAGCGCCATATGAAAAGTATTGAACTTCGTGCAAAGCCATTAAATTCCATCGTGCGTCGCCACTGTGCTATATACTTCCTATAAATAAATAGGGCCGAGCTGCCCTCGCACTTTTTCAGAACTTTTCGTCCCATTCTCGCTAAACGGGAACAATCGTCCGTATCGATTCTTGTATGTTCTCTCTATGTATATATATATATACACAGTACTCCAGCTGTGAGATATTTATACACGTACGTTACGCACGTGAAAGAGGTGTAGTAAATATATCAGAGAAAAGCCAACTGTCACCTCTAGCCAGCATTTCTACCTAACCACGCTGCGAGAAATACATTGCGTGCCGCGTAGTCTGCAATTACTTGGCCGTCATGTAACTTTTGAACGTGGGCACTATTGCAAGGTTCGTTCAAACTCGATTCAGTCGTTACTTTTGTAACTGCCTGTAGAAGTAGAACGAAAGTCATTGTAGATAGGACAGGATGCCTGGTGAGTATATTAGCTTCTATAAGATGGGTAAATAAGATCGAGGGGACTTTGGAGCGTTGTCTTACCATAAAGAGATGACCCCTGTACATGAAATCGAGTACGCATTCATTATACGTCATTGCGCCACTCGATATTAGATATACGTGTTAGCGTGAGAATTATCACAGACGCAAGATCGCACGACTGTCTACCAAAAATAGCTTTTTTCCCTTTCTGCTTCTTGAAGCAACTGATAGGAGCGCCGTCTTGATCGTGTTATCATTAATTGTTGCGGATCACGATTCAGAACGTTTTAGCCTATATACACGGACGAACCTCAGTCTCCGTTGTCGGAACCACAAATTTCAGTTCCTGTCCAAAGATCACGTGATTATTTTCGACCACAAAAAAATCTTGGACAGGGCCGTAGAAACTAATGTAATAAGAAGTAAAAAATTTTATTTTTTTCATCAGCTCTTACACGATCAATTATATTTTCGTGATAATCTGCAGAAAGTGATCTACGAGAATTTTATGAAGTGATACTCGTCTCTTGGCCATTGCAAGTTATTGCTAACCAAAATGGTGGAGGTTAGGCTAGGTACGTAAAAGAAGATTTGTGAAGACAGGGACTGAAACGTGGAATCGAACTGCGATTCAATTCAGACCTGGGACTAACCAGATGGAGATATGACCTTCGAATATTGAATTTTTCGATCAGGCAACAATTTGGTGAACTGATGTGGTAATTCGGCGCTACAGTCTGGTACCATCTCGACTGTTTCGATGAAATCTCATTAAGGAGAGATCTAATCGTGGCGACTAGTATCCACCGGCGTCTCACCTCGGCCCAATTAATTTCCCAGCGGCTGCTTTTTTCCTCTGCCTCGAATCAGCAAATAATTCAAGAATCCATAAGAATCGAACCAAACGAACTTCCTCCTCTTCTTTTTTTTTTTCACGAGAAAACGCTCGATTGCCACCATTGAACTGAGAAAGTTTTTAATTACCGCCTCTCCGTCGTCCCTGAGAGGTTTAATGAAAATATCGAATGCGTTCTGCCGTACTGCTTCACGGTTGTCATCATTCCTTTGAATGCGACAGTATCGGCGACGTCGGGCGTTCCTACGCAAAATGCTCTCGAAACGCGAGCATTTTCATCTTATGTTTAAAAATAAAAAATAAATACCTATTGAACCAGTCTATTACCTAGCCAGCCATTTTCTCAAACATGTAATATTGATTTTTGCAAAAGTTACACAGGCTCATTATTTACGACTTGTTTTCGAGCCACTCGTGTCCCCTTCTTGTCTCACCCATTATAATTCGCATAAGTCCGTCTCTCTCACACTCACTGAAGATATAGGGAATAAAAAAGTCCCACGATTTTTCAACCTTCTCAGCGATCAGTACGATTTCAGCTTTTTCATCACTGACCGTCAAAGAAAAGTATTTCTACTGGTAGTCGTATATCGGCTGCCTATATACCTAGTATACCTACTTGATGTATATATCCATCATCATCGTCATATCCCAATACGTAGTGTATATAAAACTTGACCTGGCCGTAGTCCCCCGGTCTGTTTATCTGTATAGGTATATAGACGGCATGATCGTGGGGGGCCAGAAGTCGGGCGTGGAAATTTTCGCGAGCCGACGAGCCGGAAATAAACTGGCACTCTCTGGCGAGCCGGGGGAGCCCTGCTGTTTATTTGACTTGCTAATTAATTCTAATGGTACCTACCTAGGCAGATAGGAATGTCGATTGAACGTGAGTGACTTTGCGGTCATGTCAACTAGTAGCCAACCTAAGAAGGGTATTCCTTTCCAAAGGACACGTAAAGGTGACGTACGAAAGCCCTTGATGAACTTTCGAATGAGAGCGAGCGAGAAGATAAGAGAGTAACAGGAAGATCCAGGAGCACCGGGGTAGCATCAACTAGCCTGAGAGTCGCAGGACTCAAGTTACCTAGAAAGTCCAATTTGCGTGAAAAAAGATCAAATCGAGGTCTGTAAGGGTGTTTGGCGTACTCTTTCCATTAACAGTCTTTTTCGTAGGTGGCACCCTTGTTGGGCGGGAGGGGGGGGGGGGGCGTTTACTCGTCCCTCAACTTTTCTTGGTTCTGGATATAGCCAGAGGCGCCCCCGACACCACCACCCGACGCTATACCTAATAGAGACTAGGCTTGGGGCCTATCAAGAATCTTGAGGTATGAAAAGCAGACTATTTCCCTTCAGGTATAATGTATACAAAACTCGAGAATACTGTGTGGCAGTTGCCAATACTTGGAATCCCTTCATAACAAACCATACTGTGGTGGCTTGTGTACATAGACTGTAGAAAGTTAGGTATCGGCTCTGATGAACTCACGCGACGCCTACCCCCTGCGGAGGTGAGGGCGCCACTGCCGCGCAGAATCCGATTAAAAGGACATCGCGTGACGTCTGCCCATGTCCTCCTACCATCTGATTACGGCTACCATCATTCTTTATAATTTTTACTCATATTTTAATTAATCTCCTGTTAATACTTGGTCTCTCTTTTTATTTAATCCATTCTTATGCCGCTCGCGTCATATTTCATATGCTTAAAAAGCTTTCTAAACCTCTCTTGCATTCTAACCTTACTTATCATTTACCTAACTCGTTCTGCTTATAGATTCGTTTGCATAGTTTAAGGTTAGGTTTGATTGGTAAGCATTGCGGTAAAATGACGTCGATGCAGTATATACGTATAGTAAATGCGATAGTCTGAAATACCTTATGGGGTTCTTTGTTGTGCAAGTTATTAATTTGGTAGAGGGTTGGAGGTCTGAATAAGATGGCGTAACAAGGAGCTGTTGCTTGAGAAATTACAAACCCTCCGTAGGAGGGTTGCTGTAGATTTCCTTCTGGAACAGTTACGCTTCATTAGACGAAGAAGGGAGGACCTTATCGTTGAGGGGGTCAGAGTAGCTTTTAAGTGCGTAGGTTATCCAAACAGCTTGTATTCCTTTGGTCCTCTTTTCTGCGAAAATACCGCGTAGGCTGTTGCCCTGGCAAAATTTTTCTTTGTCAATGTTCTTTTGCCAAAGTTAATGGTTTTCCATTAATTTTCATTGATTTTCCATGGTCCCCCATTTAGTTCGGATAATCGACGTTCTCTAATTCTACGTGGTTTAGTCGATTCTCAGATTTCTCGACACCTTATCAGACACGTACGCGCAAAGGTCGTCTTTGAGACATCTAACGGACTACTTCTGTCCCGTTGGACGTCTTAAAAGAATTTTTAGAAATATGCGTTGTGTCTGGGCTCCTTAACCCTCAGCCAGCCATGTGGCGTCTGAGAGAGAGAGAGAGAGACTACGCCATCTTAATCTCTACGTAGTCTCTCGGACGCCACATGACTGGTTAAGGCTTAAAGAGGTTTGGGTTAATTCGATTACTTTCTGTATTCTTATCGGACAGTTCCCAGACACGATCGGAACTTTGCGTAGCCCCTTGTGCTGAGACGATCTAGTAAAAGGATGGTTAACGACATCGGCGTCGGGTTCTTTGGAAGACCATAAAAATCGATGACGTTGACGTTGACATTGCCGTCAACCTTTCACTGGGATCAGCATGGCCCACTCTATTTCTCTGGAATCCATTTTCTACGTCACGTTCTCTGTCTCGCAGGTCACTGTTGTGCTAATATTCTAGGGAACCGTTTTCACGCTAGATTACACGAGAATAATTGAAGGGAAGTACCTTGGCGTCGCGACGCTCTGCTTTCCAGAAGGAAACAACGTGCATTGCACTCTTTAGTGTCTCCAACATTTTCTACACCACCCTCGTATCGAGCATTATCGAGAACTTTTTTTTTTAAAACTTAACCACATAGACGCCCATTTTCGGGAACGACGCCCAACGACCCAACTGTACGTTTCCTTTATTCGCAGACTCTGGGGACTCGACACACGCATCAACCCCAAACAGCTCGCAATAGAATCCCCCTGACCCTTGAACTTTTATTGGTTACAGTCTCCAGCATGCTTCCAAATGACGTTGTTCTCGAGCATCGCGCACGCCGACGCCGACGCCCAGGGTCTGCATTTTCCTATCTGTAACCCTTATCAAACCCTACCTCGGACCCATCCCTCGTGAAATCTAGTTGATTGTTTATTCCCACCGACGCCACAAGTACCACCTTAAAACGTGCCTCCTTCTCGTCCGTCCCTTCGCCTCCCACAACATCGACGTCGGCGTCGATCTCGCTCCGTGTCATGGTTCGTGCGTCTATGTCGGTAGTTAAGCGAGAAGCGACCCAGCCTCACCCATTAGGAAATGAGGCTTCCCGCCTACGTAATGAAGTCCCAGGTAACCCTTCGTCTTCCATTACCCTATTCTCCACCCTGTTTCCCCTCATTTATTCATTCTTATTCCATTTTGTTTACCCTTACTCTTTGGTCTCCCCAGTCTTGCTCGAACGATCCTTGCTGAGCTTGCTCCGAATTACTGAGGTTTTTTCAGAAGAGCCTAAGCATTGGCAAGAGTCTTTTCTTCCTTCTCTCAATGGTATCAACCTTATACTGTACTATACTCTGCTCGTTCTACTCTACTTTACTTCTTTTTTCTTTGTCGACCTGCTGCCTCTTATTCCTCATGCTCGTGGACCTTCGTCGAGGACTTCTTTTACCTCGTTGCCAGGACCCAATAACCGTAGACTGGGAATGACAAGTTTTACGGGTCTGAATAACCCAGTCCAGCACTGCTGCTACCACCTAGGCACCTCCCTATACTCTCGTCAACTTCTTACTCCGGCTCTAGTGCACTATAGTCCATTCCGTGCAAGTTTATGCCCTCGTGCTTTTCATGAGGCGAACGTTCTTTGGCTACCCCAAATGACTTCAAGGGATATCAAGGATATATACGTATACTTATTTCATATGTATGTATACATGTCTTATTTATATTTAGGTATCAATTACATAGAGCAACGTATCTATCGATCTTTATTACTCAATTAGATATTACTATTGTTACTATTAATATACGTTATTATATACGTTAAAAGCCTACGTTTATCTAGCCTCATACGTTTGCGGCTCTCGTAGCGAAGGGATTCTTGGGTCAGGTAGGGCCGAACGAACGTACTCCAGGTATATTGGATAACACTCTATATGTTTATTTCTTCAATATAAACTTCCGCGCGTTTTCGTTACCTCGCGCACTCTACCTCGTCCTCACGCATGCGCATTCGCTCGCTCTCGCATACATCTTTTTAACCGCTCCTGTCTCTTGTACGTTCGCGCGCGCACACACGCACACACACTCATTCATTTTCGCGCTTCCTTCTATATCTATATCTCTCTGTACCGCGCACACACGCACTCGTTCCCGGTCTCTCGCACTCTTTTCAACGTACGTTTCTGTACCGCACACACACGCACTCGCTCACGTCCTCCCCCCCAACGTACCTCAATAGATGCCCGCACACGCACTCTCTAACGTTTCACGTGAGACGCTCCTATCGGAATTCTCTATCGCGTACGTTCTCAACGCAATCGCGGGATTTTTAACATATATTACTCAATGCTTTTATCTTATTGTTATTTCACACTGATTTGTATTATATCTGCGAATGGTGTGGGAAGCTATTTGAAACGTACATTTGGGATCGATCGGTTCATTGAAAACGCACGAGAAATCAACTCGTCGGGTACTTGCAAAAGGTCAAGAAGCTAAAATAAAATATAAAAAGCAGAGAACAGGAGGATCTCGTGTAAATGATTCTTGTTTTAGCTGAATTTGCTGTCTCCTTGAACTTGGTCAATCGAGACTGTCGGATGATGCAGAATCACGAGAATACCAGACGATGCGTTCGTAAAGCCATCCGACCTTCAGATTCTTTTTTTTTAACATTTCGTCAACTTGTAGCTTAAGCTAGGGTAATCCTAGATCATTAGCATACCCAAAAATTAAATGTCTGGTATTTCCATTTTGAACCCATAAAGTTTCCTGATACGAAATTGATGCTTTCCTCTATAACCTCGTTGGAATCAATCGGTGTATCCGATATATCCAGAAATTAAAAATTACCAAGCTCGGAGCGTCACTTGTGGACTCAATATTTCCCTAATTCTCTAGGCACACCATTTACCTTCTTTAAAAAGGACCTCAAGACACGTTCTATACATAACCGGTTGAACTGCCATTACTTTCGTATTGAATCTGTACACCAGTACTGAGGTAGATTACCAGTAAAATGGAAAACGAGAGATAAAATGTTTTATTTACCCCATAGGAAAACCATTGTTTCGATTTTAAAATCGACCAGTTAAAGCTGCTCTGTTAAATATATAGACAGCTGAAAATTTACTAACATCTTTATACCCATATCCAAATGTTATGACTAGCGCAGTCGGTATTATCGGTAGCTATTGTTACCGACAGAGCTTGTACGATTATTTGAATGCTCCAAGCGGCGAATGTCTATATCGGTCGATAGACGCCTTCCGATTCCGCCCTCCAGCTTGTAGAACCGTAGCGCAATATCGGTTAGGGAAATTAATAGCGATTTGGTAAGCCTTCTATGGTGGTATCTATATCGACGAGATACGCACACGAGACTACGATATTACCACGTTCCAAAATGAGTTGCTTCCCTCTTTCTCCGTTACTCAGGCATAGTTGTGGTTTCTCTCCTCTTTCTCCTGTTCCATAGACTGAAAACACGAGCCGGGGGCTCTACAGGCGGCCACCGTTTAGCAAGGTGGCTTTTCATTTTGACGAAATTACGTTCTTTCTACCACCGCGTCGACACGCCCTCATCCACTGATCAAACCTAGGGTTAAATTGAAAGAGCGATAGCTTCACGTCTCTGGTACGAGTATACACGTGAACAATCCTAGAAGGTAAAGTATTTACAAAAGAGGTTTCAACGTGTCTCTAGTGGGTAATTCGTCTTCGGTTAAGAGTCTCGTAATACGTAAGCAGATAGGCCACAGGTTTCTGTTCCTGAGGTTGATGCTTACCTCGGTAATGTCCGTCGAGTTTTTCAGTTTGTGGTTTCACTAACAATAAGTTGCGTTTACCGTGTCTAACTAGCTTTACATTATATGTATATATATATACACCTAGGTATTATGTTCCTGTTACAATCCACACAGGCTAAAAACAGGAATGACCTGAGGTTGAGCGAGGCGCACCGCAATGCAGGCAAGGGGGCGTTGTCAGGGCGACCCTTGGCCACCCTTGGCCACCCTTGGCCACCCTTGCGGACCCTTGCTAAGGTGACGTCGTCAACGGTCCCCCTGACTTCCCATATAAAGTCCTAACGCGTGTGTGCTTACGAATGGATTTCTTTCATTTGCAGGTAGAACTGAAGCCTCTGAGGGAGGCGTCGGTACCCGTACCAGCACCAAAGCTTTCGGAGAAGAGAAAAGCCGAAGAAGCGGACGCCAGTAAGGATCTGAAGAAGGTAAGAAAAATAGTTTCGATAGCAGGAAAACGTTCCGAAGGCTTCCAGGGTAACGTTCTCGTATTAGGCAAAGACAATAAACTGGGCCAACGGTCGAGTCGATCAGCTCCTATTTCTGATTAATGGCTGCCAGTAATGGTCGCATGCCGAGACAGTTGAGTCAAAGAGTCGAAAAATTAGTCTCGAAGAACGACTCGAATATGTGTAGAATTTGCGGCTGATGGAAGAAGATGCGTGGGTCGAGTCTGTGACGGGTCGCCCGTTCGAGATTGTCATTTCCTCTATCTTGTCTCTCTCTTTCCTCCTCACAGATGCTATATCTATCTATCTACGTCGTACTATATGTATATATATATATATATATACGTTAGTGTCTTCAATATTTGACAGGCGTAGCTCGCGTCGTTAGGAACCCTCGGAACCTGGTCTTTCCTGACGTGCGGGAGACGTTAACTAAATATACTGTAGCTTCCGTTAATCTCATGATTGTTCCTGTAGCCCATCTTTCTTTTTGTCCATTTTGCTTGCCTTCACTCTATTCATTTTCATTTTCGTGGTCCAACGTCGTCCTTACTACTCCACTCATGTCCATCCCATAACTTATGTCATTTTGGATATATGTGTAGCCATTTTTCGGTGAAGAGATAAATAAGGAAAAAATATAATAATTCCTCTTCTCCTATTTCCAAGGTGACACTGCCTTTCTTTTTTTCTCCCGCAAGCTTCTCTTTCTCTTCTGTCATCTGCCGTTGCTCTCTTTTATATCCTCGAACTCTCTTCTCTGGCCTCCGAGCGACCCACCCCGTCCCTCCTCCTCGTCCGTCTCTCCCCTCTCGCCGTCTTCTCAAGCGTGTCGTCGTCTTTTCTGAATGGAGCGGAAAGCTATCTAGCGGGTGTATAGCAACAGGCGGTGTCGGTAAGGATATCGCGTGGACTTTCACCGTCTGGATTTTCCATTGTCCTTTACTTTATTTCAATTACTTTGGGTTTTCGCAATACACCCGTTATGGAGGATATCACCTGAGTGATATATGAGTGTCTCATATAATAACGCTGTATTAATTATCTAGAGTTAAAGAAAATTGATGCCCCCCCTCCCCCCCCTTAATTTATTTTACATTATATTTGGACATATAATATATGTAATTGAATATATTAAAATAATATAAATTTCATTATATGACGAAATATATATGCAATAGGGAATTCTAACTTTGACGCTATTATGTAATCGTACATTTTTCATATATATGATTTTTCGATATATCATTATTTGCACCATTATTTATATTCGACAGGGATCGATATATCTTCTGTATGAATATATCTTATTAACGGTATATCCAAGGGTAAATCTGTTAGGTTATACGTCCGGGAAGTTCCGAGTTACGAAATCTCCGAGTTTTCGTTGAAGCGTCGACTGGTGTCTATAAGAATAATAAAAATGCCTATGAATTTAAACCAAAATAACGCAGACTTCCGAATCCCGAACTATATTCGATTTGAGAGTCCCGAGGGATCGGGACTCCGTTTTCATTCTTGTCGTTCGACCGCATCGTGACCTTTCTTGGATAACCGGGAGCCACGGGAAGAGCCCTTGAATCATCGTGGTAATTTCTTAGGGTCTGAATATTTTGTGCCCCGTGAAATAAGGTATCTTCGACATCTCGAGATTCCAATGGACCGTACGGACGACAGAGCTACCGGCGACGCCGGGTGTAGCGTCGTTCACAGTTCGTGAACCCGCGGGACGCCAGAACGCCTTACGAACGAAAGGGCAAAACCCGACGCCTCCTGCCATAGGTAGTTCCAGGGAGAGGGAAAGTTGGATGGTTATATACATGGGGAGATAGAGAGCACAGGGGTTAGAGAGAGAGAGGAGATATACATACCATGCGAGAGTGAGAGGGTGGATTATTGAAGAGAGTGAGGGGGGGGGGGAGCTTTCAGGGGGCTTTCAGGACCGGTCGATACAGCCAAAAGTCCAGAGCGCGCCGAGTAGCGTGAAAATTTTCACAGGACACGGCAAATTATTTTCTACGACTGTACTCGACGTCACGTGTACGACGTTTTGGATAAAGTCAAAAAAGGGAGAAAAAAGGCTCAGGTAGCCTGAAATTATAAAGGATCGAGAAACACGTGTATGTACAACCGCATCGACCTTCTCGCTTAGTTTCAACCGTCGTTATGCCGCGTTCACAGTGACTCGCAAATCCCGTCATAACAAACCGCATGAAACCGAATACGAACAGTGGTAGCTAATCTTTTTATGACATTTTTCATAATCTTTTTCACGTCCTCTCGTTTTTACTCGTATCTACACACATGTATTTTTCCACTTGATTCAAGCTCAAAGTCGGTACTTTGCCAATCTCGCGGAGTAGCGATGCCCCAAGCGTGGCGAATCTGAGAGAAGAAAAATAAATACGCTATGGACAAGCAGGGTGGGTTCACAATGCCGAGTCAGCCGTGATCGCAGCGACCGATTCTACGTATCACCGTGCGACCTTCGCGTTAATCGTGTTTACTAGAGCAGTGGAGCTAGTCAAATATACTCCCACCGTGGGAACGACGTGTGTCTGGAAAACGTAGAAATTTTTGATTGCCTTTTTTTTATTTTCCAACTCGAAAAGACAAACTCTGTCGGTAACCAGGATCGTTGCATGAACCGTATAGACCCGTTGCGTATCGGGGTTATGAAACTGTAATCAGCCACCTACCGGCGTGTAAAAGCGCGCGTATCTCAAATACCTAGTTCGAGCTTTACGAGCAATTAACAAGGGCGCTAATTGAAAACGGCCTGATGGCTGCAGAGACATTAAACGCGATTATCATAATCCAGGAATAAGCGTGCGACACGCGCCACGCCAGAAACCCCATAGCCCCGTACACGTAATAATATACATTTTACGCTCGCTACGTGCAAATACCGCCCTAAGAAGTTTTTTAGTTTCTGTGCCAAACTTTTCTACGTGTGTTTCGCTGTCCGACTTCAACCTGTCTGTTAGCTACTCTGACGCCTTACAGTCGCCTAGCTAGAGCGCGTTCATTGGCTGCCCTTCGTATCGCTGCTTCCTCCCTACAACTTCCTGCCCTTTGTTGTAGTCGTAAATTTTGTTCTTTCCACATGCTGCCATTCGCAAGCTTTAGCTTTCTCGCAGTAATTGAAGCAGAGAGAGAAAATAACTCTGCATCGGGCGTCGAATTAATTTGGACGTCTCTCTCTCTAGGATTGTACGCAGGCGGAGAGTGGAAGTCTGCGGTAGGGATGTCAGAGGCTTGTTAATAATAGAAGTACGAGAGAATGAGGGTGCGCGGGGATATATTCGATTGTCAGCATATATATCTAAAGAGAGAGAGAGAGAGAGAGAGAGAGAGAGAAAATTCGTTGAATTTTGTCCAGCAAACTTCACAAGGAGCTTTTGCCCTTTCAGGCTCTCCTTTTTTTTTCTACCTCTTACCAAGCACACCCGGGATACCGGCCGTTCCTCACAGAAGTGAGTTACTTAATCGTCACCCTCTCTTTTTTTTTGTTACAGGCGAAATTGGAAACAAAGGCGCTAAAAGCAAAGAGGCCGGGATTCACGGACGAACGATACAACGAGACCAGCTATTACGTGGAAAATGGTTAGTATTCTTTACACGTAGATTCTCCACTATTCTGCACCATTATACCAGCCTAACTGTATCATTTGGATCTTTACTCTGGACACGACGGTCTGGTTTGATTTCCGTTATAAGAGCAATTACCATTATGGTTTCGTACCGTGTATATATATATATAATCTCTGTTATAGTCAACTGCGAGAGTAGTAGTTCTAAAACCTGACCACTTTTATACCAAACGATCTTTGGACGTCTAGCCGTATAAATGTGGACGTAACGAGTCTCGGGGAATCATGAAACTTTTCTGAAAGTATCGTAATCCGTGGAGCCAAGTTATAGGTTAGGTACTGAGATTTCACGTGTCGGGAGTTAATACCACTGCGGATAACGTTCTCTTGGCTTAACGATAGTACTGATATTGGAATCAGGACGTACAACTAATGGAGGTGAGAGACAAGAGGAAAGAAAGTAGTGCTAAGAAAATCAGGATGTTATAATATATATTATAATGTATATACAGAGTGTCTCGCCGAAAACGCGTGCACGTGCTGTATCTCGAAATCAAAAGAATATAAAAAAAAAGTCAAGCCTCTACAACTTTCGTGTGAAACTTTTTCCCGTATCTTCAATAGTAACCGGAAATAATGGAGGTGTGCACTTTTGGTGAGACACCCCGTATATCTGCCTGTATGTGAGTGTATACACATACGTATATATAAATGAGGAATATTGTTCGATCGAATATTCAGAACGACGGTGGGAATATCGGCAACCGATATCTGCTCCATATTCGAATAATAGACTCGCACGGCTGACGGCGTGTTGGCTGAGCACGGAACCTCCTCGAAACAAAGACCTATTAATGCCACTCGAAGATACCATGGCCGCGCACACCTGCCTACTTTAACCTTAGCTACTCTCTAACGTGACGCCGGGAGGGGTAGATAGGCGGATAGATAGTTACGCTGTAGCTGGGTATTGGTTTGCTGGGCCGGGATAGGGTGAGAAAAGGTTGTGCAGAGTGAAAGCTAGGTGGAAGAAAGAGCGAAGGGCTAAGGATGGTAAAACGGGGCCGGACTCTCTAGGGGCTGTTACGGTGTGAGGATACGTGATTCAAATCTAGATCTGATCCCATCTCAGTTCGCTCGACGTCAAGAAGCTCTGTTTTATCGAGCCGAGAGATCCCGGGGCTTAGTAAATCAACGCGAGGGACTCTACTTTTCTTCTTGAAAATCGGCATCTATGACTGTGGAAACCGAAGGTTCTTAGTGCGTCGTTGTGTCGGATGGTATGACGGTGTTATTGGTAGATATAAATAGGTATATATTGTATGTAACGACTATTATATAGGGGGGGTCTGGGGCAAGAAAGCGGCTTAAAGAGATGTAGCAGATTGTCTGTTAAAATTGTTTTTTTAGCTTTTTAATACATTTTTGAAATTTATTTGTTTTGGGTACAGGGTACGTTAGATTGCATGTAACAGGTATATTTTGTATTATGTAGGGGAGGTAGGAGAAAGTGAGTGGCTTAAAGGGATTAGCGTATGGACTAGTAGGGCAATGATGTTTTAATTGTTGCTTTCTCATGAGGGAAGCTATGTGATTGTGGGAAAATTTTTTTTTCGAGGTTTTCATGTCACCATGTTCAGAATGTGACAAAACGTCGAGAAAACATATGTGGAGACAATGTCCGGATGTGTGTGTGTGTGTGTAATGGCCTCGCAAAATTTAAACGTGTATAACTCGAAAACGGTTTTAGGTACAGTCCCCAAATTTTGCAGGCACGTGTAGCTCTGTAATCTCTTTGTTGGCTATAATTTTTGTTATGATTCAAGCTGCGCCTCGGATTTTATGTCGTTTTCAAATTCTCCAAAAAAGAAATAGTTCTTGTCGAAGAGATTTGTATCCAAGGTTCGTTGGTATTGTAGTTGGGCCGAATCCATCGAGAAGTTTTGATTTTGATATTTTGAATTTTTCGAAAAATCAACTTTATCGCTGTAACTAACGCTTATATCAACGAATCGAACCGAAATTCTCTACAAATATGAAATATCATTTAGCGAATTTGGCGAAGTTCGGCCAAGCGGATCTAATTTTATAGCAATTTGAAATTTCACGGTTGGAACTTGTGAAAGTTGAAAGATATTCAACGGAACGTGCTCAAATTCATACACACGCTTAAACTAGTGATCAGCTTATTTTGTTACTCGATTTTGGTAGAAATGGAACGACGCATTCGAATTTTAGGACACATCGAAATTCCAAAAAGTAGTCAGATTTACGCGAAATTCGAGACTCAGAATTTTTTTCAGAAAGTACAACAATTATATCAATTTACGTGATATGCGGTAAGTAGTGATTAATGTAAATCAGTCCATTTTTTAAATGTCGAATCGCCGTATTGGATTCTCGATTTTGAATTTTTAAAAACTACCCTCAGATTCATAATTCGACAAAAAATTCCTGAGCTCCATATAAATCGGTCCATTTTTTGCAAGTTCCATCAGCCATATTGTATCTAGAATTTTTTAAAAATTACCCTCAACCGTAACCAGTCATTCAAAAAAAAAAAAACCGAAGACGCTATATTTCCAAAAAAATCGAACCTAAGAAAAAATGTACGCTTTAACGACCTCGCCGCCACGAGCATAACCCACGATGCTCAAAGTACTGAATCATTCATACGTCGCTAGCGAACGCGTTAAAGGGTTAAAGAATTTAGTTGAATTTTAAGGTATCCTATTCTGCCTCGATCTACCCTAGATGTATATATATATACATCCACTAACAAACTTCTTATCCTCTCACAGGATCTATTCAACGTGCCCCGAACTATTTGATCCCGGTATATAATTACGTATTAACCCTCATAAAGAATTTCCCAAATCCTACTATCAATTCTCAATCAATTTCTAATACAATCTTACAATCAGTCAATAATACTTATCAAATCCATAGCGTTACGTCACTCCGGATCGCTCCGATTTACACGTTAAATCTAAAGATTACCAAAGTATTCGACGCGAATTCTCGTCGTCGACAAACGCCATCGTAAACGAGGCATTAAATCGGCTTTCCTCAAGCGACACAGGAGTAACAGGAGCTGCAATGCCCCGACGACTCGGCCCGTTGTTGCTTTTCCCGCTTCTCTTTCATTTTCTGGAAAGTTCCCGTAGCTTTCCCTTTCCTGCGAAACAAACAACTCCAACCGAGCAGGGAAGAACGACAATATTTTCACGACTCGCTCCACATCGTTTCCCAGTGACAAACGTAAATTCGAAGATAAACTGCAGAATTCTCCTAAAAAAACAATCGAGGCCCTAGGAATCTTATGGTTTCTTTGAATAGTACCTAAACCCGCAATAGAATATCAAGTGGATCCGCTCAACCAGCGTCATACGTAGCCAACGTTCCTAGGACACAACAAAGGTCACTGGTAAAATTAATTAATCATAAAGTAAAAGAGCGATATCATAAAATTTCATTCGCACGTAATCTAGATAACAAAGGACAACCTTGACTGATCTCTGGAGCCTAATATTAAAGCAGCTTTACATCCTACGCCCAGGAACTCCATGCATTTTACAAAAATGCCAAATCCCAGCTGCTACGGCGGTGCTTACACGCCTCTCCTCCTCCTGCCTCACCTCCTGCCTCCTATCTACACCTCGAGAATATTCCCTTTGCTTTGGTGTAGGTTGCGCAATTGCTACGCTTTCTGTACTACGGTATAATACTGTTACTTGTGTTTATACATATTTATGTGTTTATATATATATATACACTGCCATATACGTATACCTACGACGTACTTGGTGGCTTGAATAATTCACTTGTAAAATCTCGGGCTCTCGCCTTTTCACCACACGCCTCGAGATAAGAGTACTGAATACTTTATTCCTGGGTGGTGATACTAATAGCAGTAGCACTTCTGCACAGCATTGTTACCGGCAAGGTAGAGATACTAATAGTAATAATTTACGACACGTACCTCCACATTCCTTTCTCATAGATAACGTTCATTTGGGTTTTGGCTAATTGTAAGCGATACGAACGGATGAATTTAATATTGCGTAGAGGGGATGAAAAAGGGAGTGGGACAACGAGGTGAAAGCAAGTGGTAAGTGAATTTTGAAAAAATCGCACAGACAGCTGTTACGTGAACTTCTGTTTATAGTCAGGTGACAAGTGAGTGTTGATCTGAAACGGTGGATCAGAAACGCTTGTCGGCACTGGAAAGCACTGTAGGCAGCTGGGTAGACCCTTTGCATTGATCGTTAGGAATTTCTGATCGATTCGAAATAATTGGATCGAATGTGTGTTTCCACGGTAGAGGATAGCTCTCTTAAATTTTTTTCTCTCCCTTCCTCCCTGATTTACCTGATTTTATCCCACTCTCATTATTTCTCCTTTCACTCCACTGTAAAAGCACTCCTGCGTATTACGATTTCCCTAAGGGCTGCCGACGATCGATAGGGGAATAAATAAAAAGCAGCGATGCGAAGCAACTGCCGTTAGTTTACGACTCGTGAAGCCACGCGACGCGGCAGTGGCCATAAACAAAGCAGCGGCATGCCTTCCTTATACATGTCCTCCTTTGGTTCATTTCGGTCAGGAATGGCCAATACTGAAATTCTATCACGACGAGGGACACGCGACGTACTTCGGAGTCCTGGTGAAAGCGCCCCTCTGGTGGAGCCGTAAATTTTCAGCCTCTGGAAGAAGCTTTTCCTAGTATCGTACGAACGAGTGGCCATGTGGTTGCCTTTACGTTGGTATTCGGATCTTGCGATAATACTAGAGACAAAAGGGGCCAGGTCTTTGAGGGGTAACAAAGGAGCTACACTCCTCATGATGTAATCATGCAGGAATCGTCTCTGGAAGACATCAGCATTGTGGCAGTTGCGGCGGTGGACAAAAGTGGTGGGTGTCCAGAAGCCCTAATCAACGTCTTCGGGATTTTGTGTAGATTCGCGCGAGGGCTTCCCCTAGGTGTGCGCGGATGCTTTTGAGAGGTACGCGAGTTTTGGGGGTTCCTACCGAGGTTGGTGGTGAACGTAGCGAGTTTGCAGGGAACCCTGTAAGAAGAGGGATGCTTAGGCCTTATCCGCGAGGATGTTCTTGGAAACGAGGAGGAACGGAGCAAAGTTTCCCAGGAGAGGCTTAACTTCAACGACGAGGATGACATTGTCTTCTAAGTCTCTGGAGAACCTGGCGGAGCTCGAGAGGAGGGTGTGAGAGTTCACTGGAGTGTTCCAGCTCACTTCACGGACTCTCTCTCTCTCTCTCTCTCTCTCTCTCTCTCTCTCTCTCTCTCTCTCTCTCTCTCTCTCTCTCTCTCTCTCTCTCTTTCTCATTGTCTATTGCGAACCGCCATACTCTAGTCTGTCCGCGAAATCCTGATTCTTGATTCCTAAACCTCCTTCTAACAGGGATTACTATTCCAAGAGTCAGCTTACCTGAGTCGGGACGTCTCTGCGTCTTCCTCTGTGAGGTTGCTCAAGAACCTATTCTCATCGGACTAACGTATTAGCACATCTCACCTTAGTACCTGACGGTTCACCTAATACTTTTATATGTACGCATACCTGGTTACATAACCTACTTATGTATGTACTACCTCATTGTTTCAGGTCTGCGCAAAGTATACCCTTATTACTTTACCTTCACAACCTTCACGAAGGGTCGATGGGTCGGTGAGAAGATACTCGAAGTTTTCGCAAGGGAATTTCGCGCTCATCCTGCCGAGGAATACGAGAGATGCATCCAGGCTGGTACGCTCACTGTCAATTACCAGAGGGTCGATGTGGATTATAGATTAAGGCACAACGATCTCCTGGCGAACGTCGTTCACAGGTAAGAGGATCAACGATATCGTAGTTACTCCTTGTAAACTCCTAGTCTACCTAAATTGCACTCTATGTATATACGTATACATATTATATATAAATCAAAGGTTCATAAATATGTATATATATATATATATATATATACACATATTTATGAACCTTTGATCATATATGTATATATAAATCAAAGGTCCAACGTCATGTCTTAGTCCTCGGTTGACCTTTGTACCTGGCTTCATCGTGAAGGAACTGCATAGCTGCATTAGCAAAGAGCATCCTTGGCACAAATATGTTATTATAATCGTATAAATACGCAGTTCCGCGGATTAATTTCTCTGTACGACTTATGCAGGTCCACGAGTAAAATAGCTTTAGCGGGGCCATCTCCCTATGATTCTTTAATTAAATGAGTCCCCTGGACAGGATCTTGTACTAGTTACTACTGTAGATATTACCACCAGGTATTCGTACGTCTCTTTCATATGATCTTCTGTCGCACTCCTTTCCATCGTAACCCCCTTGACGTTTTGCACAGTCAGGACGTTTTCACCAGACTACAAAGATACACAAGTAGTTAATACAGGAAGGTCTCTATAATGTGAGAACATGTTCCCTCCCCTTGCCCGTGAACTAGTTCGACGGAAAGTAACGCTCGGTCACGTACATAAGTATATCTGTACCTAAAGCGGGGGGAAACTTTAGCGCTCAGCGATATTGAGTTAGCTACCTGAGTGGGCCTAGGACTCTTCTGGTACTTATACCGTTTGCCTTCTGTGCCATCCACCTTCTAGGTTGCATTTGACTTCTCAACCTTTCCCACTCGTTCTTCCTTTATGCAAAAATTCGTTTCTCCTTTTTCTTTTCTTTTTCTCGGAGTACCACTTTTTCTTCAATCGCTACCATCCTCTAGCTTACCTCTTCACTTGGGTCTCATTGAACCGCAGCATCTGGGAACCGGTTACGTCTTGGCGACGGGCATCCTTCACATTATTAATGGTCGTTTATTAAGCCGAAGGGGAGCTGTACTAGTATTTTCTTTGGCATTTGAGTAATCATGGATCCGAGTTACGTGGCGTAACTGAGATCCCTTCCATGCGATTGCTACTTAGCTATCTGACTATCTCTTAGATGCGTAGTGGGATATGTAGCTTCTATCGACGTCTTCCAGGACGGTTGCGTGCATCTTCCTTGGCAAAGGTCGTAGCTAACTCATCCGAAGTGCGGAGTGCCTGATGGAAAGATCATTTAGATTTTATCTGGATTAGCTTAGCGAGTACATCCAAGTAACGTGGTTTCTTTGTCTTTCGTCAGCCTTCTCTCTGGCTCGTGCAAGGTCGTCGCGGTAGAGGTGTCTGCACGAACGTAGGAGACCCTGACAGGAGTCGTGCGTCCGTAACGAATGTGCTGCTGCACCGTTTATCCGGATCTCACAATTTCCCATACAAATCTGCTGAATCTGTATAAGAGTATATTCTTATATAAATATACGATATCCTATGGCGATGTAAATATTATTTTATATTCGTATATCGTCATATGTGGATTTTATCTCTGACCTGTATTGTGTTACGAAAGTCAACTCGGAGGATACTTTTCGTAGATGTTTGATGAACGTTTTTATGAATTCTCAAATCGGTAGACGCACAAGTATGGAACATCGCAGAGACACGTCCTTGAAAAATCGATTTACCTTCTAACCAGGGAGACAACGTCGGCCTCAGGGGCTAAACCGTGCTGCCGCTGGTTGACGCTGGAAAATTACTCATCCTCCGGCGTAATTTGCCGAAATTATTCCGCGAGCGTAGTCTTCGCTCCCCTTCCACCTCTCCCGGGGGGGGGTCCGAAGGTAAATGAGACCTGGAACGACCCTGAACAGACCTGGACTCAAAATGGTAGAAGCGAGTTGCTCTGCTTTTCCAATAATTCTGAATGCACTCCCGTGCCTAGTATATAGTGCACGTTCTAGATAGGGGCGCGCTGATACCTCTCTCACTATATCCGTTACGTATATTTAGAAGCTATCCTGAACCAGGGAACCGAAGGATCCCTGCAGTCGCGAATTACGCGGGGGATCGTGTACAATATGTCTCTCTGGTTGGTTTGCCGCGTCATGTTCCTGGATCAAGTAGTGCCGCCAGACACAGATATATATATATATATACATGAAGACATGCTCTATTGGAAATTGCCTCATGGCCCTGAGAAATACGGCTGGTATAATTTCATTAGGGATTCGCCAAGTGGCTGAAAGCATCTCTGACTCCGTTGGGGAATCCGAGCTTAGTTACTCTCGTTCTGAATTCTGTAAAATGTTGAAAAAGTGGCTTCGAACGTGTTTTCATAATTTTTTTACTTCCTCTTCTTCTCCTTACTCCTTCTTTTTGATACCAGTCGTAAGACGTGCATTTATCAAGACTTTCACGATGCACTTGCTTTCTGTATCTTGGTATCTTCTATAATTTCAACCCTGGTAAATCTTTTATATTTTCCTTTCTGTAGGTACCTCCACCTACCTACTTACCTACCCACGTTTCATCCATCCCACCGACCTAGAGCTACTATCTAACTGAACTCGAGATCTTACGACCTATTAGCCACTCTTACGTGCTCGTTTCCTCTCTCGGGAGCCTTAAGGCTGTTTACCGATTAAATTCGTGAAAAAGAGGCGGAAAACGTAATCTAAACGAAAGCTCGCCACTCCCGTATCTCGTCTCGCTTTTCGTCGGTACGAATTCATTATTTCCTTTTTCCGCGACGTTTCAAGCGTCTCCTTTTATGCGAGGAGACGCTTTTATCCTCGCTCTCTTCTCTTACTCTTTGCTTCTCTGTCACTCCCTCCCCCCCTCTCTCTCTCTCACTCACTCACTCAGTCAACTCTCCTGCTTCCAAGCGTTAAACCAACCCATCCTCTATCCTCAAGCTCGTCCTCTCGTGCACGGTAAAAAACTTGCGGAATTTAAGCGATATTACGGGATATTATCACTAGAGACACTCAAGGGTGGTTACATGCGCGACGACAGGACTGCCTGGATTGTCGGTGCTTTCACTATGTTCTATACTAAAATCTTAGTAATGGGAAACATTGTGCTATACACACACACGTATATATATATTCCAGTATCGTATGTACAACACATTGCAGGCACTCTGATGATCATCCACGAGCTAAAGAAGGTACACCTATAGCGAGAAGGTAGATGACGGCATCGAAGCGTGTCAGGGGTCGTGGGCGCGACTAAAGCTCGGCGACAGCTTGATTTATTAGCTTAGACCGAGCATAGATGATATCGGCGGTTTAGGGCGCGGTTACACCTTGCAACACGCTCAACCCTGGCTTATCGGGAACGTGACCACCAACTACTTCGAGTATATTCCCTAGGTTCCTAGACCCCTTTACGCAACGTAATTCTCTAGACTGCGCAAAATAATCCCTAGTACGATTGTCCAACTGTCTCCTCTTGCCTGTTGATTCGTCCTCTGCTGGTTTAACCTTTGAGGTTCGCTCTTTGCTAATTTAACCACGAGGGCTCGGAGGACACGCGTTTCCAAGCTAAATGCACTTTTATGCTAGAAACCCTTTGAACTCTTCTTACCGTTCCAGGTTGGTCTTCTCTAAGCCGATTACCTATTCTGCCTTCCTTTTTTTTCTTCTCCTCTGTAAACCGTTCTTGTAATTTTTCTTCCGGACTGTCAGTTATACGCGTTGACACATACGAGTACGAGAACGGCTGCCTTCCAGTTCCTCCTGATGAAATTTGTTTTGGCTCTGACGACCAAACTCGTCACGCTCGTCTGGGCGTAGCGTCGTCGTCTACGAGGACAAGACGAGCGTTAAATTGGAAGAAGCCCGAATTCCCTCGTATAACGTCTCCTCGTTCGTTCCATTCTTTCCTTCTGTATACAACGTAGATAAGGGTGCCGTAGGAACGATTTCAGGCCGTCGGGCCTAACGATGGGGTTAACGTAGTTTCGCACGTGGCGAGTATCTTGATGAAACTGGGTCAGAATCACTGAGATACGTGCCTAACGATTAGAGTACGTTCGAGGCACTTTTGTTCTTTCTTATGCGCCAGGTGGAATTATTTGTGAAAAAACTCAAAAATTCTCTCAACAGAATGCGCTGTAAAATTATCATATTGAAGTAACCTTAACACTCTCTAGCGCCCTTTTTTTTAGTGTCTAACTTTATTCCATAGCTCAAAGTTCCAGTTGCTCTTCCAGCACCGGAGTACCTAGGCCTACGAAAAGTTCCTATTGATCTGATGAGAACTTGAACTTTGAGGTTAGGAGCCACAGAAAATTCTCAACTTCACCAGGACGTACCGAAGTCGTAGACACCTAATCTCTTATGACACTTTACTTCTGTCTATTTACTTAGCTTCGTGTCTTTCGGGCCACGTTGAATCCTGGTGTAATAATTACAATACGGGTAGCGACTTCTCAGCCTCATCCTAGAGAGACATGAGGCTTTTATAGAATCCTGGTGTAATAACTACAATACGCGTAGCGACTTCTCAGCCTCATCCTAGAGAGACGAGGCTATTATAGAAGCGCGCCAGAAAGTCGAGGGTGTATGGTTTAAGCATAAGAGACAAAGCCATGTTAAGCTGGTTGACGATTGATGTGTTACAGACACGAGGTGCCTGTCACCTCGGAGCCGATCACGGTGATACACATGGACGAGGACGTCGTCGTGGTCAACAAGCCCGCCTCCATCCCTGTAAGTGGTGTACTGCCAGGACTGTACTGCCAATATGTCTCGCTGCTTCTTCTCTATTATCTATTTCTAACACCTTGTCCACTTCATTAACGTCACGCTGCTCTACTTATAATTTTTTTTTTTCTTCATCTAATTACACTCTCTGCTTTAATTTCTCTCTTTCTCTTTCTACACTTGACTCTCTCTTTCTGTATGAATTCTCTCTTTGCTCTATCTTGTCTGTATGCCTGCATGCCTCTCTGTGTCTCTGCCGATGTTCAATCTTATCTGAACGGTGTGGTTTACCTAGTTCTCATCACGGTCCATTATCTCTTTCACCTTCCCTCCTTGATGTAAACCATCACTTTCCTTAGAGATCAGATCTACGCGTCTCCTTCACGAGCCTCTTTAGCAGTTTTCTACTTCTAAAACAAAAAGCAAAGACTATACGTTTATCGCGTTACTTGTTAGTATGTAATTAACCCCAGTCTAAACTGTATCTAATCCAAGGGGTGTGATCGTTATTTCTGAACTGGTATCATAAATATCCTATTTATAAGGATTTCCTATGTTTATGCAATAACGTCTCCCTTCACTTCTTACGGCATTAAAATCTGCGTGACACTACCGTTTCTATCGTCTCGCTAATTGCGCTCTGTCCTTCTCTCTCCTCTTCTCTTTCACACTGTTACTCAATTCGCTTTGCATTCTAGCCGAAGGCCTATCGCGGGGCCTCCTCCAACTACGCAACCCTTTTTCACAGTTTGCCAGTAAAGGCTACCCGACAGTTTCACAAATTTACTTCGTCTATTCTCGTCCATTACCCTCGGTACAATCATCAAGACTTTGTTATTCATGATCCACGATCCTCTAATCGATCTCCGCGACGGAAGTGGCGCAATCCGTTTTCTTTGTCAGAAATAGCTATAGCCTATGTGTTTGACGCATCCGCGCAATTCCGTCAGACCGATAGCCGGCACAAGGCTATTTCGAAACGTCACGTTTTACGAGAATCTTCTTCCTGTTTATACTTTTGAAGCGTGCACGCACATCAGCTACGTTTTGCTCCTTAACGATCCTTGATCGTACATATTTTGCAAGGAATTCTCTTTCCTCTCCCCTCTCCCCTCTCCTCCCCCCCCCCCTCTCTCTCTTTCTCGTATCTCCATTATATAACGGCGTCGTCGGTTACATAAATGTCCCAAACGTTTGAAATAAATCGGTCGGCTTTTGTCGGGCCGATTGCTTTTCCGCGAATGGCCAGGAGAAATGGGTCGAGCTGGGTCGTCCTGTTTACTTCTGTGCTCCGTTCCCCGTGCTCATTCACACGTCTGGCTTGTGTGTCAGTGACGTAAGACGATGCGAGGAAGAGACAAATGGGAAAAGAGAGGAAACTACGAAGTATGCTTTGCAAAATCTCATTCCACTTGGTACCTCTTTAAAGTCCTATTTTTTTTAGATTCATTCTGACCTCACGTGGTCTTTTTATGTAGTATTTCGAGAATTACTTGACTTCCTCGGCAACTCCGATCCCATCGTTCACGTATCCTTCCACCTTCCTTCTGAAAATGTCTGGTAGGTTATTAAAAAGACGTCCAGGGAGGGACGTTGATGTCACCTGACTTCAGGTATTAAAAACAGTTTGGAAAGTTCATGAAATGCTCACATTCTGATTCCAGGTACATCCCTGTGGTCGTTACAGACACAATACCGTCGTCTTTATCTTGGCGAAGGAATACAACTTGAAGAACCTCAGGACCATTCACAGGCTGGACAGATTGACCAGTGGGATTCTTTTGTTCGGTAGAACCCCTAAGAAAGCGAGGCAAATGGAACATCAGATACGTAATCGACAGGTTGGTATTGCCAAAAGAGAAAATGAACTTTGGTGTTTGATTATCGGAAGACTCCCACGCGGCACAAAAGGTCCCGTAAACGCCTGTAGAATTTTTATGGGATGTTTCGAGTCTCGTGAACGTTCTGCAGACGTCTTAGGGACAGCCATGGAACATTTCTGTCACGTAGTGGACTGCTTATGCCTGAGTATGAATAATGAACGTGCCCTGGTATTCTTTCAGGTGCACAAGCAATACGTTTGCCGGGTCGAGGGTGAATTTCCAGAGGAGGAGGTAGTCTGCTCAGAGCCGATCGAAGTTGTCTCGTACAAGATAGGCGTCTGCAAAGTCTCTGAGAAGGGAAAGGATTGCGTGACACGTTTCAAGAGGCTGAGCTACAACGGCACCTCCTCCGTAGTCCTCTGCAAGCCACAGACTGGACGGATGCACCAGATCAGAGTTCATTTACAATACTTAGGTTACCCGGTAGTGAATGATCCACTGTACAACCACATAGTATTCGGTCCGCAGAAAGGGAAGGGCGGCAACATCGGTAAGACGGACGAGGAGTTAGTAAAGGATCTTATAGGCATCCATAACGCTGAAAACTGGCTAGGAATGGATGGGGATTCGGAGATGAGTTTGTTCAAGCCGAAGTTAGAGATAGAGGACAGAGTGCTTAATACGGGTGATAAGGAAGGGTCACCATCCTCCACGCCAAGTCCACCGGATGAGGAATTGAAATCGTTGAAGGTGACAGTTGGTACTCAAACTGGTTCGGAACCTCCAGATTCAAGCTTTGCCAATGACAAGGTCACCGTTGATCCTCATTGCTACGAGTGTAAGGTCAAGTACAGAGACCCTAAGCCATCCGATCTAGTGATGTATCTTCACGCATGGCGCTACTGCGGTCCAGGATGGGAATACGAGACTCCGTTACCCGCATGGGCCGCCAGCGATTGGACGGGCGACGATCGATAGTTTCACCAGGACGTCTTCCTAGCGAGAATTTCGAAAGCATCCCCTGGAATAACCTTTTTTGATATCCTACCCCGTGCCTTCCATATGTTCGTGAGCAATTTCGAGTACTCCCACGTATCAAATGGACCTGGACTACCGTCATCTTCAATTTAAATATTCCTTCTCATCGCTAGAAATAACCAGGGTCACTGAGGATCATTATAGCTTGATCATTATCAGAACCTTAATCGTACCGGACACTCTTTGCGTTTTGGTGCAATCACACCGACTCGCAGGCTTGATCTATTTTTACTGGCAATATGCATACAGCGACGGGGATGACCCGTGTCCATTTGTATCCTGGGAGCTCCAACACAATCAGCATAATCTTCCCGCACCTTGCCAAGAAGCAAGCATCGGCGAGCTTACCATATCGTAGGTATCTCTTCTTCGTGAACGGAGATAAATATATTCAAGAAAAAAAAAAAAAAATCGGCGTTCATTCGCTTCTTTCCTCGACCTCGTCGCTCGGACCTCGGTCGACGGGATACGTATGTGTCTTTTATATTCGAGCTATAACAGAAAAATAGAACGAGAAAGAGATTAATAGTAAATTAATTAACTAAGGTATATTGACATGGAAGTCTGCTCGCGTCGTTAACTCATCATAACCCAGCTAGTTACTTTAGATGGATGAGAGTATGAGAGCGCGATTATCATCTAGGAACTCGATGATGTACACAGAATAATATTTTATTACGCGTCGTGTTCGTATCGTAGTTGATCTATGGATCAAAATAAAAGATCTCGCGTCCAGTATGGCGCGAGCGTACATATGTGCCGTGTCCCTTTTTAATGATACAAAAAGAAAAAAAAAAAAGAAAAACAGCAGGGATGTATCGCAATAAATATTTAAAGAAAAAAACGGACCTATTACTTAAGAAAAAAAAGACAGTGTGTGCGCTTACTAACCAATACTCGACGTCGAGCACCGAATTCTGGATCCCGACGTCGAGGCCTCTAACGACTACGTTTATCTAATTAAGTAAACTAACGATATTTCAATGCAAAAAAGACAGTCCCGATTAGTGGCACAATGAAGACATTGGTCTGGAATTTTGAGCGAGCGCTTTTGTATATATATTCTATACGCACATTATGTAACGTTATTCAAAAATGATATCTTGTACTGTAGCCAAATCGGATCGTTTAGATTTAGCCGAATTTTCTTGTATAACAAAAGTAATAAATGCAAATTATAATTTGGTGTTCATTTTATATATATATGTATATGTATGTACTATGTACTGTGTACCGGTACTGTCACAAGTCCTTTATTATTCCAATCGAAACTTCTACAACCCTCTGGGACTGTCGACGTCTGCTGGGATGATTTGTTTTGACGTTCCGGGTCATCCCCTTCCACTGAGTCCCATACTGTTACGTCATTCGAGTTAACGTTGTCATTTTCTCGAGGAAATTTCGAACTTTACCGAATGTTTCATTTATGTTCAATCTTTCTTGATACATCTAATGACAGGCTGTTTCCTTGAAATTTTGACACGGTGTATGTACCCATACATGATTTTCTGGCTATCTATAAACCAGTTAAAGATATATGTATCAATGTATATATAAGAAACGCGATTTAAAGATATTGGGAATGTGAAAAAAAATCGTATAGCTTGCTTTAAAATAGTTATGCTTAATGTAAACTTGAAAGTCTCTGTGGGTCTATCGGTTTGCTCTACAGCTGACGATTTCCTCTCCAATGCGCCACTGCGCCACTGTTGTGGAGATATGAGAAGAGCCAACCAGATCTGTTCATTTATTCAGACGCTCTGCGTTAGTGGTTGAAACGACGAGGAAATATTGTTAGAGTCAGCTCTCTATATTCTATGCCTTAATCATAATGTATGTTCTATGCTGGTTCCAGCAGATCTCCAATGCCTGCTAGCCATTAGATTCAGAGTCTTATGACGACTTTCTTTCCTAGTATTTCTTCAGCGGTTGTGTGGTAATAACTCATCTTTGATAGAAATTTATTATTCATCGAATTAAGGAGCAGGATAGTAGTGTTGCTCATAACTCTATATGATTGTTTTAATTTAAAGGATCTTTGATGAGATAATAATTTTACGTTTATTAGTTAGCCCTTTGCCGAAGAGAGCCGACCATTGCCTACAGAGGAGGAAGTTGGTATCACTGCATTAACGTATGTAGAGACACACCTCTATGTACATTGAAAATAAATACACCATTTTATAATAGGTTTTCTGTAGTATAGTTTATTCTAACTTCTTTAGTTCTTCAGTTGGATGCTGCGACCTTGAATTTTCTAATGCGATTTTCAATCTCGGGCCTGAAATGCCTAATAAGTCCCTGAACAGGCCAGGCGGCACCGTCGGCCAGGGCGCATATAGTGTGAAGTTCGATCTGCTTTGTCAACTCCCAAAGCATATCAATTTCATGTTCCTCAGCATTTCCTTCGACAAATCTGATAATTTGGAAAATGCATTATAGTTATCTTCTTTGATATGACCTGGTTTAACTTTCTGATTGACTTACCTATTCATTATCTTATACATCCAGCTGATACCCTCTCGACAGGGTGTGCACTGTCCGCAGGACTCGTGCTTGTAGAAACTTATTAGACGGGCGATAGCCTTTATTACGTCGGTTTGCTTATTCATCACGATCACAGCAGCAGTTCCAAAGGAGCTCTGGACTCTGACGAGGTCATCGAAGTCTAGGAGTACAGTGTCACAGACGCTGTTGTGACAGATAGGCGTACGGGTTATTAATATAACTTTATACTGAGGTTATGGATATGATCTCTCAACTTCTATAATTAAGGATGTAATCTGTCTTACCTTTTCGGAATGATGGGAGTTGAGGATCCACCAGGAATTACACCCAACAGATTGTCCCAACCGCCGATGACGCCACCAGCATGTCTTTCAATTAGTTCTTTAAGGGGGATGGACATTTCCTCTTCAACAGTGCAGGGGTTATTCACGTGACCGGATATATTGTACAGCTTGGTGCCGCTGTTACGTGGACGACCGAAAGAAGCGAACCAGGTGCCACCACGACGACAGATAGTCTACAATATAGGTTGATTATGATCATTCCATATTTTTGAGTAAATAAGGAATTCTTAGAGTAATTAGTTTTTACGTACCGGAGCTACAGCCACTGTCTCTACGTTGGTTACTGTAGTGGGGCATCCAAAGACACCGACATCGGCTGGGAAAGGAGGTTTTAGCCTGGGTTTGCCCTGTTTACCTTCGATGGATTCAATCAAGGCTGTTTCTTCTCCGCAGATGTAAGCTCCAGCACCTCTTTGTACAAAAATATCAAAGTCGTAACCAGAACCACAGGCATTCTTACCGATTAAACCAGCCTGATAAGCCTCTGCAATGGCTACTTGTACGTTGGAGGCTTCATTGTAAAATTCTCCACGGATGTAAATATATGCTGCACAAGCTCCCATAGCTTTACCAGCAATCAAGCAACCTTCTATGAGCTTGTGAGGATCATGACGCAGAATTTCACGGTCCTTGCAGGTTCCTGGTTCTCCCTCATCACCATTAATAACAAGATACTTTGGCCTCCCATCTGATGGTTTGTTCATAAAGGACCATTTCATTCCAGATGGGAAACCAGCTCCCCCACGACCTCTAAGACCAGAAACTTTAACTTCGTTGATGATCCAGTCTGCACCCTTGTCTAGGATCTCCTTAGTTTTATACCAATCGCCTCGTTTCAAGGCTCCTTTCAATCTCCAGTCATGTCTGCCATACAAGTTTGTAAAGATGCGGTCCTGGTCAGCCAAAGGACCACCAACTTTCTAAGAGCAGATAGAAAAACAGAAGAATCATTTGGTAGTGCTCTTGCACGATATAGTGTGTTGACATTATTCATTCTAGTGACAGATGAATGTAAGAAAATGCTGGATTACTTTTCCTTCAGGAGCAGCATCGGCAAGTGTTCTAGTTTGCTGACCACTCACAAGATATCCAAGGAGACCTTTAAACGAATTAATACAATTTAATTATATAACCTTGAGTCGTCATAGGTGCAATGCGCTTTAAATATGACATCAGAACACAATATACTAACAATTCAAGATTATACGATATAATAATCAAATTTATAAAATAACATATTCAATCACAAAAAGACACCTGTAAAACTTACCTAATTGTCTCCTTGGAATCTGAACGCAACGAGCAATGACACCCGCCATCTTGCTCTTGTTCAGATATCATGAACCAATAGTTCGTATTCGAATTTTAAACACTGCCATCTAACGGTACCGGCGGTAAATTATTGAAGTCATTCTTTTTCATTAGTGACTTACCGTAACTTATTACAATGAAGGTATTTCCATTAATTGAATATAGGTAGACTAGATATGCTAGTGTATTTTATGCCTCGCGATTCTAATATGTAAAATATATATCTATATATAGTAGTTCAATGGATATAATCCATTTATAAATCTTAAAAGTACCGAGGTTGCATGTCACCGTATCGCATAAGATGTCCACCCTATTTACCTCTTCAGTTAACAGTATCTCTAAAGATGGCGAAGGAATGAAATACCTGTCCAATCTTGTTATTGACTGAGTACATGTTGTTTTTAATGTTTTCCATAGACTGTCTTTATGTAGATTGAATTTGTTTCACGATGGGTGAGCATCAACGTGAAACGTGGAACTTTGACTGTGCTAATTGAAGGCAAGCAACAAAGTCTGGCAAGTTTCTGGGTTGACTACGGTTACATATTGGTTAATAGAAAGGTAAAGGGAATTCGAAATACTTAATTAACAAGACAACATGCCATCAAGAAGGAACAAGGGTGGCCTTTTGGCTAAGGTGAATTTCCCTTTGTACACTCTACAAATGCTCACCAGTAGACACGTCCTCGTTGGTGGAGGTGGTGGATCTTCAAAAACTGGAGTCGCTAATGGATTCGTGAGTATTGCCTTTTTTTTTTAATTTGAAGCGACTATCTTGTTACTGTTTCAAATAATTTTCTAAACTGACAAGATGATCATTATCTTAATTTATTCTAGGAAATATTTGAGCTATCACACGATGGTGCACAATTCGTGGCTGAGGAAGTCACTCGGCATGAGACAGGTCCTAGTGTCGTAATGAACTGTACTGCATATAATGATGGAAAGAGAACATGGATTGTTGCTGGTCAAGAAAGTCATTGCCAATTGTATAATGTTAATACAAACATAATTACTGTGGGAAATGGTGAAATACTTAGACCTACCGGTATCACTAGTAAGGATGAGATAAGGCAAAGAAGAAAGAGTGAGAGAAGTGGTGCTGGCGATGCTCCTGTAAAGAATGAGAGGATAGAAGAAATTAAGGACAACAATTCCAACGTTAAACACAAGAGACTACAACTTCTTGTCAAGCCTGCAGACAGTATACAGACAGATTTTGGGTGAGATTTTGTTATTCTCAAGTTTAAAAAAGAAATCAAAAATTTCTGAAAACTTCATTAAAGTGTTGCTAATTTTTTCAATTATTTACAGCGAGGGTGAATCTCTTCAGCGCATTGTAAGAGTAAGTCCTGATGGTAAATTCATGGCCACAGGTGGTACAGATGGTCATGTCCGTTTGTGGAAATTTCCACAGTTCATTAAAGTTCATGACGTAGAAGCACACACCAAGGAAATTGATGATATAGACTTTAGTCCCAAGGGTGATCTCCTTCTTACCATAGCCAAGGATGGGAAGGCCATTATCAGGGACGTAGCCTCTGGTAAAAAGAGAAAAGAGCTTAAATGGACACCACCTATAGAAGGTGCCAAGTACATGTACAAAAGATGCCGCTTCAGGAATTGTGAGGATAACTCTTCCAAGTTACAATTATTCATACTATCAAATGCTACCAATGGCAAGAATCCAAGTTTCCTGCAGTTGTGGGATGCCGATCAAGGAACAATCCTCAAATCTGCTGCATACAAGGAAACTCTATCAGCCTTAGCAGTCTCAGACAATGGTAGATTTGTTGCAGTGGGAACAATGTTTTCTGGAAGTGTAGACATTTTCATAGCCTTCAGTTTACAAAGGGCACTGCACGTGCCTGGTGCACATTGCATGTTTGTCACTGGTTTAGAATTCTTGCCAACAAAATTGGACGGTCCCGCTATAACCAGTAACTCGGAAGCTGCTGTAGTGAGCATCTCCGTGGACAATAGAATCTGCGTTCACAGTATACCATATAGGCGTAAGTACCTTAATCATAACGAAAATTAAACGTTTAATAAATTACATTGGTTTAATGTAATCCTTATCTTTCAGATACCCTACCCTTTTGGCTGGTGATAATTCTGATTATCCTGAGTATTTGCAGTGCATTCATAGTTTGCAGTTATCTCGGTATTTGACCCGAAAAACGTATCGCTATGATACCAAATCAATACGCTACTTCTAGTTACGTACCAATGTATTATCTAGGAAAGCGTAGTCTCCTGATTGAGACAGAAGAAATCACTCGACTTCCTTATAAATAGGAAATATAGTCAGTCCACAAGTTCTATGTATTTTTGACAGATCGAAAACAATGAAGCCGCACGTGGTTAACCATAAAATCACAGAAATATATACTCAAGAAGAAAAAAAATATATTTCAGTGTAAAATAATGCATCTACATACTTTCTAGCATAGATTTTATGAAAAGCCATGTCACAGAAGATTTCATAGTTTTCAACGTGTCAACAAAGCACATTAAGCTCGTAGACGAACTATCCAGTGACGTCGTACCTAATGTGATTGATAGGAAGATAGATATACAATGCATTTATTTTAGTGACGTAAAAACTTCAATGTTCCATATTTCTAGAATTGTCACACCTACACACGTATATATGGTTAGATGGTCTACGCAAAAAATAGAATAGGACGTTCACGGTGCTCCTGTTTTCCGTGACAACAGTAATTTAAGATCTGGATTATGATTATTTAATGTGGGTGAAACAAAGTGAATTTTTAATTCATTATCTTTTATCGGATTAATTAGGCAATTGTGCATATTATTGTTTTCGAATAATTTCAATAATAATTTATTGGGTTTTCAAATTGACGATGGTCCAGATACGTACGTGTTACGTCTTAAACGTACAAAATAAAAGATTCGATTAGAAGAAAATAAAATTTACCAGCGGAATTGTCAAAAGTGATTTGATTAATAAGAAACTCAAAAAATAATTTCGACCTTTGCAACAAAAATTCAGTACCTTGTACAGACAGCTAACAGTAAAATCCAATGAAGATATCTACGACATCTTTAACAGTTCTTAATTAACTTTATTCAATAATTAGAATGATAAAAAATAAATTTCCTCCTAGGAACGCATTCTGGAATCAATCAATCAGTCAATGTAGTAATTGATATCAGGACTTACAGTTATTGCGCTTTGAAAGCAAAAATCAAATTTCCAAGGTAATCATTTTAATTTTTGGGTCAGGGAAATCGAACGATGTCTGCTTTCTATACATTTTAGTTTTCTAATCGTCGAAATTTGCATTTAAATTCTAACGTGGCAATATTTGGACCCAGAGTGCTTTGTGTATATGTGTGTGTGTGTACACATATACACACGCACACACACACAGACTCATTCCCCCTCCTATGAAAAGGCTACTGAGAAAGAAAGCCTAAAGTGTTACTCCTGGATGAATTCTGGTATTACTATACCTTACGGATGCCCACATTATTATACTACGTTTCATGTCTGGAAAGAACTGTACTGGTATCAGGTGAAATAGTATGGCGATAATACAAGCAAATCAAAGTCGAATTGAAGTTTGTGTGAAGCAAGACAAACAGTGGATCAAATGGAATGCAGTCCGAAAACGAAAGGTGCCCCCAGGTTACAGCTGACATTTAGTCTTTTATATTCTACGGCAGCTACTCTGCACTGCAAGAAGAGTGGCAACCATGTTACTTTCAAGGCTTCAGGGAAAGGAGATACGAGATGGGTATTACCCGAGGTGTAACAACTGGTGAATCGCATAATGCGCCTTAGGAGAATCTTGATGGCTCTTGTCGATTATTTTTGTATTTCAACTTTTTTCTTTTTATTTAGAAACAGCTTAAGATCTTTAAGAGTTATTCCGACGCGCACGACTCGGCGTATCTTCGCTTAAATTCTAAGTAGAAATAGGTACAGCGCACAACGTTCCAGTTTCGTTCAATTGGTTTATCATAAGTCGATAGATGATCAATCGTTTCCGTACGACCTTGTTTTTTGTTTTTCTATCATTTAGAACGATTTTTCAGCACTCCATTGTGCGTCTTATTGATAGGGTGTTGGTGAATATGTACAACGGGAGTCTATAGGCTTGTAAACCGGATAAACGACGGTATTTCCGAGACAGAGGATGCCTGACGTTGTCCAGCAGGAAACGTCACCGTCGTCTCCGATACTTCAGTGATGTTTTTTTTTCTTTTTTCTTTTTAATACACGGTCTTTTCGTTTTCCCTTGATTCGACTTGGTGGTAACAAGGTTTTCACGCATTGGTTTCGAATATAAGGGCTAAGCAGGGGACACGTCGTTCTCGACCATTGGTTTATTTCTTGACAGAGAATCCGTCGCCGGTGGGGTCGAGAAGCCATGGGTAGTTGTTAGGGCATTCCACGCAGGTGAAGAGACGAAGTGTTTCTCCAGGAAGTTCCCGGGTAGTCAATGGGCAGGCGTTAGGTAGAGAACAGTAGGGTTGTCCTTTCTCGTCGCAAGTTTCTTTCCAGTCTTGGAAATCTCTGAGAGCCGACAGCTCAGTAGGGGTCTGGATCCACTTGATAACCTGAATGATACAAAATGTTAATATCTTCTAGTAGTGAAGTGTACAGATGATAGTCAGTTCTGACGGTAAGAAAACATAAATGATAATATCTTATTAATTGATAAATTAATGTGTATCATTACAGACGAATAGTTCCTTACTTGAACCATGGTAACGAAGTAGACGTCACTCCTGGCCAACATCTCTTCGATGAACTTTATGAGTTCTTCCCTGTACTCCTTTTTACTCTTCAACCAGGAAGCATGGAAATGAAGACCCAGTGGTGCTCTGTTGGTATTGAAATGACGATTGAAGTTGTGTCTAAGGAGACGACCAAACTGTTCTCCACTTTGAATATTGGAGCAGGAGTCAACCATATGACAACCAGGTAAGGATTCATCAAAAGTAGGATCATCACGACGATCAAGTTCATTCATAACCATTTCCCAGACAGGATGAGACCTGGATGGACAGTTGCCGCCGTTTCCATTGCACTTGTGAGGCATGCGGAAGTACAAGGTGTATGGCCAAATAGGAACACGACCAAGGGAAGCAGTGATGGAAGCATCGTAGACGAAGTACTGATCAGCCATCATTTCGAATTGCTTGTTACCGCCAACTCTGAGATAAGGAGCACGTATGCCAATGATGGATGCATCAGTGATGTTAGCGAAACGTTCGATGATCAAACGAGCACCAGCCATCTCAGCCAGCCAATCATCGTAAGATCCCTGGGTCCAGTATTGAGGATCATCCTTGTGCGTCAGTGAGAATACAGCGATTTCATGACCACGTCTATGAAGGTCCTGAACCGCTGAGTAGTTGGTGTACTTGTGAGACACGAAGAAGGTACCACGGATCTGGCAGCCATTAGGATTTTGACGTTGGCCATTGAAGATCTCCTCATACAGATCAATGTTATCAACATTGACAGCCCCATTGAAGGTGATCGTTATCATTTGAGGTACTTGCTGAGCATCAATGTTGCCAGGTATCCTGGTACCATCAGCGGAGCAGTAGCAGTCTGGCAATTGGCACTGTGATGGGTCGCAATCTGGTGCACGGTTAGGGTCGGTCTCTACAGCTGCAATAGATAGCGATTTAGATCGGCTGTCGAAGGGCATTAATTTAATTACAAATATTAATTTATCTTGTCGCTAGTGCTATGACTTACTGCAGGCATTCTCATCAGATTCGTCCTTGCAGTCAGGTTTGCCATTACAGAAAAGTTCCTTATCGACGCACTCGCCATTTCCGCAGGAAAGTTTCCCTTCAGGACATATGGGCTCGTCCGTCTTCAGAATAGGCAAGACCTTGCGAGGCTCTGTAAACGCGTGTATATATTTTTGTTAATAATAATTAATCCTCTGAGATACCATTAAGAATTCTTGACTGATTGCGAGGTGTTCTCCAAGGCCCAACTCCATACACTTTGCGCATTACTTATATTTAATATTTACAAACCAGATCCAAATCTAAGTGGATCGCACTATGTAAAACCTTTGCATTAGAATTATTCGATACTCTGTGTATGTGCGTGTGCGTGGGTGTACACGTGTGTTTATGTGTGCATGTGTCCATGTATACGTCTCGTTGTAATAATTGAATGTGCGTATATCGTTACACGTGTCCAGACGTTTCTTTTTCGTGCAAATTTAAATATAAGCGACCGAGTTGTGACGCGGGGTTCAATTTTAAAAAAGTAATTAATTGTTTACTCACGGCGACGCACGCGATTAATTATATAATTTGTTATTAAATATATAAAACACGCCCATTTTGGATGTAAATAATGTCTTTTGGGCATCAACAGCAACAGACAGACAGAGAGACAGACCAGACAGAAGATAGACAGGAAAGACAAGAGAAAACATTCAGAGAGCTTTAGCCACGGGCAACATAAAAACAGACAAGAATGACAGAGGAAACGCGTGAGGGGTGTCGTGAAAAAAGGATTCATAAGAGTTAACGTCGATACGTAAATAATAGAAAGTTAAAATAAGTTCATGATTTAGCTCTGTGCCTTTGCGTTAATAACGTACACGTATAGAAAGAGAGATAGAGTATGGATAACAGCCATATATTTTTAATTATCACGTAATTTGCAAATTAAGCAAAAGAACACGTTGCGTTTTAGGGAGGGAAAAAAAAAGAAATTCTACGTATAAAGTCAAGATGAAAAATCCTGTCAGAGGAGCGAAAAGTTTTTCCCGTTAAAAAAGAGCAGCTTTGCCAGAGAACAAAGTAAACAGCGCGACTGGCGCACGTGGATCTAAGCGAATTTGCAATTGTAAACGAGGTCGAACGAGTGAAACCGATTTTAGAGATCGTGCGCAGAAGCTCATCGCGCAGCCTGGTACCGGATGTGAGTACGAGGCGCTGCCGCTTAGTGTGAAAGTTGAATTAGAGAATTGCTGAGAGCGTTAGAGACGGGACACGAGTTGAAGTTCTCCTCGGGCTCGTATAATAGTGTCGTTAGAAGCAAACTACGATCAATCATAAGCATCGAGGAAAGCGTGTTGATTAGTGACAAAGAGTAGAGATAATATCTGTACAAAGAAAGAAACAAAGAGAGAGAGAGAGAGAGAGAGGAGGGTAAGAGAAAAATGCCATGTATGTCATTGAGCGAATGAATAATCGTGAATGAGCGAATGAGGAGACTCATGATCGATGATAAATTTTTTAAAATAACTTTCTGAGATATTAGAGGGATGCTGAGAGCTCAAGGATTAGAAGGATGTTAGTGAACTAAAATGTGCGTGCTACGGCGCGAGTCTACGAGATTATATTAGATAAACCTCCCCCTATCTCCATGATAAACAATAGTTCATCCAGTATCTACTGATAGCAGGAGACAGGAGGGTCCATTTTTTATTTTCTTTATTTTTTTTTTGTAATCCCCGAACGTCACTTACTCTCGAGCTTGTCACAGTTGGTGACCTTGCCCTTCCAGTCGCAGGTTTGCTTATCCAAATCAAAGGCCAATCCGCTGGGACACGTGATTTGCTTCAGGCCGGACCTTGTACACCTGAAGGGAAAATGCCGTCTTTGAGCTTAACAACTGTATTATAATAGTGCTTACTCTCGAGCTGATCGCAATTCTTCACGTTGGTCTTCCAGTCGCAAGTTTGCCTCTCGATATCAAAGGCAAGACCCGTCGGACATCTTACTGTAGCCAATCTAGTTACTCCAATTTCACTGGCTTTGTCGCACCTGTATTTTTCATTTATTCATTATAAGATTTATTATGTCTACTACTTTTAATTCCCGACTGTACTGCCTGAAGGCAGCCACAGATGGGGGTTATGTGTTTCGTTATCTTTTTTTTTTACCGATCCATAAAATAGCACATAACCACAAAAACAATCCCTACGCGAAAAGGCCTGAACAATTTGTACCTGACATTGTCACAATGTTAATATATATTTGTCAATCAGATTCAAAGAAAATGAAACGCGTTGCAAGAGACCGTAACTTCGTGATAAAATCGCTACTCGACCACAGTTTCTAAGTATTTTCTCTTTGTTTTCTCTAAACAGTCTTCTGCGTCTCTACTACCGAACTAACTTCTTATACCTTTTTCTTTGCTTGTCTCCTTTCGAGCAGTCAACCATTTAGCGTTTGTTTGACTATTCCCGTAGTCCTTGAACACGACTCGGACCTAAACTCTAGTTCGTGACTCATCCAAAGTCTCTTCATCCTTATCCCCTATCGGTACCAGTGTTAGAACTATGGTGCTACGTACTACCGGTATTCCTCATGGTACCAGGAGGATGGATGATAGACATAAAAAGACACGATTGCCTTGAACCATGTTCACTGCGTGCCGTGTTACTTCAAGTAGCTTTTTTATTTATGCCTGTGCAAGCACCGTCTCAGAGTTTCGCGAAGACTCTTAAGGCAAATGGATTCTCGTCGTTCACCGTTAAGTCCCGATTAGTGAAGAAGGCGGAGTCCTTGATGGCGCTCACGACGTCAGACGAGACTGACATTCTATTACCTTGAAGTAACCGGTAGGAAAGTGTTTCCCGATGCAACGTATTAATAGGTGTGGCAGCATATAAGCCTCTTAAGCCTATCACTTTATTAGGCCCTCACCTTCTCCTTACCCACCCCGCCACAGGAGACACTAAATCACAGTGAGTCGGTAACTGACAAAGCGATTCGACCCACAAAAAGTCATTTGCCGTTGATCATTGCGCGATGGGGAAAAAAAATATGAAAAAATAGAAGGTGGTAAGAAAAAAAAAAAGGTACAGTATGCGGAAATTAATAAAGTGTTCCTGGTAGCGATAGGTGCGTTTACGTACCTTGGTTACGTTATTATTACGCGTGTTCATTTGTACTTGAGTGACACGTATGGGAGGAATGAAAGTTCTTTGAGTAAAAAAGAAAGAAAAAGGATAGTTGATATCGCAATGCAAACATCACACTAGATGTAGGTAGTTACTATAGCGAGTTTAACCTGCACACTATGCAATTGCGGAACTGTTTTTATTCGCGATAGAGAGTTGCAAAATGGCCGACCGTAAATGGTTCTTTGTGGCGAACGAAGGGACGCTGTGGTTCCCTTCTTTTTTATTTGATTTCAGTGGCTTTTTCAAACTATTATTCCGGTTTTTACCTCACAACGTCACGACAGTCTCCTTCGATGTTTAAACGGAAGTACTCATCCCCGGGTCTGTCCTGGCAGAGTTCTTCTGCGGTCGCCTCCAATCCGTCACCACCATCGTCGTCCTGCGACCTCACCGTAACTGAAAATATATATTAATTTTGAGAATAGACCTTTATCGGATAATTCAGCGAGTTTCGTGATTTATTATTAATTTGCGGATTTATGCGCTGTACGGCTTCTGATGCCTTCTGCAGGGGGGATCATTGAACTCTCGTGGCAGTAGAAAGTCTTGGAAATGTCAGGGCGACCAGGGGGAAAGCGACAGTGGTTCTCCAAACTAGGTTCTCCGATACTCTCCATTTTGGATAACGATCAGTTCCCGTGATCATTCGCTCCTTGTGACTTTTATAAATAAATGATTCTCGTTTCTTGACAGATTCACTGCGTCACGCTCCTTGATAAACTGTACACGCGTTCTCAAATATTTTTCTCTGCTGCAGCGCATAAACATCGGGTTGGAAACGCGTTGCGAATAAAGAATCAGAAATGGATTTTTTTTAATGAGGAACTGGACCAATTTTTTTTTCGTTTTTTCTTAATTGTGGTCCTATAAAAACTATTAATGCTGACGGCTTAGATAAATAATATGCTTATAATTGTTAAGAAACGATATTAAAAATCTTATTGCACAAATAGGAGTTCAAACGCCCTGTTGAGTCATGTGACAAAATGGCCGGCAAAACCTCATATTCGGTGCTGCCGTCTTGCGGATTAGTGAATAAACTTTTTAAAAGATTGTATGTACATACACAAAAACACGGGTGTTAGAACGGATGTTAGATTTATCAATACACTTCTCATGTGGTGTGATATTTTATATTATGAAAAGATATGCACCCGTCAGCTCGAATACGGTCATTCCTTAATGGCTATTTGGCTACAAAAATAAACTCCATATGAGAATACACGGTCGTGACGTCACGACCAATCACAAAGCGTTTTTGCTCCCGCACTTTATAGCAATATTTTAGAAAATTTTGATATCGATTTTCTTAACATTTAAATAATAAATAAATTATCTAATCAGCGTTCTGGCATTCTACGATCATATTTTAGCAAACTACTCAGACAATTTTTTAATTCCCGTCACAGTCCAGTTCCCCATTGTACTCTATTAAATTGCACCTTTTGTAAAATTAATTTACGATAAGTCTGACAGCGCGCAGTTTTCTTCAGATTGTTTACGGAAATATTTAAAAACAGTGATAAAGTAAAGAGTTATCTGATATTAAAGAGTACTCACCGGCAAGTAGACAGAGGGATCCTAGTAGGAATATTAACTTCGGCGACATGATCGTCGTCGGCGGGACAGAAAGCGTCTGGACAAGCCGCGCCCTCTCGCCCCTCTATATGTGCACCACCACTCCTTCCCTCTTCTTCGGAGGACTTTCACCTTCCGTCTAGTGCTGCCATCTTGGTCTCGTATGGACCCCAGATCTACCAGAATGTTCACCCAGATCAGAGGATCCTAGCTAAGATTTTACTAAGAGGTAAAGCCGTTCGCTAGAACTTGGAAAACTTCAATCGGGAACCTTGAGAACTCTGGAGCAAGATCCCCTAGGGGTTGAACCAATGAGAAATCTTCAATTCCCAACCGAGTGTAAGGATCTTTTGAAAATATACCTTCTCTCTGAAATTTATGCCAATTATAATCTGAGTAGTTCAGTGATCATGTGTACGGTTACAGGAATGAAAGTACGATGACATAACTTCAAGAATGTGCATCGTAGAACGTCGTTCATCCTTAAACGCCTACGTCCATCCGTTCCATCGATGATTGGTCGTTAAAGACCGAATTGCTTCACATCATGGAAACCATTGATCTCCTATCGCCTAGGTACACATAGAGAAAGTCCATAAAGAAAATGGTACGGCTGTGCCAGCCAACCGAAATTACCAAAGGAGGCGTTTCTAGAAGCAAGAAGGACAGGTATCTCGGGTGCTGTTCAGTAAAATGACAGTCTGCAATAATAAAAAGGCTTTACTCGGCACAGTAAGCAAAGAACTTTTATAGACTCACCAAATTCCTATCGTATCTTGTCTTTGCCTCATCAATATTTTCGCTGTACTTTCCCATCTGGGAGTCCTGGTTCTAGCTGCTGTTGCGTACCAAGAAGGAAATCCACAAGCTGCTATCGATACGACACACGAGGATACTATCTGAAAATATAAAAATATTGCACAAACAAAGAGTATAACTTCGTTTGAAAAACTTGTCAATGTCATTTATATAAAAATAGCATACATATGTAACCTATGCCTGCGCATCCTGAACAGCCTGTATCTCAGTCAGATATACGAATACTCGTCTATTCGATGATGGCGTCCCTCAAAGGCACATACGTTCTCAATACCAAACTCTTGTGCAACTGCTCCAGATTGAACTTGCGTATATAAAGCGAGCAAAGAAGCAAACGAGTACCTATAACGGTATATCGACGGTATCAGTTGCGGTGGAGAATCTCGCACGCGGAATGGCCGTTCTCATGAGTTTCGCCAATGAAAGCGAGAGTCACTCGCTGTGGCTTGATGGCATTTCTAACGTGAGGACCGTCGAGTCCTTGGAGCAAGATGCACATGAGATGCCAGGTGGCACGTTCACCCGCGAACCGTCTGCAAACCAGTTCCCTTGTCCTGGCATATTGAGAGAAGTTCTTGTGGTGTTCGAGGAGCGAAGGAATTAGGGGAAAAAAAGAGAGTAAAAGAAAAGATCAGCAATAACGTATCTAAGCGTCGTCGCCGTCGGCAGCAAGAGCCCTTTGCTTATATAACGCTGTTTAAATTGTCGAATAGCACTCACGAAAATATCAGCCGGACATTCGACTCATGTACGACGTGAAGAAGACACGACGGGAGCCACTCCTTCAAATACCAAAATATCTTTTGAGAATGGAAACGTCTAACTATTGAGTGTCCATAGTTCATCGTCAGCTGCTAGGTACGGGCTTTCTGCTGAACGTGGAATCGTATTTAGTATAATTATAGTTCTTAGGTGGTTCCAGGATTCCACTAAAATAATTAAAATTTCAGTTGTTAATCCGTTTCCCGAGGTCTTCGTCGTCATGGCGCCAGACTTCCATGGTAGCGCACTGACCTACAGTCTCTCTTTTTTTTTTCTTCCATATACCATGTTTTTAGATATACGTATTGTCGATACGTCCTCTTCGAGGAATCTTTATTTAGGAACAGTCTGACCCTACGGGTCTGATGTTCATCGACTATAAGACCTTGAACGCGGTGGAACGTTTCTTTGATCCTAGAAAAATCCATAGAAAATTAATAATTGAGATTGCACGCGTAATATTGATCCCTGCCTTTGTTACGAGGCAGCTCAGGAATGAAATGGAGCATTGCCCGGACGTGTCCTGGGATCGTGTACAGTAATAAGGTGGACAATGACCCGGGCTGGGTCAAGGTGAAAATCACGTAGTCGTGCGTCTCCTACGAAAGAGACCATCCACATCGGCGTAGGTACCTAGAGTACGTGAGTTGAATTGGATTAGACAAAGACATTACGGAAGATTAAATCGAGCTGTACAATGGTGACCCAGTATTTTTTAATACGATCTCCTTCATAATATATAAGCTACGATGGGGAAAGGTGTCCTACCTTTTTCACGATCAACGTCATGAATTCTATATGAGTGAATTCGCCTGGCAGAATTCATTTTCTTTTTATTTCACCAATCTGCAGAGCCACGTCTTACGACCATGTTGCATTCACGATGCATCGGTTAACCTACCTGGTATAATTATGCGAGTCTCGTATTTCGAAATGCATCCTGTCCCTGCTGCTGTTGCTACTGGCAAGTACGCAGAATCATACGGGACTTGACAGAGGTCGTGTAATGAGGATGAGAAAAATTTTGAAAATTATTTCAAGAATTAATGCTGTTAGCGGGAAAAGTATTTTTAAAAGGTGAAATTTTAAACTTTCCTTGTACATCGCTATACCTTGTCTAATTGCAAGTTCTTAGAAGAGACTATCACCGTCTGTTATAGATGCTTACTGAACCAGAGAGGTCTGAAGCCTCTTATAGGTGGATGTTAGTACGTATAGAAATTATTAATGAAAGGTAAAGAAGAATGCAAAATTATTCTAGACATGAGAATCAAGGATTAGTCGGGTTGGAAGGTGCAGCGGTTCACCTTGTAGGGAAACCTGGCCTTCCGTTAATGCTCATTCTCAATTCACGTAAGTGTCTGCACGCCATTTTCTCTGACTCCCTTTCGTTAGGCGAGACGGTATTAATGATTATTTAACCTATACATAGTCGATACTGAACGCCTGATAACGAGAAATGGCCGCCATTGCTGGGCGAAGATCGAAGAGACACACATCCCAGGCGATCGGGCATTGGTATCTAAAATCATTGAAAGAAAGTGCTGCTGTGTCGTTAGGCGACACGAATTTACGATCCACCTTTCTAAAACTGGCCCCCAAATTTTGTGAAAGAAATCGGAATGCCAATCCGACGTTAATCGCTTATACACCAACACAATTGCAACGCGAATGCATTATTCGAAAGCGGCAGTTGGTTGAACTTTAGTCATTGAGGTGCGAGCACAAGGTGCAACAGGGGAATTGCAATGAAATCGAAAGCCTGAAGTCATCAAAGGTCGTCTCCTTTGTACAGAGACTTTATCTCAAGAAATGACTATACACACCAACAAATGAATCAGGAATATCATTTAGACCGAAATATATGACCAATAAGTTTTCCCTAGTTTTACTGGTGACTCTGCTGATTGGTAAGAAATTGTACATTAATTAAGAGAAATTCAATTTTTTCCTCGGGCTCTATTGTCTTTCATGCACATTCAAAAGTAAGAACGAAGTTTTGAAATTCCCGCGCTTCGGTGACGCCAAGCGAAATCAGGCTTTCGTGCTTTCGCTTGTAAACAATCGTGCAAATTATAGAGAAATTTATTTCACATGCTTTGATTCTCTTCTACTAATTTTCACTGACGCTTATAGCGTAGCCTTTCTCTTTATACGGCGTTATCATCTTTTATGTGCAATAGATCTTAATAAATAGTACTTTACGAACAATTAATAATAATTCTTCTGATAAGGAAGCTGTATAGTTTTAAGGGATATCTAATAGCTGACATCAAATTCTTAAAAGAGTCAACCGTGAATTTACCGTTAAACTATCAAGCAATCAGTAACTATTTTCACTCTCGAACATATTTTAAGCCGCTGACAATGAGCATCGATGAGCTCGATCGTGTCTCGAGCCAAATACAGGCAACTGGCTGTATGTACAGGGCACAGCTCACAGAGACTCTTTACCCGAGTCAACTCCTTATTATATCTGTGTTTCAAAACGAAATATCTTATGAACCGCTATATGTGAGAAAAAGTTATTGATACATTCATTATAGGAATTGATGGTTCTGAATTGATTGCCAACAAATTCAATAAGATTAGTGCACGGGATCAGGGTGCATTGAGATGATTTTATTCCAGTTCCGTCGTCGTCGTCATCTTCGCACGTCCATCTGCTTTTTTACACGATAGATGGCGCTGACTGCTTTGCCTTCTTTACCTATTTGTACTTTGAATGGTGTGTTGGAAATTTACGAATACACAACACAATCAAATATACTTTGTACGTGAAGCTATCGTTCACACCGAATTTCCAGTTAGTGTAAGGCTGCTTTCACAATAGTATAGAATTATTAAGTCTTTAATAGCATTCATGTGGAACGCGTGTGTATGGGTGTACGTATGTGTGTGTTTCGCATAGTTCCCCATATTTCAGGTGACAGTTTTTAGAGATATAGGATGTCCAGGTGTTCTTCTCCGTAATTTCCTGGATGTTAGATGTGGAAGTCCAGGGTGTCCAGAAAAGTGTGCGTTTGGCTCAACCTATAGTATCCTCTCTGTTGTTCGCACGGCCTGAGGTACGTAAATAATCCAGCACACCCTCCTCCCTTACGTTTATCATACGGCTTCAACAAGCTGGACACTATTAACGACGTTTATATGCATTCAAGATTACATTTTTTTCGAGTTTCCTTATTGTGTACTACTTGGCGGGTTCGTGCCAGGAATTCCAAAGTACTTACTTTGCACGTACTAATAGTATTCTAATACTGTATGTTTGTTATGAAGCTTTTACCGTGATCATTTTTAACGAGTTATTGTTAATATGCTCTATATAGAAAGTTGACACTGGTTTTGTATCAAATTTATATCAAGAAATGCATCAAGTAGTACTCGATAAGGAATCACCTAAAGTTTTATTAATTATTAAATGACCATTAAATCATAATTAAATACGAGAAGCAGTATAGGTAATAATGTAAAAGAGTAGCGAAAACGTTATAGGAAATTTTGAAAATATAATTAAAATGATGGGCCAGTGCTAGATCATATAATAGGAAAACATGTAGTGACTTATGTAATTGCCCTCAATAATATGATTTCCATACTTTTTGTTAGAGAAATTCACAGCACTCCTGTACTTGGCGTAGTTTCTTACACGTAAGTGTTTTTTGACAGATTACTTGATTTACACCAGGAGTAACTCTCAGTAAATACATAATGGCAAGAGGAGGATGATGATTTCGTAACCCAAATTGGGTCGTAGTGAAGTTTATGCGGAACAAATGTTACGACCTGACTACGTGGAATCGCAGATAGAATTGAATATTGTAATCGAAAATGAAACGTGCAAGCTATAGTGCGCGTATAGCGACCTCGAATGCTGGTAAACACATTTGTCAGAGATTTCTTGGAAGTTCCCGAACAACCTATACATACATACATACATACATACATATATATATATATATATATATATATATATATATTTAGCACGGGAACTTCTTTATAGAATTCCAAAACCCAAAAGGCATACGGGTATATAATCAAGCGTATATTGGAATTCGCATTATTCCTAGACAAAGACAGTATCTCTAAATGGGATGGTGGTTCAATACTCGATGACAATTCTTGGAAATCTGTATAAAGTAGTTGGCGATCCGGTTAGGCAGCTATCAAGTATACTACTGGTTAGGTAGCTGTTAAGTATACTTCCAAGATGGAGCACGCACGATTTTTAACGTCATCGCCCAAAAGAAGCGACCCTATCCGTATGGTTAGAAGATCGTATAATACATACGGCCATTTCAGCAAATTCTTGATTCCGTTTACCTAAAGAAAAACGGAAGCCATTTTGTTCTACCTTACTTCAAGGACGTCTATCAATTTGTCACCTTATATCATGAATATCCGGTCGAAATGCGGAAGAATTCCAGACGTGCTTGAAATTATCGACAAATTGGTATTTCGGTATGTATCTGAGGCTGTTGATCGGCCACGTCGACGGTACCAGTCGACCTTGCTTCCTTATCACTTTCACCCGGTAACGTTCCATAGATGTGTAACTTCGTGTGCACATTGGTGAAGTCTCGAGGTGGAGAATGATCAGAGCGAGAAGTCTCCCTCACGAACAGTAAGAATATCACAACTGCCGGTAATGCGGAAATCAGGATCAGCACTACAAAGGACTTGAAAATGTGAAGAATGAGAATCGAATTGATGCCAGTTGAAGTAGGTTGATATGGTAGGGGTCAGGAAGGTGTTGACCTTGCCCCTGAAGGAACGCGAAGCCCTCCTCGTCTGGATGGAGGAGAGATGTGCCCGGAACGCCTTCACTTTCCCTTTAGCTCCAGATGGGAGATGTCAGCCTTTTGATTCTGAGACTTCAAGGTGTCGGCCCTACCTCTATACACTATACACTCACGATATAATATAACAAAAGCGTTATACCCATATAATACCAGAACGTACAAGGTTTTTCATTGCAAGCCCACCAATCGAAGTTGGCTCTAGCATAAAAGTCAAACGAACAGGTTAGGATTCAGATGGTACGTTTGGCCTGAATAACCCTGTATATTTAATGCATCTATATAACCATATACATATAAGATTGAGATTCGACTTGAGTATGGATACGCCTCTGGCCCAAGGCATCGGATAACTTTCACTGTCAAATGTTATATGTCACGTAACGCACTGCTAAGAGAACTGTGTATGTGTACTACCTAGAATCTCCACCGTATGATTCAAAATGGCCCCGTTACGCGTCGCTGGCGCTGCTGTCTCTCTAGCGTGTACATACAGGACCTGTAAGTATACATAACTCGTTCTACAGAGGGATGTGGCAATTCTAAGTGCTCGAGCGAGACGATCCTTGTCTACGAGATGAGAATTAGAGAAGTGAAGGAAATGTCGAGGACGTTTATTTCTTAGAGAAAACTCAACGGTACTTGTCAATGTACGAAGGGAACGACGTGCCGGTATACGTATTAGAGAAACAACGTAACGCCATAACCTATCCTGTGCATTTCTGCTATGGCAAGAAAGCCGGCACTTGGAAGACATCCTGATAGTACGATAGTAAGTACAGTAAATGAAATATCAGTTGTGCCTTATCATTGTATGGATGAGGAAATCAGTGAGCTTAGCTGGAGTCTGTTCGTAATATAGATGAATTATAAATGCCGTGAACGTTGCCGTCACGCGCTGACAATCCCTTGCGATGTCCTTGCGTTCGAAGGACTCTTACCTGGCGCATTTATTCTAGACCCGGAAGGCGATCACGTCGTCCCCTTACGTTTTTCATTTTCACGTGGTGATAGACGTGAATCTACTCGGAAGTGTAAAAAAGCCGGAAAGAATGTCATAGTGGGCGATTACGTACGGGGTGTGGTGTCACTGCATAGAAATTTATATGGCTGCAGAATAATACCGTCCACGTATATGATGGACCTTATCTTGCAAACTTCTGATCGATGAGTAACTATAAGTTTTTATTTACAATTATATATTTATAGGGTTAGTCAGTAGAAACGTACCAGCAGAAGTTGGCCGCAAGTGGCCGACACGGCAGTGTGGCCTCTTCAAAAAATGACAGCTACAAACAAATGACAGCACACTGACAGTTCGCATAGCGATAAGTTAGGTTTTTGAAATATTTCAATAGTTAGGTTACTAAAATAATTAATTAATATTGTAATGGCAAAATGTAATATCGGCTAATATTTATTTTTGCAACAGATTGCAATTAAAATAATGTAAAGTTTAAAACATTCACAATTTTGATACACTTTTCAAGTAATAATCATGACTGCAATTCTGAAATACAATGCTGTAAAATATTTAAAAATCAATTATTTGTAATGTTTTTATAGCAAAAAAGTGCGCATGAACAAACTACTTTTTGTCACTGGGTGAATCATAGTAACAGTAGAATCAATCTTGTGCAACCAAAATAGAAAACTTTTAGGGTAAACGGCCCAGTTACTGATCCTGTCCCAGGTTATGACCCCGACGGCATAATTTTGACTGCCATAAATACAGTTTTTGTCGAATAATAATTCAATTACCGGCTAATTAAAAAGCGTTGTTCACTTTCAATTATTGGGGAAATACAATGTTTTAAATGAAATATTTTAGTGCAGAAATTGATCAGTGAATACTGTGACCAGCGTCTCAGTGGCTTCTCAGCGGCAGTGCTACACGGTGGCAGCACTTGCGACAACTACGTCATTGTGAATGTTGTTCGTCATGTAAGTATAATACGACATAAAAATGATGTCAAAATCTTCAGCAGGAACCAGACTATTGATGATATAAGAAATTATTGAACTTCTGGTTAGATATTTGCTCAAATTCGCGGGGTCAATAAGTGCGTCACATAATTGAAGTTATGTTGCTGTTGTTGATCCTCGATTTGTCACCTGTTGCGTCGAACAATTTGCTTTGTTTATTTATTCTAATTTGTTTGTACCTAATGTGTGTCCATGAAATTACATTAATTGCAATTTAACCCAATTTTATGGGGATATTCGGAAATGTGAGAAAGTGGCTACGCGCAGGAGGTCGATTGTATAACTCAAATGTAGTGTAAATGCTATAAGTTAATAGCTGTTAGCAAATCGCGTGTTAGGATCAAAAGAAGACAAGCACAACGATTCTCATGAAACGCTGGAACATCTCCTCATTGGAGGAGTCAGCCATAAAGAAAGGAAGGAAGGAAGGAAGGGTCATGCATAGGGTACACGCAGGGGTCAGAAAGAGAAGCGCTATTAAAATAATGATTTTATTAATAAACCTTAATTGTTTCACTTATATAATAGGTGAATCTCATTCGGAGGACTTTAACGCACGTGTTGAAAGCTTTAGATTCCAGTTTGGCTATATCACGCGTGAATAAATAGCGCAAATCGGACACGGCCGCTCTTAAAGTGTCAATAACCGGGCCGTTTACCTTAAGTACTTCTAAAACTTCTCAGTGAATCGTAAAAGGAGGTGAAGCAGGATCACTCTCTGGACTGCATCAGGATACAGATATTTTGGATGCGCAAAATTGATTCTAACTATGAATCACCCAATGACAAAAAGTCATTTCTTCATCCGCATACTTTTGCTGCAAAACATTTCAATTAATTGATTTTGAAATATTTTGCAGCATTGTATTGCAGAATTGCAGTCGTAATCATTACTTGAAAATTATATCAAAATTGTGAATGTTTTAAACTTTACATCTTTTTAATTGCAATCTGTTGCCAAAATAAATATTAATCGATATTACATTTTGTCATTGCAATATTAATTAATTATTTCAGTAACCTAACTATTGAAATATTTCAAAAACCTAAATTATCGCTATGCGAACTGTCAGTGTGCTGTCATTTTTTGAAGAGGCCACACTGACGTGTCGGCCACTTGCGGCCAACTTCTGGTGGTGCGTTTCTACTGGCTAACCCTGTATGAGAGAAAGAGAGACAGAGACAGAGAGAGAAAGAAAGAGGTAACAAAGTTTAGTCACGTCCTGTAAACGCATTACTCTCGTGAAAGAGTAAGTCATCGTGGAACGTCGTCCAGGGTGGGGCTGCTCCACTTTGTTTCCTGGTAACAGCCTCGGCCATGCCTTAAGGCTCGAGGGGGCCCATTGCCCAGTGCCCATGATATTATGGTTTGCGGGGTCGTCGACTTTCCAGACGTAAAATTTCGTCCTTCAGTTACTTTGAGTTACTTCTTCTTTATTTCGCGTTCTTAACACGCGATATGCAGGCGGGGCAGGTAAAGTATTAAGACCAGTCGGGTACGTTAGCAACGATGACTACTTTTGATTGGACTACCCGGTATAACGTTATACATTTCGTTATATGGTTGGACTGTGCACTGAGCTTTCCTATAGAATCAGTCAAATCCATCTAGATAGCAAAATTATTTTTCACGAATACTTCATTTCGCAAGAGTCTTTTGCAAGAGTACATAGAAACCAGACTGCTGCTCATGAAACAAAATGCCTTGGCATTAAGAACGTGATAGGAACATAACGTGGACCTCTTCGTCTGACGTTGTCGAATCTTCTTTAAGAAACTGGCTCCTTATTCAAAGTTTCTTCGGCACGTTCGTTACTCACAGCTATGTATCTATACGTGTATGCTATTACAAACAGGGAGCCGATTCGCACGAATTAGAGTGAGAACGAGATTTTGCTCAGCCAAGCGAAACGCTCGTGTAACACAGGTAGCTGGTAATAATATCGTCACGGTAATCGTTATGCCTCAACTCTTTACCTTCACGCATATATACATATGTACCAACCATACACATAGCTATACAGGATTTAACACTAAGTGCTAATAACACTTAAAATGTAAATAAATATTTGCGTGTGTTGAATAGATTTGTATGAACTTTAAATATTAACAAAATTAACTCATACAGTATCGAACCTTCGATAGCTCAGTTGGTAGAGCGGTGGACTGTAGTTGGCATTGATCTTCATAGAGATATCCATAGGTCGCTGGTTCAAATCCGGCTCGAAGGATATTTTTTTTGCATTTTTTTTGCATTTTTTTTGCATTTTTTCCAATGAAGATCACGATTATCTACTAGACATGTGAAATTAGCCGTGTAAACCAATAGCGAAATTAAATCTAATCATCCAGACTGCGAACTGCTTTAGGTCTCACTCCCAATACAGAGATTCGCGTTGAGTACAGATACGTATAAATGTATAAGCCTTTACAGCTCGCTTCTCGCAAAACTCGCTAGAAACGCCGCAGCGTCAGACATAGCAACACTCGCCTTCGTTTACCCACTGACCTAGTAGCAATCAATTTCACCGCTTCTATTTGACGTTTAATGTTTTCGCGTCGATCCTCGCCGTTTTGCGAAATAAAATTTATTTAATTTATATAATCAACGCGATCCAAGACTGTTTTAAGAATATTATTTATTTATTCAATTCAATTTACATATCTCTGGTACGGCATGCCTCTTCATCTATTCAACGTGAAATCCAGATCTTTGACGTTGATACAGTTTAATTAATTCTATAGGTAATTTAAATATTATAGTACTACGAAATGTCGTCTGGAATTGCAAAAACGTGACCTCGGTTATCTAAATCTTAATGACTTTTATGAAAAATCTAATTGTATTCTAATAGACGATATTGATTATAGATTCGATATCCTGCTTTTGGATACGATGATAACCATGAACTCGTCAAAGTCGCACTTCGATATTTCATATGACCTTCGAGATGCAGTAGGACGGTCGTTTAAATTCATATAATAAGGTCGTCCAAGTATATTACTTATTCAATGTAACTGGCAAGATGGAAGAGATCTTTTTATAGACCGTAAAATAATGTTAATTATTTATAATCAAATCATACGTGCTTTATTTTGTTTCAAGGCGTACTTCTCTTTCTACCCTCTATACGAACAGCAACGTTCCTTTACTTCGTTCTCTTATCCGCTACATTAGCGTAGATAGCCTTGCCGTTCGCGATGCCGAGATACGCAGCTTTCTCTACTTTCGCTTATGCGACATTTTAAGGTGGTGTATCCCTGTGTAGTCTGTAGACAGACTATTTATCGCACGGTAAGGTAGAGCTGCATTCCATAAAATCGTTACCGATCCTTCCATTACAAGGACACGCACATTTATATATATATATATATAGACACATATATATTTTTATAGGTGGCCGTTAAAAGGATTATACGAATTTCGCGTGGCATCCATTAGTGAGACTCCTTCGCACAGTGACGTAGCAGCCTTTCATCGTCGTGTTAACAAATAATGAGGTAGTATAAATACCGAAAGAAAAAAAGACAATAGAAGAGAAAGAGTAGAGTTGCTAAAAAAAAAAAATAATGATTATTGACAGTTACAAAATCAGCCATTGTTTCTGAGAACCGTAGACATCTTGTTCATCACTGGAAAACCAGCGAAGGCCATATCAAAAACATACGACCAGTCCTTTCGCTTATGTCAGGCAAAAATAACCTGGGGCGATGCTTTCCGAAAATTTCAATATAGAAGATAGCCTATTCTTCCATTAAGGCTCTCAGGCAATAATTTAATACTGTGCAATATGTATATGTATAGAATCCATCGCGTTGCCACGTCAAGACTCTCTGCTTATTGGCCTGTTGGCATTTGAGAGACACTCACCAGCCATTATGGTTAGCTCTGAACTTTTCACAAACATCCGTTGGCTCGATAATTAATTGTACATCATAACTGTTAAGAAGCTTCTTAATAAGCTTATATATAGCTTTCATTAAAATCCTATGCCACGAGGACTTAACGGTTTTATTCTGCAAAGCATTTAAATATATAACGTCTCTTTTCATTGCAACGACTGAAGGATCTAAATTACCGGTATTCCCGAAGTGAAAAATTTTGTAAAAATGTTACGTTATCTCTTTAAGGATTCCTAATAGAATCAATAATCTATATTGGCCTGCTGTCACAAAAGTGGCCTGTGTTAGGATCGGTGCCAGGGTCCCACTCGGGTACAAAATGTCAAGCAGAAATAATGTCTGGCATCGAATAAGAAAGTCCTCCGGCTCGTTACGTGGGCTTGTCGTGTCGCAGTATTGGCCTCCCAACCCGTATTAAAGAATGCAAGCGTTTTTTCAGGAGCAGGTAGAGGACTGGTTTGGTTTATTTCATTTGGGTAGAATCGACTTCGCTTAGTTTTAAAGTCGCCGGTCACTATTGGTTTTCATAGCTACCGGGCCAAACTGCTCCATTTTGTCAACGGGGAGGCCTCGTTTCGTAATTAGGTTCAATTAAAAAATTATTCCCTCTTTGCTGTCTCTCGCGGCATTCGTACCCATATGCCTTTGTAATCTCATTATTGGTATTGATTTCGTATAACCACTTTGTACACCCCCTTCGATCAGCCTTGATCTTAATATTCAATTTCGATGAGATACTCCCTCCTGACAGACCTTGGACTTTTTAAGTGTGACAAATTAGGACTCAGTCGATAGATGACCCCGTTTTTTTTTTTATAACTCCCACGTATATTATCCGATACATACAATAAGATATCGAACTAGGAGAAAGACTCTTCTTGAAAACGTCTATTTAATTCTCAAAAATATTTATATACCTGCAAATGTAATTTTCTTTTTAATATTATCCTCCGCAGGAGTCAACCAGGTCTTGGTCGTCGAACTTATCGCATTGAGGTACTCTGATAGCGATAACATAGTCAAGTCTATCCAGAGGTACCAACTACGAAAAACAATACAGATAACACAAGATACATTGAATACAATAGAAGGATGACGCGAATAAGAAGGATAAGTATTAATTTTTAAAGGTGTTTTATTAAAGATTTTTTTTTTTTGAGAACAGTATCACTTATTTAAAATATATATTTATATATATATATATATATATAGTTTGGTTGGTCAACCCTTAGAAAAGAAAGGGTGTTCCGGGGAGTTTTGGCGGTTGCTGAAGGGAACAATACACATGTGAAGAGGCAAGAAGAATGAAGGGATGATGGACAGAGGAAAAAGTAGGAATTAAGGAATAAGTATATCACACGTGCTCCGTTGCATCATCGTCATGTGAAGAAGGAATATCATTAAGGATGGCATAGAAAGGAGTAACAGGAACATAAAGGGAGTCGTGTCTATATTACATGTCGAGTCTCACTTGCAGACTTCTCCGCCGCGCGAAGTCCGCCATCTCGCGTTTGAGTATAAACGTGTACGTGTTTAAGTCACTTTGATTTCAAATGAAAGCACCTAAGACGTGAAGAATACAAAAAAATAGCATATACACTTGGGTAGCCGTTCACAGCCAATCGTCATCATCCTCAGTGACAGGGTAATATGTAAGTGTGGGCAAGTGTGTGTGTGTGTGTGTGTGTATGTACGTGTACGAGTGTATGTTCGTATATATGTGTATATATATATATATATATATTTTGTTATAAATTTCTCCTCTCTATACCATCACTCCGATAAATCCCATATGCGTGTGTACATTGAAAGTGTGATAGCATTTAACTTTCCTCGTGTGTGCTCATATGTTGCTAACACTGGTCACGCGTCTGCGTATCTGTATAGGTCGCAGAAGTATGTGCGTGTGATTTTATTGAGCGTATTGGTACAATGGAGCGTGAACGGTGCCTGGGAGTGGGAACCATTGCCCAGCACCGATCGGTCTGCATCCCCACTCCAAGGCCATCGTCGACGCTCAACTGTACATACGTGGTTGGTTCACTTTCAAATACATAGAGAGCCGCTCGAAAGTCGAGTCGGTTCTGGAATTGGTTTTCCATGTGTCAAGAGGTCGATGGCGCACCGTACGGGCCATAAACGAATCTGGCGTTTCAATGACGATGCATTGGAACGATGGAATTCCAATGATAGTCATCTACGTGGCCGGATTGAATGTATCATTAGGCTCTGGATAATTATGGCAATGCGCAATTGGGTGGTACTTCAGGTACTAGTCACTTGGGTACTCGTGCGAAATTTATGAGATAGGCGAGTCACGTTGGACGTCAAGAGGGAAGTCGACGAGGATGACTTTATGTATATGGTGCTTTTTTTTTTAAAAAAATCTTAGATGATTTCATTTCGAAGTAAGGAGGGTGGAGGGTGACTTGGTCAAATGTATTAAGGGCCTAGAAGAAGCCATCTCCGGTGGGATCATTGACCCATGGGTAATTGTTGGGACAACGGACACAGGTCTGGAGATTAATCGTCTCCCCGGGAACCTCTTTCGAAGTGAGCTTGCAGCTGTGCGGAACCCAGCATGCTGGGGGTCCGTCGACGACGCACTTCTCCCTCCAGGGCTCGAAGTTCTTTGATTCAGTTACGGTACGTGGATTTTGGATCCACTGGATGACCTGAGTCATCGTCACGAAGTAGACGTCGTTGTGATTCGACAGGACCTCGTCGATCCAGTAGAGGAACGCGTCCAGGAACTCGGGATTGTTCTTAAGCCATGCGGCGTGGAAGTAGAGACCAAGAGGGGCGCGATTCTGGTCGTAATGGCGATCGAAGTTGTGGTTCAGGAAGTTGTAGAATTGATCACCTGTTAGGATGTTGCTGCAAGAGTCGACCATGGCGCAACCTGGTAGATATTCGTCGTTCTGTGGATCCTCTCTCCTGTCAAGCTCGTTCATTACCATCTCCCAAACGGCGTGGGATCTGTGTATCAATTAATTATTAGATCGTTGCATCATATTATTATTTTCATCATGTCCACTAGGCATTTCAAAGTAACTTTAAGCTTACCTCGTTGGGCAATGTTGCAGGTTACCGTGGCAACGGTGTGGCATCCTGAAGTACATGGTGTACGGCCATAGGGGTGGATTGCTCAGGGCGGCAGTGATGGTGGAATCATAGAGGAAGGCTTGTTCCTCCATCATGGTGAACTGATTGTTACCACCGACTCGAAGATAAGGAGCGCGGACACCCACGACACTGTTATCGGTCAAGTTGGCATACTTCTCGGCGATGATTCTCATGCCAGCCATTTCTTTAGCCCAGTCATCGACCGTAGCATCAGACCAGAAGCGTTCGTCATCATTATGCCTGAAGTTAATTATCATCTTGTCAATTAAATCTATTCCTGGATGAGTTCGTGTTTACAAAATATTTGAATGCACTTACGAGATGGAGTGCACGGCAATCTCGTGACCCTTGCGGTGCATTTCCTGGACGGCTGAATAATTCGTGTACTTGTGGGACACGAAGAAGGTAGCCTTGATGTCGCAGCCGTTAGGATTTTTGCGCTTTCCATTAAACATTTCCTTGTAGAGGTTGATGTTATTGTTGTTGATAGCATCGTCAAAGGTTATGGTGATCATCTGAGGAACGTCCTTGGATGGCAAATCACCAGGTACCGTGGTACCGTCTTCAGAGCAGAAGCAGTCTGGCAGAACGCAGACTGCTGGGTCGCAGGGAGGAGCTCTGTTGGGATCATTGTCCATGTCTATAGAACAACAGAAATTACGGGTTTATATGTATTGTAGTATGTGAGTATATATATACACACACACATGTGCACACATTGATCACCTTTCTCGATCTTATAGATATCATATCAGGAGACTGACACTCTCGTTTCATCAAGAATTCAATCACTCCTCGTAATAATTCTGTCAGATCTGGTTTGAAGTTGGCGGCTTGCGAGAGAAAGTGCTGAGCGACGTGTCTTTCTTCAGGTAATCACATATATAGATATATTAATAAGCTTACCACAAGTGTTTTCATCAGATCCGTCACCGCAGTCCTTCTCGCCATTGCAGAAGAGGCCGCGCTCGATGCAGTTCCCATCACCGCAGGCAAGGAAGCCATCCTGACAGAGAGGCTCATCGGTGTAGAGGAGTGGCTTGGCCTTGCGCTCCTTGTTCTTCAGTTTACAATTGTCGACGGAATCTTTCCAGTCGCAGGTCTGCTTCTCAATATCGAAATAAAGACCAGCGGGACACCGGATGGCTTGCAGACCCGAGCTGGTGCATTGGATGACGTCCCTACAGTTGTCACCCTCACCGGCTACAAGACGAAACCATTCCCCTGCGTCCTTGTCCTTGCAGATCTCGCTCTCAAAGCTCTCCTCCTTCTTTGTACTGTCTTCCTGACGCTTGACACGCGACACGCCCTCTGAAAAGGGTTATTAGAGACTCATGAGGAATCCCTTGATTTCGGATATCGTAGGGGAACCGAAAAGCTTTCCAGAGCAAGCATAGAGCTTGCTGTCTCTCGCTAAGAGAAATGTCGTCCGGCTCTTTCCGGATGAGCGCGCATGCGGACAGGCAACCTGTAACCGCTGTCACGATCTCGCCGTAAGTAATATTCATAATTTTTGTTTTTCATTTCCCTGACTTGTACCCGGGCGCCGCAGACAGGGAAAGTTGTCCCCACCGGCTTTTGGTGCCTTGGGCAAAGGAATGACGTCACCTATCCGGGACCAACCAGACGGGCCGCTCCGGTGCTTTCACGTTCTAATATCTTATGCAACTGTCTCCGCGCTCAACGGTAATCGACGTATAGAACATTCCGTGGCTGAACAATTCTTAAGGTTAATATATTTAGTATTATATGGTTCTCAGTAAAATTCTCATTCTCAGAATATTAATTATCAATTACGAAAAAAAAAGTCTAGACTAATTTAATTCAAAGCACGTAGATTAACCGTTTGACCATCGAAGCCGGCGTATCGACGGCCATTTTTCTTTTATTTTTCTTTAATCAGTCAGCCAATGCTTTAAATATATATAAATTAAACAGGTACTCACCGGCAAGGGCAAATACTGCTACCAGAAGCAGCACCAGCGAGGACTTCATCCTCACCTACAAGATGGGGTTACCCTTTCTCCAGCTAGCAACAGGACCACTCCGTATTGCTTTTGGTACACTCTCCCTTATCAGGAACCCCAGCTTTCTCCAGTGCCAAGGATTCACTCAGTATCGGGGCTGATGGTCGCCCTGAGTCCACGGTGCGACCAAGGACCAAGGTTGATTCTCTAGTGGAGGTTTTGAACACTTCCGGGGAGAGCGCGCGACAGGAACGTACAACTAAAGGGCGCGGGCCTCGGACTCTAGGTACCGCTTACGGACTGGTTAGGCGCGCCACTCGCCAGGCCTTATATTGCCACCACCACCGACGAGTGGTCCCCTCTTTTGTGGATGCTGTCCAAGTGCTCACAAGAACACAACACATTCTTCGAGTCCAAGACTGTGTTCGTCGGCAGTACCCTGTTCCTCCTCTTCGACCTCCTGCTATCTCTTTTCACCTCTTCGTGGTCACCTCCTCTCTCGCGTCTCCTCTCCCAAAGAAAGTTAAAGGGTGTCCCGCGAGAAATGCGACCCTGTGATTCCAATGAAGTATACCGCTAAGGAAGGAGGAGGAGGGGGGGGGGGGTCTGGGTCGACTGCTTGGTCTCATTCCAAGGAGTCATAGACGTCATCAGATATTTGGATGCATCTATTCGTTATACCGGAAGTCATGCACTGTTGATTATATAGCTAGAGACTGGCAAAAGATTCCCGTTCAGGAACAGCTGACTATATTTATTGTACTAATCTTTAATTACTAATATATTACACTCACCATTTTTTAAAAAGGATTTTATATACCTGCTGACTTCCATACGCGTGTATTAACCCCCCACCCCTGAGCAAACGCCCGGTTCAAGGAGATCCAGTCGCAACGACGTTCTGCAGACTTCGTGTTTTACGAGGATGCATCGAGGACCTTTACGAAACTTACCGGATTGCATTTATGTTATTTATATGTTAGAGTGAGTAGACAAACGTAAAAATTCTGAACTAAAAGGACAACATTCTAGAGATGTACTTTCTTCGGGATAAACTCACCTTCACAGCTCTTTCAATTTAGTCGTACCCAGTTGTGTAACTTGGAAATAGACTCCTGGTTGGTCAACGTTTTTTCATTTACAAATTTCGGCAAATTATGGCTCTGATCTCTTGAATTACCCGACCGGTGCGACTAGTCCGACATAGATGTGAAGGTTCCTTAACTGAGAATGTCTGCCAATAGGTTAACATTTAATATGTCAGACATAGTGCCAGGACGTGCCGATAAATCCGCTGTAGTAAAATGTTTTATGTACATGTATATACATAAATTTATAAAATATATTCCATATTTATGTTAAGAAGAAGTCATCACGTGATACAGGAGTTCGTATTTGGCGCGTAGCGACGTCTCGTGTTCAGAAGGTACAGTGTCGCCCCTGATGGTGAGTGGGCCTTGGCCCTCAACGTGTTAGCCGGCCGGCGCCAGCATTCAGGCACAGCGATGATCCTGTACAGGACAAGTGCACATTTAATCACCCGGGGATCAACTTCCTAAACAGGAGCTGTCGATTTTAAATATTTACATCGCATTATTACGTAAACTCAACGCCGCTGATCAGAGACGCGACGTCGAAGGGAAACCCAATCTTCAAACTTCCTGTCTTCCTCGCATTCTCGACTTCTTTCTTTTCTTCAGCAAATGTGCCAGAGACTTTAATTCGGAAGCGAGAAGATATTATCGTTGATTTACGACAAGATGGCATGACGCTGAGTATTCAGGTATGTGAGAGTACGTGGTCCAGTGGGAAATGCCACCTGCCTTGCGTATCTTGCCTCATACAGCCACTCATTATAGTAGAGGTAGGACCCAAGCAATCAGATATAAGATGACAATCCTCAAGCTGGCCTACACGGAGTAACACTGATCAGGATGCTCCCTGGAGACGATGATGACATGGCTCCGATAGTACCCCAGATACATCTAGTTCAATGGGTGAGAATATGAAATAAATAATTGTACAATTTTCAATTTACAGAGTAAAAATAACCGCAAGATTACCTTGACACATTATTAAAACCGCATAATACCCCAGTGCATCTTCATCTCGTAAAAACTTGAGGATCTACCTATACTCTCGGATGCGAAATTGGCAAATCTGTCTGTAAAACAAGGACAAAGAATCTCTGTAGAAATCACTCGGTACTGTCCAGTGGCATTTAACGTCAATATTGTGGGCGCGCCAACTCGTGGAGGAGAAACAATAACATCCATCCTCGACCATTGTTCGTCCTGTCTTCGAATGAATCTTCTTACCCCCGCGTCGCACGCTAATTCACTGGACGAGTCTTTGTTGCATAATATGTTTTTTTTAATCTGTTTTTGTTAGCCACACCTTGAGTATAGTCTTCTCTATAGTGTAAGCAATGCCTGAAGATTCCTAAAATTATATGTATGTATGAGAGAGAGAGAGACAGAGACAAGTTTCATAGAGTGAAAGAGAGAGAGAAGGAGTATCGAGACGCTTGGTCGAATCAAAGATGGCGCTTTAGGTATCTCAAAATTAGTATCTATCACGGATCCGTGGAGTCTCGTCAAAAGTACGTCCTCGCGAGCGCGCCTTAGCGCGTTAAAGGTTGGATTGCACCATCGCGGAAAGAAAGTCAATGTAAATGCCAGGAGAGGATCTTTCGATTTTGGCAGAATCGAACGAAAGCGCCAAGATACGACGCTACGACGCATGCGCGCAAAGATACCAGAAGGAAATTCGTCCTCGTGCCGATCGCCAAAGTAATTCCTCAGGTTCTTGTAAGATCGTATGTATTCGTTTTAAAATGTCAGGCGCATCTTAAGGGTTCTCCGGAGTTGACATTTTCAATCGAGGATACACAACTGTACAGCTAAGAATGATAATGTTATTACGGTGTCATTGATATGTCGTAAGTATGCATAATTGTCACATTTATATTCCAAGACAAATATCTTTTATCCATTTACAAGGAAGTGGTAAAAGATGACAATTACTGGTTATAGAATAACGGCATTCTTCCTTGATCAGGATTACGAGAGCCTTGATTATTAAGTATCAGCATTATCTACCGTGGTGTCAGTAAATTGTGGAAATAATGGCGAGTCTCCATGTTGTATGTCAGTACGGCCCACCGGTTCATCCTGCATTCTCATTTGGACTATTTCAAAAGTTGTAACGTCGACTTCTCGAGGCTACAATATTTCCCGAGATAAAAGGCTTTCGTTTGCCAGCATTCGATTGAAGTCTTTATTGTAGGTTATGCGAAATGACTTATCGGAGTGTTCAAAAATACTACTTCATTGAGCTTTTTGACCTATGACATCTTCCACCGAACTACCTTGAAACTGTATGGGAATTCTTTTTATAAGCAGACTGCGGCCCTGCGTGATATATGCCACATAGTGAAAGGAAAGAAGAAGCGGCCTAACGTTGGTGCGAAGCCTTCGAGGAGGAACTTTCCCAGCCCGCGGCCAACCACCTAGACGAATTTGTTTTTAGAGTTTCCAGGACACAGTGCGCCATCTATGAACTCGGTGAGGAAAGCATTTTCAAAGAGATGATAATAAGCTAGTCCGATAAAGAGTAATTTTGTGTGTTCTGCTCGTTGTGAATTCTCACAGTTACCGACTGTTAAACTGTTAGTTACTACGTTTCTATCGTGCGGCTTTCACAGAGGATTAACCATTCACGTGCAACTTTTTAAAAGAATACACGAACGCGATAGGTTAACCTTACTTAAATTCGACACGATAAAAATATAATCAATGATATTTATAATACTTCATGGTTTTATACATTTTTCATTATTCTTCGTGTCAATCTGATTACTGGATCTTAGTATTGATATCGATCCAGCAAAAGAATCTTTTTTGAATTTACCATCAATGGTTCTTCAGATTTCTTCTGATATTATCCGTTGAACTGTACATACATCTAGGAAGGTTCTGTCATTTTTAAAATGAATATCTTTCGTCTCAATTGTCAAGAAATTATTTTCATCTAACATATTTCTCACGTACTAATACATCGTCCATTGTACTTTTATCCCTAAGTTAAATGCATGGATTTTAAGTATGCTGCAATTCATTACGTTAATCCATAGAATGATTGACTAAAAGTACGTTCAAAGTATGGATTTGAATTTAAGCTATGTACTAAAAGATTCAAGCAGCTTTTTCGCGTATTTAATTATACAGCGAATATCGGGTTGCCGTTCGGCAGCCGTATTCGACTTATACCGGCAGTTCTAAATCGAAAGAACGTCTTTTAATCAAGGTAAAAAAATGCCTTGGCTACTTTTACCTGAGCTAATTCCAAAAAATGATTTTTATCAAAAACACTTTCATCGGAGCCTTTAAACTTGAACCTTTAAACTTTACGCTCTAACTGTAACTTTGAAACAATTTACATATTTTTTATATCGTTCAATAACTTTGTATTACAAATTTTTGAGTTTCTGGGAAAGACACTGTCGCACATAATAACGGCAAAAATATCATATGCCGAACAGATCAATATCTGAACACCATATATAACTTCAAGCTCTTTCAAAGGTCAAAAATCGCAGTTTTAAATTTACTGAAAAGCCGACCGCCGCAAGGCTCATCCATAGATAAAAAAAAATATCAATGCATCTTTTCGACGCATGTTAAATCCACCTCAGATAATAAAAATTGGTTCTCTGCTAGTCCCAGTAACTAATCTACAAAAGCTCAATTTTAATTTAGTTTCAGAGCTTAAATAGCCCGCGGCTGAAAGCTGTTCTCTTTGATATTTTCATGGAAACCCGGCTTGGCTCCGACTTCAGCCGAGCATACAGTTTCTCGTTATTAAATTAAAATTCAACTAATCCTGCAGGATGACATATTAAAATTATGAAAGACAATAACAAGCTACCATGTACTGATAACGCTTATCTTTTCAAAATACTTCCCAGGACGAAGAGCTTTCAACACGTAGCTCATAGTGAAATCCACACCTTTGACATTGAGCCGTCTCACCAAATGGACGGAGAATATTCCGGGACAGTCACTCAAGAAACATTATCCATAATCGAAAAGTCATCAATTCCCTATCTATTGATAAGCTTTATCGGCACCATTATCGGATATCTGAAAACGTAAGTACGCATAGTTTAATATTACATACAGGATCTATATACTAAATTTACATAAAGTTACAAATATATATACCTATATGTATCTATGACTGGTGCAATCTGTTGCATCGGGCTAGACTTACTTCGAACTCTCTATGTATACATATATACACACACAGTAAATAAAATGGAGTCGCGGTTGCTCGCTCGATACGAACAGACTAAATTTTCTGCAATTTTTATAAGAAGAGATTATATTAAAATTTTCGCACATCAATTCGTGTCTAGTACAGTGATATACGTATACATGATATAATAAATATATTTACATGTTATCCATCCTGCTTTCTTTTTAACGTCAGTCACTTTCTATTACAGCAGTTTACGTTTGCACGTTATTATCTACCCAGGGTATTCAGTGAACAAAAAATAACTCTGACGCACTTGACTTTGAGAGCGGATCCTCTTTAAAGAGAGTCATGCAAAGAAAAATGAAAGAGTATTTAGAAAAATGTCAACGTTCATATACCTACGTGTATGGTTTTAAATAAATGTCAGACCTCGACTCGATCGGGACATCTATATATCTATACATACTCTTCATAAAGATGAATACATCTGAGTATATATAGAATCTTAGTATACTCACATGTCCTAATATATTGTATATAGGGTTAAGAGAGCGCTGGATGCTGAATATATATATATATATATATATGCCAGGTATATATGTACGACTGCGCATCCTGACGAGATTTCAAGATTACATGCTCCGCATGCATATTCAAGCAGAATTCTCCCAAGCAGAATACAGGTCCAATATTACTTCTCTTGATCCTGTACATTATATATATACACATATGTATGTGTTGCCCTCTGGTGAGTTTTGCTGTGCCTACAAATTAACCTATCTATATATATATATACCTGACTAATTCCCTATAGGGTCTTTAACGTGATAGGAGGATTCATTCTCCCAGCTAATGAATGGATTTGCACCAGATAATTATCACCGGATTACGTAACTTGTATTACGTTATCGAATTCAACACATTCAACTGTATATATATATATATACAGTTTTCAATTTCCACATGTACCCATGCATAAGGTATGTTAGGTATCAAGGGTCGACCTGTGATACACATACGTACCGACTCGTGTGTGTTTCTCTTTAACAGGATGAATACAGATCAGAAGGCGTGAAGATGCCCTCGTTAAAATTTCATTCGCAATCTTTCCCCAGGATGGTCTCTCCCGTGGCTCGTATCCTGGGGCGCATTCTCTTCACCTAAGCTAACCAAGTGAAGCACCAAGGACTTATTCTTGGACCTGGTATTGTTCTCGTACAAGAGAGCAAGTGGTACAGGAAGATTGGATTGGAATAAATGAGATGGAAGAGAACATGAAAAACACTAAAGAAAAGAGACACAAAAGGGAATCGTAGAGGAGAAAAAATTTGTGAGAACTTTTCTTGAGCACTAGTTGGCTGTTCGATAATTCATGAAGGTTTCTACTAGGATGACGATGATAGCGCCACCGGATGTCCTAGCGGTTCTCTGGATAATTAAACAGTCACTTAATCTTCTACGACACTTTCGTTAATGAGTGATCGTTTTTTCTTAGTCGATTAAACTGTAGATAACGCAGCCAGACGACCACTTTGATAGTGCGTTAATGATAATCAGAGAATTTTTAATTTGAAACCAATTTGCTTGTCAGTAATTAAAATAAGTTGCTTATCTTTATTGCTTTATTATGTGGCTATAAGATTTTATTAACTGCTAAGAATCGCCTGTGTTTTTATGGGTATACGTGTACAGTAAGTTAAGGATGTACTGAATGTATTATTTATGCATCAGGATATGGATTAAACCATGTTCGCACATGCCTTGTTGCTAACAACCTTTAATCAATAACTGTTATCAGTTATGATAATGAGGAAAGTTAGCAGAATTATATTTTGTTGATTGAAAGTTTTGATGGCTATTCATGAAATATCCTACCATTGTATCGCACTGTACTTACATGTAGGTGCCAAGTTACTTGGACAAAAAAAGTAATTTTTTTTCAAGCAGTTCCTCCTATATTGGCAACCCTGCCATTTGATGTGACGTTACTACGCGTACAATCGAACTGAGCTACTATCAGTTATAAAAAATGTATAATTTTAAATAATACACTACCAACGTGTACCTAGTAATCTATAGATCTTAATCTCATTAAATATAAATTTGCCGATTATAAAAATATAACTAATAGAATATTCCAAGTGATCCATGTATCTATGATGTTGAAAAAAAAATTGTAAGAATTCAAAGGTACACGGATGATACATTGTATCATCCTTCGATTACTTTGCACCAAAGCATTGCGCTGTCTGCTATAACAGATATTTGCTGTATAACGTAGATATAGATATACTCCAAAGGTACAGACTGCAGTCTTCTGGCAACCCGGAAGTGTATCTGCATCAATAACAGATACATTAAATAAATATATATATATATATATATATACACATATATATATTATGACATTTCCATATCTCGAGCTAAATAAGATCTGTCGATCCTACCGATATTTTAATAACACTCTACCGGTAAGGTAGAAAATCTAGATTTATGATGCTATTAAATTGATCTTCTCGGTATGAAGAATTCGAAAAATGATTTAAGGCTTTCCGTGTTTATGCCTGTTTCCTGTCGCTGTGCACCGGTTGGTCGGTCGATCGATCGTACGGTGGGATCGGCCGTGAGTGTAACAGGAGCTCCTGGGGTAGAGCGGGCTCAGGGCTAGTTCGAAAAAAGAGGTGCTTCGGCGCAGGCTAGACCTTGACCTACGGGGAGGTTTTCGCGCCGGCGTCGCTGACGTCCTCTCGTACCTCGATATACATATTCGCAGCACTAATACACCACAGCTGCTTTTGCGTACAGCCTGCCCAATGTGTTTCGCCACAACACCCCTCTCCGGTACCGTTACTCATCCGAACCCCCGGTTGCGTACCACGCGCAAACTATCAGAACCACCCAACGACTCGGCTCTGGGTCTGCCAGGGGTAGATTGGCTAAACCTCGGTGACGTTTCTCGCTGACGCGTCTCCATCCTTCAGTATACGCGAACCATCCTAGCGAGGACAGACGATTCTGCTCTAGTCTCTCCCTCCGTCCTCGAGTAGTCGAGAGCATCTCCAAAAAAGAGAATTACCATGCATCCGACATCAAAAGCATGCAGGTGGGTTGCTTAGAGGATTGGATAATACATTTTTTTTTTAATTATCTAAAAGTCACGAGGAACGATTTTTCGAAAGTTTTTCAAAGTAATTCTTTGCTATTTCTATCCTGGAACTTTTGTAATCGAGGAGAATGCTCGTGTGATGTTTTCGTAAAAATTGAATTAATAAAAAAAAAAGTCAAGCCTGGAATACTCTTAAAAATAGTTTTTCTGAATGTTTTATTTTTTTTAAGCTTCCTACGCGTCGATATGTATTTTATTGCGTAACACGTATTTCCATTAAATGTCCTATAACGTAATTTCATTTGTTATCATTTTTAACGACCAATAGTGTTATTTTGAAAAATATGTAATATTTAATTATACGAAATTCTAATTTTCCAGTAAATTCGTACAATTTTTACTTTATCTGATAATGCATGGTAATGATCCATGACCAAGTATGCAACTTTTTTCAAAGTAATCTTGAACTTTCACAAAAGTATATACCAAGAACGTGTATTGTACTGTAAACACATTCTGTATATCTATATACGTGTATAAAGTGATAAAGAGGGCAACAGTTTCACGTGTTTCCAGAACATAATACCACAATGTTACTCGCTGATAATCAGTATAACCAAAAGTGATAGAGCGGCGAGTCTGAATTTCAGGAGTTGGTAGACTCGAGTCGCGTGACTGAAATAACACCCTAAATATTTTTATCGATTTGCCAGCAGTAGTCGCGGCACATTTCGAAATGATTTCGAATATTCTTAAGCTTGAATGTGCACGACAATGTATATACACATATACAGCGATAAAGTCTACAACGTTAAAAAGAAAATCCTTGTCCTGCAAATTAGCTAAAGCCAAAAACACCAAAACAAACTTCTGATAATTCTCACTTCGGTGCGAAAAAAAAAGTTAATTTCCAAAAATATTTTATACCTGGTGACAAAAAAAACATTGTATCCGTTACTAACGCGATTGCAGTATACTTCGGGAAATCGATACAGCAAACACAGTTATCCAATAAATCACTCCTGTCACAAAGAGAGCCAAGCAATTCTGATCGGAACGACATAGACGAAAGGTGGCGTCCAGTTCATCCTGAAGCAACAAGCTGTTCTATTGTAATTAGAAAACAATTACATACTGCTAGTAGCCGATCTATTTCAGTCAGTGAAAATTTCTGAAAGAGAATTATTAATCTTGACTCATCAACCCTTTTTTTTAATCAACTCATAAGTTCACTATGGAGCAGTTATCCCGTGGATCAAATCATACGAAAGTTTTTTTAGATCTAAAAAAAATCTTCTAAACGAGTGATTTTTAATTAGGCTTCGTCAGAGACCAGAAAATGACTACCTACCAGGGTATACATTAAAAAAAAAACATGCAAAGTGTATAGATATATGATCAGCGAGTCCCAATAAATCAACTGCAATCATTGCCTACCACAAGGTGGTACTATTACATATATACGCATTGTATCGTACCTGGCATAATGGTATCGCTCGTTAAGGACCTCCTTAAGCCTGCAAGGTGCTTTAGAAACTCGTGGAGAACCGAGGTCGATCGATAGAGAGGTTTCAAAGTCGATGCGTCCCAGGGGTAAAGGTCGGCGTGTTGTGTCGTTAGACGAGGTCATCCGGTCGAGTTCATCAGAGTTATAAATCGCATGTAAAGAAAATTATTAAATCTGGTACCGGATGTACTACGTATGATTATAGTAACGTTTACTATGCTTTTTAGAAACCATTGAGAGAGCTGGGCCGTCTATGCCTGGGTACTAGCGGGCAAAACACGACGGAAGTGTCCTCGGAGACACGTGGTGCACTGCCACTTCTTCAGGTATGGCCCAGTGATTCGCCAAGAGGAGAGGCCGATGGTCAGGCTCAGGCATTTGTCTTCCCCGATTCCCAGGAAAACGTCAACGACAGCGGTATCGGATCTATTCAGGTGAGACAGAGGTTAGGTATAAGATCATTAGACTGAGCTTAAATAGAGGTTAGGTCACGATGTAGTATACATATAGTATGTGCGTAGTAATAATGTATATTTATTAATTCCATAGGCGTCACCGTCGCCATGCGGCGTGGTCTGCAACAGCTCAACAAATACGCCTCTGCAGTCGCGCAGACCTAGTCTACTTCATCCGGATCATGCCCGTTTACATCTTCATCATCTTCATTATCACCATGTTATTGCTGGTTCGAAAAGTCCACCCTCGCCGGATAGAACTTCCATCGACGAGGATCCACCTCCAGGACCACCTAGCCCTTCTAGCTCGACTACCAGCAGTCTTCGTTCTATGCCTAGCTCCGCCATGGCCTCCATGCATTCTCAGGATAGAAGACGAAGTAGCAGGTGCATGAACTTAGTATATGACTCCTGGTCCAGGGTCGAATAAGTTTGATCAGCCTTCGAGAGACCTAAAGTACTTGATTTTATAAGCCTGAATTTAATTCTTGATCATGATCCTTGTTCCAGGTACAGTGTCTTCGACGCCCTGGACTTGGAGTACGCTCTTCTTCGTGCCGCAGCACGTGGCTCGGTCGGACCTTACTCCTTGTCGGAGTCCTTGCACAAGCTAACCTTCACTCAGAGTCTGGCCTTTCCGGCCTTGGCACGTGGCTTAGCATCCAAACAAAGCGTGCCAACTCGGCGACCTCAGCAACACTCGGAAAGCGGAATGAACGCCTTCGCCAAGGTGGTTACGGCTCTTGTGTTAATGTTAGTCAGCGTACTTGTATTCGGTGTTGTGTATAAGTTTGTAAGGACGTGAGGATGGCTGCTGGTGCCCGGCCACCATACGGAAGCTTCACAGGAGTTTCACCGTGTCGATAACCTGGGTCAGGGCGCCAGCGATCACTCCGAAGACGATGCGTGATCGCGACGCGAAGCGTCGCCGTCAGGACGCTACGTGGTTCGTGAATTAGATTCTTATATAGATACGTCTGTAAATATTTGAGGGAGCGATCATATATATATATATATATGTAAATGACGTTCAGATAAGGAAATTTAGGCTTAGGTAGATCGTTTATCAATTAGCTATTCATTAACTGATAATCAACAATTTTTTCCCATCTACATACACGCATATATATATTTCACGGACCGGATGTGGCTGCCCTATCTGAAAATTCCGGAAGTCACATTCGTGCCACTATGACTTATACAAGTGCTTTATTCTTCTCGATGACAATCGCTAAAAGCGTCCATTGGATAATGATATTTTGTAAGTAATGAAAATCGTCAAATTTCCCTGTGGATAAGCTGGATGATGTATTTAAAAAAAAAAAATTAAAATCTATTATATCCTTGATATATCAAACGTGCGCGTATCAATGCGCGATCCTTTGAATTTTTCAAGATTTCGCCGAAAATCCATTGGTTCGATCAGACGAGAGTGAAAATGTGAAGAAAAAGAAAAGTCTAGATAAATTCACAAATTCGATATTTCCTCAAAGGAAGTCAATCTCGTCACACAAGGACTACGTTCGTCCTGCTCCTCGATACATATGTACCTACATATTGTTACTTATGTATATAATACTAAGTAAAATTGTAGCTATGACCTTGAAGTTGCGCCTTTTTTTAAAAAAAAAAGCAACGAATTTCTATTAAAATCATATAAATTGTATACATAACAATTGTCGATGTACGCAACAATGATATAATCACTGATCGTAAACCCCTTATCACGTTCTGTATACTGTCTTATTCAAGAGAAAGAAAGAATATATATGTATATATAAATTTGCGGTATCATCCGTTGATTTTGACAATAATAATAAAGTTTATTTACTTGTGTCAAAGACGTTTAAGCCGTACCGTAACGGTTACGCCAACCACGTGCGTTGTGTGCGAGATAACGAGTAATCAGAAATTTCGGGATTGGGTGAAACGATTGAGTGAAATAAATGCGGTAACAACAGGAAGGAACCATATGGGGTAATAGAATAATCGAAGCTCATATTGAACTATTTACGTCGCTGTGTCGTTTATTCGTTCGACACGGGAATGGAGTTTCTCAATAGTTTTTTTTTTCTTCTCTCATTTGACTCAATACGTTACAATGCATTTTCATAAATCCTTCCCACACCTAGTGCTAGGATATCTACAGTGATATTTTTTAAAACTTAGTTTTCTTTCCTCGCTCTCTCTCTCTCTCTCTCTCTCTCTCTCTCTCTCTCTCTCTCTCTCTCTCTCTCTCTCTCTCTCTCTCTCTC
>JASANN010000344.1:0-48965 GCA_031762395.1 Calameuta pygmaea | reverse complement strand
CTCTCTCTCTCTCTCTCTCTCTCTCTCTCTCTCTCTCTCTCTCTCTCTCTCTCTCTCTCGCTCTCGCTCTCTCTCTCCTTACTCGTGACAATCTTTCTAAGCTCGTATAACGTCGTTCCACGTGTTCCTTGCTTCTATCCTTTTTTTTAAATTACTTTTTTAAACCTATTTTATGCTTCACTCGCTCAAACGATTCTCTTAGCTCGATCCTTATTAACTTTTCATTTTATAATTGCATTTTTATCCTTTCTATTTATTTACACGAAACTCCGTTTATTGCTAGTTTACAAGGATTTTCATGTGCGCCTGTGTCTTTGATAGTGTGACGGTGTCTTGTCTCGCAACAATAGTGGCCGTGCGTCAGGGGCGGATTATGTCTGGGGGATTATGTGGGACTGAGGACGGGTCAGGGGCGAAAGGCTGTAACAGTTAGATATGGAAGATATTGAAATTCTCAGGATAGACACGAAGAGAAATAATGATATTTTCTTTCTTCTTCTTATCCGGCTGTTAATATTTTTTTTTTTCTTTTCACCTTCTACTCTCGTATTTGCTTGAAACTCTTAGAAAAGAAATTGCGAGGCTCTCCCGCATCCGAGGCCCGCGCTTAGGCCGTACGTACTTTTTCACGTTTCCTTATTATTTCTTTTTCAACGGGCATGCATGCATTCAATTGTATGTGTAATCGTGTACCCCACTTGTCTTTTTCTTATCACTTTATATATGCGATAAATCGACGACGACTTTTAATGACTGGGTGAAAGGGAGATGAGAATTTTTATACGCGATAACCACTGGGTTTTGTCCCTCATTTTTTTACTCTTTTTTCTTTTTCTTTTCTTTTTTTTTTTAGTAAAAAAATAAAGTGTCGACGACCCACTTTTTTAAATCTTTCTTTCATCTGCATTCTCCCTCTCTCTCTATCTCTGTCTCTTTTCTTTTGCGCGAAAAATCTTAAATGATAATGCTTTTGCTTTTTATTTTTTTCGGTTAATTTCTTTCGATAGAGTAAAAGAGAGGCCTATACGAATCGCGATAACGGAGCTAAATAATTATTATACGACTATTTTATTTGTATAGTTTGTGCCATTTATGCGTTTCTCATTTTTTATTATTCTGTGTCCTACGACTCCTGACATTCTGCCACTGTCTGTTTCTGTGTATGTTATTAATTAATATTAATTAATCGTCCTTGCGCATTGTTATCTCAATAACGATCGCACACGATCAACGAACTCCCTCATAATTTAATGAAGAATTTCGCGTACGTCATTCGGTAAATATTATCTCGATTATCTTTTATCAAAAAAATTCTTCTGTCGCTTTCGCATAGAGAAAAAAAAATAGTGTTAAGCAAATTTATCTCGTCATTATGGTTATCACTGATAATAAAAGAGATCATTAGAGACAAAAAAACTGTCGATTTTCACGAGCTTAACGTAAGACAAAATTTTTATGAATTTTTCACCGAATCATTTCTTCCTCTGATTTTAATTCCTCGTCTCGTCATCATTAACGCAATTAAAAGTCGCTAAGTGCTCGATTCCCGTCAGCTCGTTGCCAGATCTACTCTAATAAATCCGCTAATCACTAATTAACGCTAAAGTTTCGATGCACCTTCGCCACGCGGAGTATACGCTCGTGTGAACACAATGAACAGTAGTAGTAAATAGTAGCATTTAGTATAGTAATAGTAATAACATTATTTAGTAGTATCAATTATTAGTAGATAATAGTGACGGCGTTCGGTTTGGTATTAAATAGTAAATATCGGCAATGTCGACGATTACGCGTTGGGGACATATCAATTCACAATGATATAATCAATCGACCACCATTTTTATAGTGGTACGACGATAGTTTTCTAATGATACAACAATACGTACGTGCGCCGCGTCTTACGTAGACCATTATGTATTTACGAGCTATATTCTATGATTTGAAATTTATATTATTATTTTTTTTTCTCTCATCCTTACGTCTCCATCCTTTCCTTCCCTTCGTTTCCCTTGCCGCTGCTGTTTCGTTAACTCTCTTTGTCTCAGCGGGACGAGCCCGCTCTCCTTTGTACGAGATAACTTTACAGCTGGTTTGTTACTTTATTTTTAGACGGTTAAGCCGAAGAGAGTGAAGAGAGTAAGTCGTGTTGCGATCGAAGCCTCTTTACTTTAATACGGACGATGTCGCTAGCTACGTGCTATTCTGTTAGGTTAGGTTAGGTTGGGTTAAGGGCGTTGGGTCGGGGTCGGTGGGCTGATGCGAAATGTTACTGTGTGTATCGTGAGTGCACGTGTGCCCAGTCTGTGTTCTGTGGATGCGCCTTTAGCCGTGTTCATATTTTGTCATTGTAACATGTAGGTGTGCGCAAGTATTCGACTCCCTGATCCTGATGGAAGACCGAGCGGGGCAGAAACACCCTTCCTTGTGAGACCCTTGCAAAGGGCAGCTATCACTCGAGGTGCGGAGTTCGTTATCGAGTAGCATTTGGTTTACTCGAAGAACGCGAAATATTTATGCGAGTAGAAGGAGCAGTGAGTCCTGTGAGACGTCTCCTATTATATTTCCTTTAAATTCTTCGTCGCTTTCTCGCTTGCCTTTCTACTGATAAATTATTGGATGAGTTGGCTCTACCGGGAGGTCGCTGTCCAGGTCCAGGGATACTCCGTCTTTCGTTACCAGGTAATGAGTCAGGAGCTGACCTTTGCCCTTGACGAAGACCAGACCTCGTTGCTCGAAACCGAAACCAAACGGCTCCAGGATCTTTCGGGTCTCGTCGGTTACCTGGATGGGTTGAATCATTCGTTGGGTGTAAGAAGTGGAGTCGTGTGATGGATTTGGATTCTTTTTTTTACTTACTTGTATACAACCAACTTTACCCGTGCTCTCCATTCTTGATGCTACGTTCACGGTGTTTCCCCATATGTCATAGTGGGGCTTCCTGGCACCAATTACACCGGCCGTTACGGGGCCCTGATTAATGCCCATCTTCAGGACGAAGTGATTGAAGCTTTGCTCGTTTATGCTTGAGAGAGCTTTTTTCATTTCTAGGGCGAACTCTACGAGGGTGGAGAGATGGGTCCATCTCGGGCCTTCCTCCGGTTCGTCCGAGTCGGTGATACCGGATGCGGCCATGTAAGTTGAGCCTATTGTTTTTATCTTGATGATATCCTTGAATTTATGCTGATCGAGAATCTGTAATAGTTTTTTTTTATATTATAAAAGAATTCACTTCGTTTCCCCCATCTTCACTATTCACCGGATCAACTTACCGCATCGAAGTCGGATATGACTTCGTTTAGGAATCTCAAGCACTCGAGGCCTTGATTATTAATACTCTCCTCGCTGTAGAAATCAGCGAAATTGGGCATACTCGCAAATAGGACACCGACCTCGGCGTAGCTTTGACTGTAGAGGTCATCGTGATACCTGGCAGTAGATAGGAAATAAGCTGCTACGTGAGGCGGTAAAATATTATAGATAAGAGCGCCATTTCGTCTCTTCATATCAGCAGCCCGTTCTCTCTGTGCGACAACCTCGCGACCCCTCAAATATAAAACCCTCCTGGCTTTTTCCATCTGGAAAAAAAATCAAAGGACCCCCTAAATTTTGTAATTTTTTTTTTTTAATCTTTTTCATCCGGAACAGCCTGACTTGGTTAGCTTGTTTTGAGATTATCCGCCGTGAATTCCGCTTGTACGAAATAAGCGCGTTGTTTGTTTTCAAATGGCTGGATGTGGGAAGCGGCTGTCTGAAAAGCCCGCGGCGCACAAAAGAGCGAAAGAGAGACGCTCAGTTCGGAGAAAGAGTGGGACAGTGTTGCTGGTCGCTACGAGAAGTTAGATTAGTTAGGAAGCACCGGCCCGTACAGGATGCTGAAGAAGCTGCGATGAACTTTGGAAACTTGCGGCCCTGTTTCGTGGCTGCCCGGAGCTAGGCAGAAGACGTAAACGCAAAGGTAAACAGGAGATGAATACGCGTCGCGACGCTGGGCGAACACGATCCACGAGAAATACGGAGTCCCCGTGGTGATTTAAACACGGAAATAGCTCGTTATGCCCAACCTATATATCTCACTATATAGGTCCTACTCCAATCCTCTTTCTCTCCCTTTTCATCCCCTTTGGCTATATACTGTATATACGTTCTATGACTCTCACGTAGTATATATAGACATATTAACCCTCATATGAGAGCCAAGGTACCTAGAAACCTTCTTGATTCCAATTAAAGTTCCTTTTTCGTTAATTGCGTAAGGGTTAACTAGCATGTGTACGTAAGAGAATGTGCTGCTGTCACTGCTACTAAAATGGTTCACTGTCCAAATACTGACTATTGCTTTAGTAATCATTTTTTTGCGTATATCAATAATTAATATATGTATCAGTGATTATTATATGTACATATATGTATATATATATATATACATATGCAAGGTACGCATGCACGATGACATTCGATGAAAAACATAGAGTGCAAGTATATTCGTCCCGGGTTTGCGTCAGAGACTGAGCTCATTTGCCAGTTAAATTAATCGGGAGCCAATCTTCCCGGCGGGTTATCCCTGCGCCGCTTCTGATCGATTATGTCCTGGAGTTACGTTGCTGGGTAGGTAGATTGTTACTGGGTCACCCTAACCCTCTTGTTGTTCCCGACATGCGACCCTTTCGCAATTCGTATACGCAGCGTGTGGTCGATTGAATTTTTCAGGCTTGCTTTCTCCCTTGATTTGAGACTCAATCTATCCATGGGTTTGTGAGGTTAGACAGAAGAGTGGAATATGATCTGGGAAGGACGCATGGCGGTCCAAGGATGTGTTTAGAGAATTTATCAGGATTATGAGGATACTTACATATCTGGCGACAATCACCAGAGCCACGGCGATGGTGGCGAGCGTCGCTGAGAGTGCGTATTTCAAAGGGAATGGTACGGGTCCTGGTAGGTTCGATGCGGTATCCTCTCTGTCTAGGCTGGGCCCAATGAGCATTATATTCATGGCACACTGAGCGCCAGCCAGGATGCCCATCAGCAATGCCTTGCCGAGGTAGCTTATATAGGTCGGCATAGATATGACCACCAGGGCCAGGACGCCGATGTACGAGTAGTATGAAGGATAAGGACAACGTGGGACCCAGCCCACGGAGACGTTACCAGGAGGTTCAACCTCTTCATTGATTGCGCAGTTACCCTAGACCAAAATAACATTCCGTTAGTACGTCACTCGAAGGTATGTCTGGATGAGCTTGCAGAAGGATGACTTACCATGTCGAGCAACAAGAAGACACCTAGTGAAAATATCATGAGTAGTGCTAGAGTCCTTCTAAGCCATCTAGCTCGCACAGCGCTTCCTAGACAAGTGGCACCGGCGAGAACTATTCCGAAGAGAGTCACTACTCCGGCACCACCCCAAGTAAACGGTCCCCAGGGTTGTAACTTCCAAACGGGAGCTGCGCATACCATCACCAAAGGACCGCCAAGCAATGACAAGGGCGAGAATGCTTCTTCAGCGCTATGGAAGGCCATTTCTACGTTGGGGTCCTTAAAGTGTAATGTTAACCAATATGCGTGACCTTTGAGCTCAGCACCGCCACCTGGATAAATGATAAAATATCTATAAGTAATGATAATGCATTCCTGAGGCAGTCGTATGTAGGGGATTTTATGCAGGGTTCCTAAAAAATATTTAACTTCGCGTAGATAACGAGTTTATTATACTATGACACTTAATGACTGAAGATTATAGTTCCGGTGGGTCATCAAAGAGTGATAACAGCCGATAATACACGTGCGTCAACCGTTAACGGAATAGTGATAATGGTTGATAAGGCTATAATAATAGATCAATCACCTCGACTATCCAATTCTTTACGCAGCCGCTGCCGGAAGTCCTCGGAATCTTCCTTGTTCCTGCAGTCGAAGTCCTCCATAATTTTGTGAGAGGATTCAGCGTCGGCCAGAGACGCTAAACTCTTTGTCACGGCTGGCTTAAAGGGCTTTAAGGCCCTGACGATGAAGTACGTGATGAGACCAGCTTTTTGAAGTGCCTCTTCACGCTTCTCACCGTAAGCTGGTTCCACTTCGAATTCACCATTGAGGAAGCTCAGGGTCGCATTCGAGATATGAACCCTCCTTCAGAACCGATAAAATTTCTTATCAGAAAATTGAAAATTTATATTAAAACGAATACCATTATCATTATGCTCATCTTCCTATAAAAACTGTTTTTATTTCTTTAATCATACTGAACATTCACTGAATTTATAAATTATATATATTATATTATTTCTAACCGGTACAAAGATGGCGGCAATAAAGCCAAGGAATACTCTGGCATCGAATCTCTGCTTTATCTCACCCGTATCTAACAGGCTCACCCAATTTGACTCCTGCAGTATTATGTAAATACAATACAATGCTACCACGTGTAGTCACGAATGGTATCATATCCTTGTCAAGATATTCAAGACTTCATTTGTTTATCCTTAAGATGTTGTATAGCTCCTCGTGATAAATTAGGTAGAGAAAGTAAGAAATATACGTAACACGCATATAACTCTCACTTTGAAAGACGAAGGAACTTTTAGATTACGTTTCGGTACCATATTTCACTTCACCCCCCCCCCCCACTCCCTCCCCCCTGGTCCATACAGAACCTCTTATCAAGTACGCAATTCTCTTGGTAATTTCCTTAGGAAGATATAAGACAGCCAAAAGTTCTCTTGGGCCAAGGTAGACTTACTCACCCTGCCATACCACTGCTCTCCATTTTGTTTGCCAATTCCACATCTTTGCTGTAAACATCGAATTGCCACTGTCTTTGACCCAGGACACCAGCCAGGACGGCACCCGTATGTATTCCTACCCTCATGTCAACGGGGCTGTTGGTAGTTTGTTGAACGTACTTAATGGCGTCAACCATAGACAATCCCATGTGTACACAGAGTACAGCGTGATCGGGTCTTTCTACAGGCGCGCCACTTATGCAATAGTAACAATCGCCAAGGATTTTGATACGGAGTTGTTCGTATCTGTGAATAATTGAGAAGTAACTTCATAATTTACACAAAAATATATAGGTATGTTTAAATATAAATGAAAATTATATGTATGTCAGATACGGTAACGAAGTCCGACATAACCTCTCTTGACGTGTCAGTGCACTAAAAATTACCGTTCGCTGAGTTGATCGAATCTCGCGAAGAGCTCGTTCAGGATTTTGACAAGTTCGCTGGCGCTATAGGTGGACGATATCGCCGTGAAGCCAACGATGTCGGCGTACAGGATGGAAACATTTTCATGTCTGGACATGTAGATTTTTTTGAACTGCGTATCCAGCGAGGCGCCTAAATCCTGACGCATTTTAACAGCTACGTGCTCCGGTAGGACGCTCAACAGGAGTCTCTCCTGCTCCGCGCTCTGTTCCTCGATCACCAGCTGAACTTCGAGACTCTGCCTAGTCTCCAGAAAGGCTCTTCTTTGCTGAAACTCCGCCAGGGAGTAACTCGAGGCGCCTAAAGCAGCGGCGCCAGCGGACAGAGTCACCGTCAAGATCTGTAGCGAGTGGAAAGGAGACAGAAGGCTTTACGTTAGGCGCTAAATTTAAACTGTACTTAAAGTAGAGGAAGTTTAGCATCTGCATGGTTTTACAGCTTCCATACGGTATCCGTGTCGCAGTGATATTTCGATTTAGCATTGACTTCACTGTAGCTTTGATTCAGTCATTGGGGAGCTACGCACGTACAGGACCGGTAGATAGCAGAATATCGTAGTCTAGACAGTTTTTATGAGAATCGATGCTCATTCGTTTATCGTAGAGTGGCAGAGGGCAATGGTCTGGATAAATTTTTTTTTATATTCACACATCTACGTACAGTAGCACGTAACGGAGTTTTGCAACCGCGCGCGTCTGTACAGCTCAAGTGAATTTGAGTATCGTCAGTGGCGCGTCGAACGGCAAACCAGACGGATTAACCGTGAAAGTAACATTGGAAGAAAAGTGAATAGGGATCTGTGATTAATTATTAAGTCTCTATTATATTACACGGGAGTTTTAGGACGTCTGGGAATTTGAAATTTGCATACCAGGACGTTGATGGGTGTCTGAGCTGGTTCCTTGGAGAGGCCGACGACGGTAACGATGTATGTAGCAGCAGTGCCAAAGGCCAGAAGAGAGCAGAGGAAGATTCTTAGAGGTAGAGTGGCGAATAGAAGATACAACAATAGAAGAAGCCATCCTAAGCCGTCCCTGGGTGTAACTTCGGTGACCTTGAGGAAGGGCTGGGCCAAAAGTTGCCCAATGGATAAACCCCAGGCAACGTGCGGTACCAAAGCCCAGAGTGCGTCCCTAGCTCTGGTACCACGTTCTGCCCAGGCGAGAAGGCCAAGATTTAGTCCCAAGAAGACAGCCGTGAGACTCCGGGCTGGCAATTCAGGCTCCGGCGATGCCAAGGTGAACGCATCATAAAGCACTGCCGAGAGCAGGAAGCACTGGAGGCCGCCACGACGTTGCTGCAGCGAAGAAGCTCGATACAGTCTTTCCAACTTCGAGCTAGAGAAGCTTGTCTTAAGGAGATTCGAAGGTCGTCCGGAGTTGAGGTAGGACTCCTCGTTGGAGGTCTCCAATCTCTGCGTCATGGTTATTCTAGTTGGTGGTGCCTTATAGTAACGGTGTTAGGATGTTTACGGAGGAGACCGTTTAGTAGGTGTTTGTAAAGGTCCTCTCACAGTGGCATCTTGCCAGGATACTGTTTCAACTTTTATTCTGGAGAACCCACACACTCTCTCTCTCTTTCTTTTTCTTTTTTCAGACACGAGATACTCTTACGGACTATTACCTACTGCTACTATTACTATTTCTGTAAGAGCTGTTTCTCTCTCTCTCTCTCTCTCTCTCTCTCTCTCTCTCTCTCCCCACTCCCCTCTCTCTGTCTCTTTTTTCTCTCGCTAACCAACTGAAGCACTTCTTTAAACAAAGTTGTAGGTTCAGCAAGCGCGTACTATCCCGGCACCGAATAATCGCACACGTCTAATCCCGACTACCGTTTCGTACAAAACTCCACCTTGGTAGACCTTCTGCCCGCCCCTTCTTCTTATGCCGTAGCTGATCCTTTCCTGGTAGTTCGTGTGGCTTATCCTCAAGGATCATCGGTAACGTAGCTCAGGAATCGTCTCCGACCGTACCAAGGAACAGAGGTTCACTTGGAACGATACTCTTTTAGTAAATAAAAATGCCGATTTTCATCTACTCTCCAGGGTGCCACTTCCAGTCCCGTTGATCTCGAAAAATCTTACCCGGTGCGTGAGCAAGTTAATGGAAAGCCAAAATGATTTAGCCAACACTTCAATTAATATATCGGCCCTATCCACGCCGGATCACCTCACCGGAAGCGGGCGAGTTATCTCACCCACCTCGTCGGCGAGGTGTTTGATCAGGGTCCTGGTGGAAGGTCCTGGTCTTGCCTTCCGATCCGTCAAGCCACGGTGTAGAATGCACCGCCCGCGCGCGGGGGACTGGCCGGGCTACTACCAGTTCCTCTAGTTCCTCCGGTTCATCCAGTGGACGCTCCGTCCAGGCTTGCGCCATAGGAGCTCACCATCCCCGGGTCGATATCAACCACCACAACCCCTACAGCTATGTAGCGAGCGCCCCGCCTAGCTGAACTGTGCTTCGCTATACCCAGAGCCACAGTCCTCTTCTACTAGCTCATCTTCCTAATTTTCTTCAGGGTACATTACCGATTCCTCACTTGGTTATCGTATCTCTTATCTTCATTTTCTTTTGTTTGGATAAATACATTTTTTATTCATATCGTTCATCATCGTTTATTGCTACACTCGTATTCCAGTGCTACCGAGCTACTACGCATCTGACGCTACGCATTCTTCAGTTATCCTATACATGCAAACTCAGCTTCCACGAGTCGACATCCCAGTGTACGGATCTACGCATTAAACTGTACCATGCTTCCTGTGATGGATGGCTTCTGGATAGACAATTATTAGACCGGCGATAAATTATCCAGGAGTCCAAAATATTCATACAGCCGATACGTCCAGGAATATTTCTCTACTCTGATTGTTCACTTCTGCGATTCTTATATGTATGTACAGGAGTCTGGCAGGAGCTTTTGAAACTTCTCCAAGAATCCTGGTTCTTTGCGGAATACCAAGTCATCTGGCTACAACTCGCGGATACTTTTCTGCGATATTCTACTCCACTTCCTCTTCTACAACTTCTTGAATAAACCATACTTATCAACCAGAGTGTACCAGGCTAATAACCACTGTACGCATCGGCTACCAAGTTACCAGGTACGTCACTATAATTTTTCTCATACCTCTTCTTCCACTCTATACGTCTGTTTAACTTGTAACTATACGTACATTCTGAACACTGTGTATACAGAATTTCAGTATGGATACGACGTACCGTGAAACTCTGGTCGATTATCAGACGCTATTTCGTAGCGCTCACAGACGCGACACCAATACGAGTTTAGCTGAATGGGAATAAATAAAAAGAACCATTAATAGGAGAAAGAGACATATACATTGCATGGAAACGACGATTTTATCACAAAATGATAATAAACGGTGCAGGAAGAAAGGACGCGTGAAAATTAGTGATATCGATCGTACAACATACTCGACGACAATATCGATCCCTATCGATAACCACCCATATTCAATTTAGTTCTCAATTGTTTTTAATATTTCCTCAGGGATGACATAACCCAGCTGATGCAATTCCTTAACGATTCTAGGTTTTTTGCTGAGTGCATCAAACCACATGTGATAGGGTAACTCGGCCCGGGTACCGCCATACTTTTTCGGTAGCGACGTTGGCGACACGTGCCGATGGAGACTCTCCATGTCGTCTCCATGAAAGAATATCCTGTCGCGCATTCGAGAATCTATCAGTGGCCTGAATACTGTAAAAATGGCGTCGAATACCCAGGACTGATGAAGTATGTGAATCGCGTGGGTTTTCATCGGAAATGCCGTGACCATTAGAGACAAGACCATACTTGCTACCTGAAGTAAAATAATTAAGAAAATTATTATGATTTTTAATATGAATAATTATAGATTAATTTTTATTTACGATAATATTATACCTGTGGCGTTATACTCCATGCATGAGTCATTGTGATACCTTCCAGATCAAAGATAACGACGCCACCCAAAATCTGTGCTGCAGGCTCCAGTATACCTAGTTCCAATATGATAACGGTGGCCTTGAATATTTCGTCTATCGGGTATTTCCTGGGATCCCAATTACCCATTCGATATATCATCATCCTTCGACCACACTGAGTCCTGTAGGCAGGGACTGTCATCAGATCATCGTCACCAATGTGTCGCATCTTCAAAGGATTCACGTCCCGATGGATATCAGGATGTTCTTCCTTGAAGTTCAGGTAGTTGACTATCTGTTTGAACGACACAAGTTTATGTTATTGCATAATACAATTTTCATTCTCTTCATCTTAGACTCTTATAGGGCGCAGCATGCATAGAGTACAGATACTTCCTTGTCACAGGCGTCTATGCAGGTTTTCTTCGATCCCGTGTAATTTCTCAGATTGACAATTACGGTCGCTATATAAGCGTTTCGAATTATACTTTGTTACATATAATGCGTGGAAGGCTGCTTCTCTTGTCCAATTATAATTTTCGTATCCGCCATACGCGAATGACGGATGAAATTTTTTTTTTTCGTAAAAACCGATCAACGACAATTTTGAATTTTGACTAGGTTGAGAACTAGGCAGTAGGGAAAGTTTCGATATCTGGAGAATAAAGTTACTCGCCTTTCGAAGCGTTCAATGATTTTTTTATTTCTCTCTTTAATCACGTCATAAAAATTAATACGATTCACCTTGACATTAGCACCTGAATTTGTGTACATGGAGTAATTAAGATTTCATATGTCCTATCGTTAATCACGTTACGAACGAGATAACTGTATGCAGTGCCTAATGAAAATGAAATCTTCGGTCATAAATTCATTTCCACTATGGATTAATTTATTGCCGTTTTATCGCTCTATTTTTTTTTTTTTTTTCTATACGACTTACCAATCGATGTGCACGATGCACGTTGAAGTTCCTGGCTCGTAGAAATCTGATCAGGAAGGCGTCGTCCATTCTATTCGGGAGGCACTCGCCGCGCTCTGCATCGACGATACGTCATTCGTGTGAACCGTGAAGGATTCTCATTCCATTGACTATAGTCTATAAATTCTAATTACCGTATATCATGTCCCGTAGTTCCTGCAGTGTCAGGCACTTGACTTCCTCCGTCTCGCCGAGTTCCCGTCTCGCGTACTCCATCACTTCCGCCGACGGTTCCTCCAGGTTCAACGTGAGCTCCTCGTCGTCCCATTTGTCTGCGGTGCTCGATTGTGGCATTTTTATTATTGATTCGTTTGCTTTGAGGGATTCCCGTGTGACGTCATTCGACAATGACAATTTCGATTCCCTGTTATCAGTCGATATTACAGAATCGCAGGGATTCTCAGCGCAGTTCGATTCCTTGGCCCGCGGTGGGGACTCGCTCGATTCTTCTTCCTGGCTTTCAAATTTCCCGCTTCTTCTATCGTCCGATTTCTTTAGACACAAAACGATCTCCTTAGACTCATCAATCGATTTTACATTCAATTTCGATTCCTTATCTGTCGCTCTTGACTTTTCTGTTTCCATTGCGACCCTCTAACGTCGTTATACAAACTCGTAAATACTTTAGACAGCATTCGATTAGGCCCGAGCCTCTTTCTATGCTTGACGATCTTTCACGAAGTTACCCGAAGGACTGATGTACATCAACCGATTTCATTAATAATAATAATATTGGAGACTAGTGAAATCCAAGTGTATTTGAACTTCTTTGTAATCGTTCCGAGAACCGAAGGAACAAGACAAAAATAAGACTACGGGCGCCACTAACATTAAATCAATTCAGTCACACGTACAGACGCCTTCGAAACCCACACTGTTAATACTTTTACGAAACTTCCTTGGCTTTCTAAACTCTCGAATCTATGAGTAATTTCGACTATTGAATTTATAATGTTGCGATCACTTCCACAGGAAGTACATTTGTTGTCGTTTGATATCCGATAACAATTAATATCGATATTGAAAAAAAAAAAAATTAATAAAAGAATCCAACAACTGCACACTGCAGTAAGCAACTCCCAATGCAACAGTCACTGTCGAAAGGGCGTGATGCAACTGACTTTACGCAGATATGCCCCATGACTGTAACGTGCTGGAATGAAAACGCAATTCCCTCTTACCGGGTAAGACCTTGTGGAACGTATACGCTGGTATTTTGCTGCGCAAAATAATAGCCAAGAGAATTAATAAAGTAAATAATAATAAAAGAAAGAAAAAGAATCCAGACAGTTTATAAATCTTGACTACGTCTTTGAGTCCGCGTAAAAGAAAAACCTGTGCTGCAATTGGACGTCTCGAAGACGACTTTTGAACTTTATGTGTCTCTTAAGGAATAATCGTCTCCTAATAAAGAAACTTAATACTCCTGGAATTTGAGTCTCTAAATTATACTAGTCTTAAATGTGGATCTTGAAATAAATTATTTTTACGTGCATCGAATTTACTTGTTACATAAAATTATTCGATGCTCATCTCATGAAGAATAGCCAGTATGGCTGTGAAGTATACAAAGGTTGTACGCTCCATTCCCAAAGTAACCGCCGGTTACGAAAGCTGGTCAGGGTCACCCTGTTGCATCCACGGACTGGTGCTTTCACTAACTACATCCATCACTATATCTATATATGTATATGCATGGCTGGATACGCCTGTACGTGTGTTTAAAATACGACATGTTTATATATGACGTCCACGTAGAGACAAAGTCCAAAGCAAAAGGGTTAAATACTGGAAAAACTACCGGAAGCTTCAGTTAGGCTGCATTAATTTTGAGATTATAAGAATTTAAATAAAATACACCACGATGCATGTGCATGAAAGTGCATACTTGTATGCACCTAATGTTTTCGCAAAAACGTATAGACGCAACACTCGGTTACTGGGTTGGTACGAATTAAAAAAATTTTTTAATTTTCTCTATGGAAAATTCTTAAGAATTATTTGTTTACACTTGTGGTACCGTTTTCTTTGAATTATATTAACGTCGATATTTTTGACTCTTTGTCTTTAGTATTAGGCCCAAATTTTCAGATTCCGACTCACCAATGTAAAATCAGATACGATTACTTAGTTCAACGGTACCGACTATCACTCACGAGTGAATCTAAACAGACTGATCTGTAAGTTAAAGCCTGGTTCAGCAGCAGCGAAATTGTTATGGCTTCCGCGTTTGTGATCCATGGCGAGAAAGTTGCACGTTTGGCGCAATCACCTTTCTACTCTCGCCTTTATTTAACTCTTACACCTACAGACAGTCTCCTACTGCTTATTGGGATTGGGTTACCTTTGAGCTATAAATCATTGCTTGACGAAGCGTTGAAGCTATTGGTGCTTAAAGTGAATATGTACCATAGGCTTTTTTTTTTTTTTGAAGCCAACACTTTCTTGTTACGATATTATTACGTGGCCTTCTTGTAGATTTTACATAGAGTGCATAGTCGAGGATTAATATTTAATGATTTTATATGACGATCAGGGCTGGTGGGAGCTCTTGTCGTGATCCTAGTCAGGATCATAATGACAGATTGCGAGATATCCGAATATTACGTCAAATGGATACAGTAGACGTCATTGCTGTGCTAAATCAAGAAAGATGCGGTTAATATCATACATTTATTCATTTGATTTTTTATCTATGGCTCCCGTCAGTTCCTCTACGACTATTACGTACGCATTTACTTACGCATAATAGGTATAACTTAAAAATTTTTTTTTTACGTAACCTTAAAGATTCTGTCGACCAGCGAAGGAACGTGTTCTACGTATCCTCGTTCTTTGTACTCCAGGTTCAAAGGTAATTTCGTTCTTGGTAATGACAGAGATGTCGAGCTTCACGCTTTTTTTTTTAAAATTTACGTCAAGATCTTACGGTACTGTGGTCCTTAGGCGATACGCACGATCCATAAATCAGTGGGTGTTTCTGTTTTCATATAAACGCATCATTCAAAAATTCAGCAGCCACGTCTCTGCGGCAAGTTAAATGGAATTTTTTAGATTGTGAGAATAATTAACATACGTCTGAGCGAGCGATATAGTCTGTGGCAACAGGGGGGGAAGAGAATGGCGGGAAAACAAGGAGAGATTTGAAAAAGATATTTTAGGAACGGAGGTACCTGGTGGTCTCAAATCTTTCCAAGGGAGATAAATTAGAACCCTGTTCTTCCTGTTAAGCCCTCAGGATATTAGCTGTAACTCCAGTTCACTGCTAACCTGGATTCACAGTTTCTTGCATTGTGTCACTCGACCTTTTCACTCGTCCGCAGTTCCTCGCTAGAATTTTATTATTACATTCAAGATCATCCACTGGAGCAATATGCAGTATTACCACTATTAAAAAAATACTATACCTCTACCAGACTCTAGAACGATTCCAGGATATCATTCCATAATCCTGGAGTCCCCTTAAGAACCATGTATTCTCATCTTTGAAGACAAGGTCCTTTATGTTTGAAAAGGATCCCCCTGGTGAACCGAGCATAGCTTACCGGACCTACATGACAAGCAAATATTAATCTCACGAAAAATACCACATCGCGTGACAACCAGTTTTCAACAGAATTTGAGTATCGTCTAAAGGACTCTCAGAAGTAGAAAAGTCAAAGGCAACGAAAAAGTAAGGTATCCACGAGTCATGTGTTTTTCCAGAAGGACCAATTCCCAAACCAACTGAAGTGCATAACAAAGAACTAAATTATATGGTATTTAGAATATGAATTTACGAACACATCCGTTTACATACATGTATATATATATATATATATATATATATATATATATCTACGTCACAAGTAATATTTCGAGTTTCGAAAAAGTTGTTATCCCTGACCATTCCTAACCTCAGACTCCCCCCCACACTTAATAATAAGAGTATAAAGTACTTCGGACGGATCGATCTCCCTTGCTAGTATTATTAATAACGATAACAGTCATACGTACTGGTATACGAATGCGAGAGCATGTATACTGCTTATGTACTGTATATGTGCACACAGCTTGAACAAAGTAAGAGACAGTCGCTTATGGCACATTATGAATGCTGTATAAATTTTAAATAATTTGCAGTGTGCTGCCATCACATATGTTGAGAGTAGTGTGAAGAAGGGGGAAGTAAGGCCTCCGAGGGTCAGAGCTCATATGTGGGATCCCCTTTGCGTTTATATAGGCTTGGAATAGGCTTACGCATTATTCGATTGTCAATGATTTCGTGTCGCGTGTACGTTCGCTCTTAATAAACAGCAGTAGGTGCGCGTCAAAGTCTGGCCAGGACTCGAGGACGAGTGAGCCAGGTGTCAGATAATTTTCAAAAAAATTTTTCCAACGAGTCCGCTTGCATTGGAACTGATAGAAGGGAAGCGTGAAAAGAATCGATCGCAGGTTAGTCAAAAGCGATAATAATTAATTGATGATAAAGCAAGAAAGTTTAATCGAGTAATTATTATTTTTTTCTCTATTGATAGTTTTGTAGGTTATAGGTCAAGCTGTTATTTACTTTGAGAATTTGGAAAATAATATTTTACCACTAAATGACCCTTTGTCACGACGTCTTATCTATTTTAAATTCTTACTGACTTTCTCCATGTTATTTGTAATGAGGTTTCGTTAGATCTCCAGCTGCGATAACGGCTAATGCATTTTTCACGTGGACGTTGTAATAGGAGATGAATTTTTTAAACTGATTTTGTACTTCGATGATTTAACGTGTATTAGTTTTATTCAATTTTGTCAATATATCGGAATTATGTGTATATATATATATACTCACGCGTGGTCTATTCGATGAGATATGATAACGATAACGTAAACACGCAAGTCATCATTATTGACAATGTCGCTTACGAGTGACATAACGATATTCAGAGATACAATTGTTTTTCGAAGTTCTCAGGTAAATTGTTATCGCATTATCACATCGATCATCGCTCCCTTTTGAATAGTAACGAAATTTCGTATAACACGTTTATGAAACACGATCTTCTTTGATATCGTGAAAGAGATATGTCATACAGGGAAAATTAAATTGCATCTCGTACCTCGAATACGTGCACGCGACAGGATGGGAATGACAATAAAATTGACAATACGTCACGTACTGTACGTTATAAAGCAAGTCTCTTGGAAAAATCAGCAGTCTCCATGTTTTCTGACCCTGAGGCCGCTTGGGGAATGCATATAAGTATAAGAGTGGGCGACGCGTAGACTGAGGTTACATTTTGGTGAGATTCGTGCGCCGAAGCGATACACTCTCCTACATGCAGTATAAATATACAGTGAATGCCATTTGTAATTGCATCAGTGTGTTCAAGTTGTATTAGGGGCATAAGACTGAAGTCAGTGTTAGAATATATATCGTTGGTATAAAAGGAAAGAAGAAAATATGTCTCGAAATGCACGTAAGTAATCTAAAAAGAAATTTGAAGAAAACCATTGACGATGTATTGAAGTAACGTGTGACAGACTTTTGATTGTTATGTATATGTATAAAGTAGTATAATGTCATGTGACTTGCTCTTATGTGACGTGGTCGACAATCGTTAAGCCGCTTCTTCATGTAGATTTTTATGCCTGTCACACACGTTTAATGTATTGTTTCGTGCTATGATGATTTAGAAAGTTCACTTCCACGTTAGTCCCGTGATTCTTACGTGTGAACGCGCATGAACTCCTTGTTCTGGCAAGTTTGTAATAGCTAGTTTCTCGCGCGGCTCGTCACATAAAGCAGACACACGTAGCGACTTGAAAGTAAGGTGAAAATGCGGCCTGAAGAGACATAGGGAGAGATACATGTATATTATGCTCGGAGGGTGTAAAGTCGACTCGAGCCGCGAGGCAAGTAAATCGCCATGAATTTGAAAGGTAACGTAAAAGCGCGGGAAATTGAAAAGTTATCGAATTCTCAAATCAGCGAATACGTTGACTACACGTCAAACATCAAACGAAAGATTTTGGGCTTTACGAAATTTCAAAAAATATTTTTAATTAATAATTCTCAAAATTATTATATCTATGAAAGTGATTTTTCATTGATAATTCTTTACGGATTAAATAATCGTACTGTTGATGACTAATGGCTTTAATTCGTATAGTCAATCTGTTGCTCAAAACAGATTAAAATCCAGATACAAAATTAATGCTTGCAAAGCAATTGCGATTGAGTTACGCAAGCGGTGACAACGTCGCTACTGTGAAATAATAATGGATACGATGTCCGACTATAATTTTAATACGAATTCTTAAAGAGCATCGATAAACACGCGGAAATGTTTTTTCAGTTCAGTTCATGCGGTTCAGCACTTTTTTTTTACTTTTGCAACTGTTGCAATTTTCCATAACGGCAAAAAAAACAAGAATGACAATCGCAGTATTTTCACACATCTATGAACGTTGCATAAAAATTCTTCATCTCAATAAAAAAGAGGTTATCCTTGAACTGAAACTACTGAACGTACTGTCTGCGTCAATAAACAGGGCATGCATGTAAATACTCCTTAATACGTTAATTAAGGACAATCAATTTTATAAAAACAGAATAATTATTACAAGCAAACATTAAAATTCGGTGACTTTCAAAAATTATAATAAAATACCAATAAATCCTACGATGCTTGTCGATTATTTGAAAATAATTTAATAAAATAAAATGATAAAATTTGCCAATATTATACATTTTTATTTTTATCTTTCTGCTTACGTCTTGCGTCCTCTTATTTGTTTCTTTGATCGTATTCTGGAAATCCCAACATGTGATTTTGCGAATACTTAACGACTCTCGCGTTCACGATATCGTTGCTTATTAAACATTGCGTTCGCAAAACTTACACCACATAAAGGCAATCGTCAGCTCACATATGAATTCCAAAAACACTGATGGGGCTGCAGGTGACACAAATAAATCTTACGTACGAGTATACAATTTCAGTACCTATAAACAAATGACATTGGCGGATCCGCTATTATGAGATTGCGTAACAGCACGATATGTAAGAAGAGCGAAGGAAAATAATATTTCGTAGCTCAGAATGATAACACGAAATATATAATCCAGTGGAACGGTCACATTTTTTCCAGTACATAATTTTATTCCTTTAAGCTACTCTCCTTGATGCTTCTCGGCAACCTCGATCCTTGTGCTCGTGGAGCCATTTTTTTCATCGTAACATATCGTTTTTTTTATCACAACAGGCTACATGGAATTTTTTATTGTTTCAATTCGGCGCCGTCTACCAGAATCAAATCCTTCTCTGGTTTCAATGGAACCACGAGAAAAAAACGTCCGAAAAGAAATGAGGTTCGCCTTGTCCGATGCTCTCGAGTCTTTCCCTTCTTTTATCGTTCTCCCTCTCTGTCTCTCTCGACTCTTTACAATCAGGACGTCAATACCTACCGCTCACGATATTTTTCCATACTGGAATTTACCAGGCTCCATATTATCTGCAGGTTACATAAGGACCGTAGCGAGTGTTCAGGACGTTTAAAGTTCCCTTTAAAAAAATGACCTGCCGCCGTTCGATTAACTCGAGTCAATTTGTTGCATCTGTACTCGCGTTACCATCACGACCTTCCTGTATGTATCAGATAGAAATATAGTCTTTTTACCCGATTACGATAAAATAACCATATTCCCTGCAACGCGGACGGAAGCTAATCAATTTTTGACCAGAGGAAAGATAAAGTTATTTTCCGGGCAAAAAATCAAAAAAGTGATTATTGCGGGAAGAAAAAAATTCTAAACAAACGAAATGAGACGTAAACCTACAACTATATATTTTAGCGTTGTACCGTCGCAGGCTTAAAAATATGATTATTTTAATAATACTCGGGTAAAAAGTAATTTCGCGCCACACAGGAGAAGCGCGAATTTTCACCTCGTGCTCGGGCAGCAAACTTCGCGCTCGGCGAAAATCATGCACTTTCCTCCCTAGTGGCGTAATGTACATATTTCTCTATGTACGTATTTACACTACTTTATCTTCGACGGATGTGAACTACCGGTTTTCGCGTTCTCCTCTTATCGCTCTTATTCACAATCATTTTTGTCGCTCATGAAAATACGTCGTGAAGTGTCGATTCTGTCACATTGGGATACGTCGTTAATTATACATTTTTCAAACACGTGTCAATTTTTTTGTCAATTTCTTACTCAATTAAATTTTTACAGTTAACCTGTACTTTGCTTTCACAGATACACGGTATGCTTTACGTGCAGTCTTTCAAGCAACACCAAGGACCTACTTAATAGTTTTCTAGACCAAATATATATTATGAACTTATAATATTTATATAACGTAACCCTATAAGCGTCATTGACTAGTGATATTTCTTGTCCTATTAGGCTATTTAAATTTTCATCGTAAGTTATGGCTAGATAAGAATTCGTAACTATTAAGAATTTTTCAAGGTCTTCCAATTAACTCCTTTATAAAAGTAAAAAATTCAAGGTTTTTCTGTTTAAATCAAATTAGACGTTAATCTCGTCAGACGTAACAGACATAAATTACAGAGATAATTCATCTATCAATCTTCACGAAGTTATATACGTCTCTTAATAGAATGCTTAATAATTAAGTGATATGAATTTTTATGAATTTCTGTGATCAAGTCGAAACAATAGTTACTTATTTCATTAGCGCTTCCATTATGGAATTACCTGTCAGGTTTATTATATGTAACTATTTAACATTAGGTTCATGATGTTTTCACAGTCGCACAAAGTCTCGTTTCCACGAAGTTAGTGTAGCAGCGTGTTCAAACAATTTGTCGCATTCATGGAAGTCGGACGTATCCTTTAAACTAATCCATTCTTCTTCGTATATTCATGTGTGAAAGGCAATTAGTCATGAACAGTATTAGTCACCGGATCAAACAGTGATTTCGCGACATGCTAATCCGATGTTTGCCGAGAGTCGCTCGGCTGACAGTACATAGAGAGCGTGCCAGTCGATTAACTCCTTTCGGGGAGTATCCATTGAGCCGCCTACTGAACGATTAAGTTTTTCTGTCAAAAATCATTCAACCGTATCAAAGCGAAAAGAGCTGTTCTATGTGTCAGAGCGTTTAGGCGAATCACGAAGTACCTATTATTTTCAATCACCATTTTATGATGGAATTCAAATAGTTGATTCATCGTCCCTTAACGTTATTGTCCTCTCGAAAAAAAAAATGTGAAATTAATAAATATTCTTGGTTGCAGCCACGATGTTGACCGACATGGATGAATTGCCCTTCATCAAACTGGGGGACTTCACTTTGGAATTCGAGCTTGGACCACCCAGTGAACAGTTGCAGGAAGTCGCCAGAAAGGAGCTCAGAGAGACCCCGGAAGCGCAGAAGGAAGGAATACAGCGATTAAGAGAATTGCTTAAAGGTAAATTCAGATAATATATATATATATTTTTTTTCGAAATCATTAGATCACTTTTTTATTATACGTGTATTTTGTCTGTTCTGCAACCAGCTGAAACCGATCTCCACTGTCCGCTGGATAATGATACCTGGCTCATCAGGTTCCTGAGGCCCTGCAAGTATTACCCGGAGTCAGCACTGAAACTGATAAAGAATTACTACAGTTTTAAACAAAAACACTCGAACGTCTACGACGGTCTAAAACCAAGTCGTGAAAAGAACATCTTTGAGCAGAATATCCTGCAAGTGTTACCGAACAGGGATCAGCATGGTCGTCGTGTTCTGATAATAGAATTAGGCAAAAAGTGGAAGCACAATAAATGCAGTCTTGATGAAGTATTCAAGGGATGTGTTCTCTACCTAGAGGCCGCTACCTTAGAACCATCGTCCCAGATAGCTGGCGCAGTCGTCATATTCGATATGGATGGTCTCTCCCTGCAGCAGACGTGGCAGTTCACACCGCCTTTCGCCAAGAGGATAGTCGATTGGCTTCAGGACAGTGTGCCGTTGAGAATAAAAAATATTCATATTGTAAACCAGCCCTTTGTGTTCAACATGGTGTTTGCGCTATTCAAGCCATTCCTTCGCGAGAAGCTAAAGAGCAGAGTGAGTTCGAATTCCTATTGAAATTCAATACGTCCTCGTGCGCCTGAACGTATGCAACCATCTGAGCACGTGTGTATGCAAATAGACATATCTATATAAAGTGGTTACATCTTCTCGCTTCAGATCATCTTCCACGGTACAGACCGTAATTCGTTGCATCAGTATATGTCGCCAAAATGTCTTCCGGAATGCTACGGCGGAACCCTCCAGATCCCGAGGGTAACAGGACCTCAGTGGTTGGAGCTTTTGCTTATGTGCGACAAGGAATACGATGGTAAGGATAGACCTCACTATTAATTATTCACAGTATCTTCGTTTGTTCAATCCGTAACCGAATTACCCATGTATGCTTTATAAGATTCTAGAATCTTTTTCGATATTTTCATGATTTTTTTTGAACTCATCTGATTTTCTGTCTTTCAGCTATCAACTCTTACGGTTACAAGAAGAAATAAATGTACGCGATGGCTGCCAGTATTACAGGAATACCTGTGAGAATGACATAAGTTCGTTTTTTTTTGTATTTTTTTTTTTTTTCTTCACGGACAATCACAGCTGTGACCATTTGTTTTTATTTGTAACAACTTTTATGTAAGGGACCGAATCTCATGTATTTTAATTTACCTATTTATATTATTTGTGATTGATACCTTTCATCGAAAGGTATGCTTTTATCGTATTGAATTATCTTTCTTCCACTCCCCTCTCCCCCTCTCTCCCCCCCTTCACTCCCTCCTCCTCTCTTTATTTTTCAATTAGTTCAAATTCACTTTCGGGTCAAACCGCTCTCTACAAGTATTTTCGCATTGTGCGAACGAATGTAAAACATCATTGAGTTTCAGACTCTTCGGATTTTAGTCTTAATAAAATATCAACGCAATGACATATATTTTCTTATCAAGTGTATTGTCTCTTGAAATAAATGCTGGAATAATATGCCCCGTTCACCACATCCGGAGAATTTACTCCAATCCAGCACCGAAAATATGTTCCATTCTGAGATCCCAGCAGACCCATCAGATTTATTCTAACTACGTACTGGTCACGTATCCGTAACTCTGCGATGCTGAAATCACAAGTTAAAGTAGAATTGTATTATTTAATTATATATGTATCTGTACAGCCACTAATTGCAAGTATTGTTCGTGCTTGACGCACTCTCTCGCAACCTGAGGAAAGTCGATACCTTGAAAGTCGTCTTCATAGGTGCAAAAGTATTCCCAGAGGCTTTCGCCCAGTGGCTCTGAAGGCAATTCAAGCTGTCCTCCATATTGAGTTGGCAAAGCTTGCGCGTCGATAAAGGAGAGTAGACTTGCTCGGTCGCTTCCATGAAAATGCAGCCGCTTTCTTAGCTTTTCCTAAGAGTGCAGTATAAGACAGTTACTACCTTGCAGAGTTCATTGATACTATATAAATATATGTTCTAGGATAGCACCTGAAAGAAGGGTTTAAAGATGGCGAAGACCATATTGAAAATATAAGGCTGATTCACAATGTGCACCCCCTTAAGGCGACATGGTAAACACTTCTGTACCCATTCGAGTACAGCGCTTGCAAAACTTGGAGTAAAGTACGTCACTTGACTCAAGGAGAGGCCATTCATGTCCAAAATTACACGAACACCGGCGACCTTAAAAAAAAAAAAGAATTTCTTCTCCTGTTTCGATAAGATTACTTTTTAAGCTTTTTATAATTAAATCACGTTAAGATGATAACTTCTTGCTTGCTTAGCGACGATATCCTCTTATCAGCTCTCGAAATGCACTGCTGATTACCATCGGTCGTTCAAATTTTTCTGCCACTTGCTTATCAATTTCTTTGCTTCTGCTTAGAGACATTCACTTACTTGAGTCATTGGCTCTGCCATTGCTGCCTCTAAGGCCAACATAACCCCTTTGAAAATTTGTTCCAAACTTATTTCTTTTGGTTTCCACTTTCGTCCACTTTCGAGCAAGAGAATTCTCTCGCCGCTGTTACAGCGTAACGGAAGTGGCGTCAAGATTCCGGAAATGAAGATCGCCTTCTCCTTGCTGGGTACCAAACCTTCGCAAATACGCGGATGGGACAATCGAAACTTATAGAAACGTTTCATCTGCGATTTAAAAAGAAATTATTAACGGCACTGATCTCCCCTTAAAATTGACAATAGAGAAATGGTCTTTAGAAACTTACCAATTCAAATGCACTTTTAGCATACCACTTGCATGGTCTTAAAAACTTTATCAAATAGTCCTCCTCTTCCGGTACTACCAAACCAGGTTCACCTGCGTAATGTGATTACTTATTAATAGCCAAAAAAAATACAAGGCATTGCAAAAAATTAACGAAAAAAAACTTATTTTAATTAATTCATCATTAATTATTATTGATTTGAGAACAGAATGAATAATTCCTATTGCCGGTTGCGGATATCGTATGATTATTAGAATACGACATTAACAAGTAAAATGGATATAATGCATTCAATACCAACGACATTAATAAATATCGCTGGGAATATTTTTGATTCCGCGTGACGAACACTTTTTCAATTCATTGTTAAAGCCTCTCGGGAAATTTGCCGTTTTTCAATTTTCTAACCACCACGACACGAAGAAGCTTTACGATACAGGACAGTGCAAAAGAAGATATTTAATTATACTCTTCACCTATTTTCCCCCTTCGCACCCTACAACTTTCGTCTGACACATTTTGCTGTCTCGCTCTTCCTCAACCGTCCTGTTTCAAATGGGACACCCTGTATAGGTACGCTATACTGCAGTATACTATATTATTTGTCTAATGACATTTTTGTATAATTAAAACATTTTAATTACACAATGAGTCGACGAGAAACAAAGGTTGATACGGTAGAATCAAATCGTAAGAGATAATCGCCCAAGAAATCATTGCGTAACATCTGAAATATTCAGAGATATAAATAAATAAATTTTCGAAAACATTATTATCTTTCTCATGTAAAAATAAATAAAAAGAATTTTCACTGCACTAGGCGCTCGCTCCTTTGTATTCGCATTGAAGTACAAATAACGAGAATCGTGGCCAGTATTTTTCCATGGCAATAAGAAAAATTCAAAGAAAGAACTGGTCCATCTGCGAACGTACTGTCTGTGTGGGAAATAACACAGAGAAAACTGTCCCTCTCACTCGTCATTAGGCGACTATACTTATTCGCATCTCGGTCGACTTTCAAGTCACATACGGATTTTGTATAAATGCGAAAATTGTATGAATGCGATATTGTACACTGACTTTTTGAATTTCGCGCCACGCAAAATAACAACTAGTTAGCGATAGTTGGATGCAATAAAAAAAAAGGTAAGTAAGTAACGTAACATTTCAGGATAAGTTTCGAAATTTTCTGTCGGTATTGCGAGATGGTTGCGTCTCATTTTATTTCATATGGATAACTAGGGACACGAAAATACTCGTAGTACTTTCAGTGACTTTTGGAACACATATTCAGTCCACCTGTATAGTAACAGTACGTAAACAGATGCAATCTCCTGTGAAATTATTAAATTCTTTTCAGAATGATGTGTCAGGCTAAGGTTTGAATATCATCGAGAGTATTCTACCTGTCCTTGTCTTTGAAGTCAACGACCAGTTACTCTACCAAGACGTTAATGCCGAAGAAAGTGGCTGAGGTGCTGGCGAAGGCTACATAAACACGTGTAGCGCTTCGCTACGAGTATAACGCACGAATGGGAAAACAATTTTAAAAGCGAACGATTACGTTAATTATCATGTAACTAGAACAGATACAGTTATTTGAATGCAATGAAAATATTGTCGTTGACTGTACTGCCTACATTTGTGTGTAAAACTTTACTGCGCACGAACTCTTTACCTCTTATGTACTCTCGAAGTTCACGTAGGCTCGTGTCCACAACTTCTGGTATTTCTCTGAGTTCGGTCCTTGCTTTGTTCTTGTAAAACTCATCGAGTTTATCAGGTTCAAATATAAGTTCATGCTTTCCCACTTTTATTTTTGGTGTTATATTTAATCTCTCTATCAATGATGCTTGTCGACCGGGCTCGAGGTTCTTATGTTCTGCCATTGCACTGTACCGAGCACGTTCGCCTTTTTTCTTTCTTTATTATCACTTTTTTATATTTTTATTGTATCTTCCTTTTCTGCACCTTTTACACTTTCAGGTCAGAACGATGAAAATCTGTCGAAGAGAAAGCTGTCATCAGGATATTATGCAAGCCTACTGATTCAGATTCGCTTTCATTCGCTTTCCGCGGTTACGATATAATCTTATGTAGAAACATTTTAAAACAATTTTATTATATATAAGAATAAGTGCAAGATACTAGACCTTTAAGGTCACCTTAAGAGGTCTTTCACACAAAACTTGAGCAAGCATACTGTAAGGTGTAGACCGTTTAGCATACGTTCATAACTTTGCAAAATTGATTAGATTATTGATAACGTGTATTCATTCGACTAAACCTTACGTTATCTATCGAAAATCTAAATTCTTGATAAATAATTGATAATGTAATTATTATTTTGCCTATTACGAATAACTTACTTGAGCTGCTAACAGATGTTTATGGAGCGGGTTGAAAGTAAAAAAAATTAACTTAAATGCACTGATGACTTATTTTGATAATTTTGAAGTGAAATAAATTTTTAAAGGGAAAAGATTAATTCATCCAATGCGCTGGGCTCACCAACCTTGACTGTTCCGCGCAACGAACATTACTGAAGTCGAACTACGATTCTTCCCCACTTCATTCTGAATTAATCTGAACGTTGTACCTTCTCGTACTAAAACAAATGCATGCGAAGGAACAGAATAAAAAGGTATTACGATACAGAATTTCAAGTGAGGTTATCCGGTCAACTTGCTTCCTACGTATGAATTAATTTAACTTTCATTTTCAAAAATTGGCAGTAAAATTTTTATCGCACATTGCCGACACAGGTAACACCATACAATAAATTGACATACAAAGATTTATTAGTACTTTCACATCTATGTGCACAATATTAAATATAATTATAACAAAATAATTCTAATTAATGTATTTAAGTCTAATCAATCTGATTTTGTTTCCAACCATTTTTTTTTTTTTTTTCAATTTTTAACAGCTCTTACATACATAGATATAAAAAAGTACAATTCTATTAGTCAGTCTCTTCAGTTTTTCCGGAGCCCGTATGTGTTCCATTCTGAAAGTAAAATAAAGAATATTTTAATAAATTTAGATTTTCATACGGTGAATGATTTTGTGTTCTAATTATAAGAAGACGGATATCGTTATATAGATTCATAATGGTGAATCATCCTGACACAGTATCAGTATAGTCGACTCTGTATAATCGCGAAGCCGGGACTTCAAAACGCGATAACTTTCGAGAAACCGATATTACAGACAGCTCCTGCTTCACTGTAATACATAGAATGTTCGATAGAGCGCGAGTAACACGTCTGGGGAACATAGATATACAAGAGTGGGAGAAGCCTTCCCTTCTAGATACTAGAGCTTAAAAAGAGTGGGAAAATGCAGCTATACGAAGTGCATTTATAGGGAGAATCAACTGTATAGCGAATACGTCAGAAAAGGTTCTGAAATAGTAACTTCCATTTTTCAACTTCAGGATGCATCTCTGTTTCTTTTTCACAGCCTAACACGCAACCGGCCAGATACTCCAGGGTTATAGGCTAATTTTTTGGCAATACGCTAATGCAAAATTGTATAAAATATTTGATACGCCAAGTCCACGACACCGGCACCGAGTCCCCATGACAACAAGACGTCACCAACGGAGGACAAGCATGACCTTACGTGAAGGAATGTCGAGAGTTGCCTTGACGACCTGGCGACTCTGCCACATATTCGAATGTACCCGAAAGAAAGTAAGGAGAGTTATACAAAAGGAAGGCCCCCATGAACTTTAACCTCACTTCCCGTTTCGTAACGCCCGTGCCGATAGTGAAAAGATTACGATGATTGGTACCGAAAAGGAGGAAATCTTGAATTTCGCGTGGCTCCTCGTGACGAAGGGTCAAGAGGTCTCAGAGAGGAAGCACCGTAACTGACCTGCTGCAGGAGGCAGAGACCTATCGAAGACATCAGGATCCCAGCCACTATCGTCGAGGACAGGTTCGAAATTTCACCGCCACCAGAGGCCACTGCACATCCCGAGTTATCGCAGCCAGAGTGTGACAACTTTCCACTCGGCTAACGTGTGACAAAAGTCACGTCACAATGTTACGTCTAGTCCGTGTCTGAACTTTTATTTTAACGTCGTCCTTTCGAGTATCCCGTACCGCTGATCAGTCCAAAGCTCCGGCATCTACCCAATATTTTCGAGTCCGTCTCTTAGGGGGGTAAGGCGATTGAGCCACAGATGTGACTCTAATATTATTTCGAGCTTATTATTTGAGGAATAGTTTCGACGGCGTGACTTTTGTAGCTGCGTAATAACACGACTATCATGTATAAATCCTCCAGAGGATCTTATTGGCTATTCGTGGGCACTACTTTTGTCTGTTAGTGAGAACGCAGGTCCAGCCCTACAGCGAAATTTGCTTTTACCTACTTCATTCTTTTCTGAATTACCTTCGTGGTCAGGTGCGAGCTTTGGGTCGCTATCAGTTTCGATAATACCGGTAAGAATTTTGTAACGAGTCACGAAATCTTTTCCAGTCAGATAATTTTCTTATTTGTGTTCGCGTCTCGCACTTTACTTCCAAGGCCTCGATCTATGGACGCTTTTCGAATCGCTAGCTTCGAAAAGATTTTGTGTATCGCATATATTACTTTTGTTCACTAATATTTCTTGATTTTCTAATATTTTAATACATTAACTTTAACAGGATTCCGTGTGTTCTCGCTCTTCGAGGACGCGTGATTTGTAGCGTCCTTTTCTCGCCTGTCGAGACTTTACGTATAGTCGAGTACTAACGTGTTGTCCTGCTTCGCGAGATCTCGCGTATCGACACATTGTTAATTTTTCAAAAATTTCGTTTACGTTAGATTCTGCTTCATTTATCTTAATTGTTACTAAAATTATTTTGGACTTGTCTTGTAATTTTCATTTGTTATTTCTTCAATTTCTAAATTTTACGAAATAAACGGACACCCGTTACTGTTTTTCTTTTCGAGGTTCTCAGTCTCCCAACCGGTTCCCTTAACAACATCTAGGCATTCCCTGCTCCTTTACCATCCCGTATCGTCTGTGCTAGTCGGTTGCATTTCCTCCGCCGTCGCTTCTGGAATTCTTTTGCAGATTTCGTTCCGTGACGCGAAAGGGGCGACCTGACGCCCAATCGGTTCTTTAACGTATTGTGTTCCGGGGGACAGAGTTTCGAGTCATTTGTCGACGAAGAATTAGCTATGTTGCTGCGTACAGCTCGGGTATTTTTTTTTAGTAGTTTCCGTTCTGCCCTATTCCGATTTTTCTTCACTATATATATATGTTTATATACAAAATTATTCAGGACTATACATGCACTTTAATAAGGCTCTACCGTAGGAATTAACCTCTAGACCACCGTATTTTTTCTTTTTTTTCCAATTTTCAAAATATTCAAACCTAGAAGGATAACCTACGTGAATTTTACTCCCAAGCCGAATACATTTTTAATGTAGATTCTAAAATAAGCACTCGAGCACTTCCAAGATATAGAGTTGAATTTTATACATGCCTTGACAAGTGCTTAACAGTCGTATGTGAAAAATTTCAAAATTATTTACTGCCATATATGTATATCCACTGTCACATATGGAATGAAAGTAGCCCAAAAGCTTCCAGGCGGTAAAATTTGATAAAAAATCGTAGTAGATATTTCGTTTACGCCAAACATTACTATGATGATTTTTAAATTAAAAATCATGGAATTTTTAAATAATTTTTTACTGCATTATTCAAACAACATATATGCAAGTTTTTTTTAAATAATCGATCTCGGTCCTCCCGTGTGTCTCAAAAATAATACCTTACGTAAAAAACATTTTTGAAATATCTGATATAGGTAAATGGAGTTTACAGAAATTGGAATACTATTATTATGATGTTTTGCCAACAACCCTAAGCGACTTACTGAAGTGATTGAATAAGTAATGAAAATCTAGCAACGCGTTCTGCGCCTGTCAGGTGGTCTGAAGGTTAATAAAAATCAAATTGATAGAACCATCTTTGGTTGATTCAATAGCCCTTAATAACCGTGTATATATCAGACTAAATTGAATTGTTAATTGATTTCTTTTTTGTGTTTCCTCTGACCTCTTATTTTGTCCTCGCACTTGATCAATGTCGGATACCAATCAGCACCCCGATAATCAATCTCAGGCAATTCACCCCCGTAGTTCTTTGGCAAATGACTTGGTGCCATGTAGTTGTGTAGGGATGACATTTTCGTTCCGTGGAAGAACATGCGACTCTTTAGTTTCTCCCTAATGAACGGTTTGAACATGGCCCATACCATGTTGAAAATGAACGGCTGCTTGACAATGTGAACCTATAAGATCAAAATGAAATATTAATTTGAGAAATACAAAAATGATGATTTGAAAATTTTTTTTTAATTACCTCCTTAAGCCGAAGTGGGATGGCATCTTGAATGAAACTCAAAAGTCTCATACTGAATGATGGCGTCAATCCCAAAACTTGTTTCATTGATAAACCATCAAAATCCATTATTACTACGACTCCGCGTACCTGAAAGAAAAAATTGACAATAAATTCGAAATTATAAAAATCACATTAATATTCATATATACACTGAGTGAACTGTCAACTGTAAAATAAAATTATAAAGAGTCATTTGATCTCTCATATGAATTACTTCGATCATCTAAATCAATAATACGGTCTAGGTGTATGAATAATTAATCGATAAGAAACACCAATCTTAGTTAATTTTTTTAAAAAAATATTTCGCTTAAATAATCATAATATCACGTCGATATGCTTCAGTTAAATGAAACTACTGTTTATTCCCCTTATCAGCCTCCATTAACCTAGGAAAGTAACCTTAAAGATTTTTTCACACGTGACCGCGATATGGATCAGTCTTTGGCTTTGGACTCTCGATTTTTCATCGATAAACTAAGTTATATCGATCGTTTTCTTATCAGAGCACAAAGTACACTTCGTGCTTCAGTTCAAAGTGACTATTCAAGATAAACGGTATGACAGTCGACTTAGTAGAAAAATGAATTTTAATTTTATGTACCGATACAGTAAAAAAAAAATTAGTATCAAATTAAAATTCCGCGACTAAAAGTATCGAACTTATCTGTATCACGATAACAATGATCTTACTTGAGATTCAGGCTCTAACATAGCCAATTCGTGAATCAAATAAAAAACTCTGAACAGCTGATCGCACGTGACTTTCGAAGGATCCCATGATTTTCCGACATTCACGATAAGGACTCTTCGTCCCTTATGATCCCTATTTTTGAGGACGTTGACAACGTTGTTCTCCAGGAGGGACTGTTTTTCATCGGCAGGCATTAAATTGTCAATGAGTGCAGCATTTTTCTCTTTGAAATCAGCAATCCTCTTCAGCAGCTCGTATGCACTCTGTGCATAAAACTTGCAGGGTCTAAGAAAGATGATAAGAAATTCATCGTTGGTCCTATAGTAGATGGTCGGGTCGTCTGAAATTGGCGGGAAAAAAAATGCTGTTTAAAAACAAAATCTTTACTCCATAATAATAATAATAATAGGAGACAACATATCTCTTTGTGTGATATTTATATCTGGTATTTTACTGTAAATGGACTTCAATTCCAAGTCGATGATATCATCAAGTCACTTCAGCAATTTGTGCTCACCGCTGAGCACGTGAAACTCCATTATCAAATAACAAAGAGAAACGTACAATCAATCTGAATTTACGTCTAATAATATTTCTGATAAGACGAAATGTTCCGGGCACGTATATAAATATCAGATTGTGACGTACATGTTAGAATTAATACATTCTAATGTACTTTGACAACATACTGATAACGATGATATAAAAATATATGCATATTATGCAAGTATCATTTTTCAATGCTTGTTATACCAAAAAGACGAGCCGAAAGTGATTGTGAAGTGAATCATATGAACTTTTGACTTTGCGTGACGACTGTATTAACTAATAAACAATACAAAGAATTTCTGGTACCAGATGAAGGATGATTTCCTTTGTGTCTTGTGCATATATACATTAAGTGCCCATACGAGCTTTGGTATGCACAGTGATATGAAAATGAGGATAACGTGCAAGTAATCGATACGAAATGACAATAGACGTCCAAAATGAATTTACGAAATTACAGGCTTTATTGGATCATCTCTATAGCCATCTTTGGACATTTTTATTTTGCCATTTTTTTTTTTCATAGATCGAGTTTTTAATTTATAGCAACAATTTCGTATCGTAAATTGATGCAAACTTTACGGCATTGAGTCGAGCTGTGATAACGATGCTTATGGACGATTTTTTAATTTATATAAATAATGGTGCCTTGACGAAGATCTTATCTACCTGAGTGACCGATATCCAAATAATTTTTAATACTTAACGTCGATATGCCGGATTTTTCAGCCCAAACGTACCACCTGAACGTGGCTTTTAACATAAGAATCAAATGGGTACGCTAACTTCAAGTTGTGCGTTTGGACTGAATAATCTTGTATAATAAAATTTTGTATATATAAGGTAATTCGGTACAAATGCATCCCCTGGAAGCGATTATACCATAAATATCAAATATATAGACTATAAATTTTAATAATTTTTTCATTGCATTTTGATTAAATCTATGCATGCGTTTCTCGTTATTGATAAACTTGGAATTTAAATATCTTATACGTGCTGTATTATCATTGCGTGTTGACTACGTATATAGTGTATCGAGCAGATATTGGAAAAAAAAATGAAATACCAGAGAGAAAGATAATTGGCGGTAAAACATAAGTTTAATGAACGCACATGTCAATCTCTCTTTGTCACTTTATTTCTTTATTGATAACTTTTTATTTCATTTAAATAAGCATAATAATAATTGATTAGGGACAATACTGAACGAATTTATGTAATTTTATTAATAAATCTTCAAATGACTTCTACTTATAATTATAAACCATTTGAAATTATTCAAATAGACTTCTTGAATAAAAATAAGGTTATCTTGACGGCCAGTCTGTGACCCTGAGCTCCCAGTTAAACTGTATTTCCTGTAGTTATGCCGAATCGTGTTACACAATTTCAGTTGGTTATACGAATAAGAAAAATGGAAAAATGATAAAAACGTTAAAGACCCATGAAAATTTATATTAAAAAAAGAGTTTTGCAATTTCTATATTAAATGGAACGAATACAATTTAATGTCAGAATAATAATTTAGTCTACGAATTAAGATTTAGTACAGAAATACCTTAATTTACGTACAACTACGAGTCCATAAATTTTGTGAAAATTTGTAAAGATTTTTAATGCTTTAATAAAAAGCATTTCACGAAAAAATTGCTCACCTTCTATAAGTTTTCTCAAAGCTTCAATTCCATTCTTCACGTTTTCCGGTGTTTCCCTAAGTTCTTTTTCCGCAATCGCACGGGTCTCCGGACTGATCTGTCCATCCTCTAATTGAAAGGCCATCACGCTTCTCTTTCAGGCAATATTGTAACCAAATACTTCTCTAAAATATAAAACTTTAGAGCACTAAATGCCGATCCTCGCACCGGGACGCTCGCGATATATCTGTCCCCTGGAACGTCGGGGCGGCCTCCTCTTGTCCACATCTCAATCCAATCTTTGACCGCACAAAGTCCAATCGACACTCAATTCAAAGCATCAGGCTTTACTTCAGTCATTTTGAAATACAGTCGTATACGTCATCCCGCGTTTCTGTCCCTGATAAAGGCCTCCCTCTCTTGAGTATTATTTCTGACCGATAAGGCTCCCATGAGAAACGCATCTTTGTCCTCTTCGTCGGCTGTAGCCAGCTCCAGCGCCTTCACCTTAAGCTTGGCTGTTTGGGCTGTTTCAAAAATGAGAATATATAGGTGACAATGCCTTTGAGTGAACGAGATAAAAATTATACTAATTAAATCATCCTACACTCGTTAAATAATTATGGTAATTATTGCATTTAGAATTCTAATCAACATTGTAAATTTAAAAACTTGTTCAGTCCTATCCAGAGGATTCTGATAAATCCGTAAAGGTCGTTTTATCTTCTTTCTATGTAGGGTCGCAGGGTACGTCATCCTATCGCATTAGAACAATTTTTAGGAAAGTATCTGCTTCTAGGTTTCTTGTAACATGAAAACTTATGAAAATTTTTAATTACTCACGTAAGGGTTTGTTCCAGGCATAATAGAGAAATCACTTCAATGGCTAAGAATCTTGATTAATATTCTCTGTGCTGATGAAAATAAGATATATGCAAAATCCGAGCTTTCCAGGAGTCTCATTAGTCCCAGGGCTTTGGAAGAGGAATTACCTGTGGAAAATCCATTATAATGACATTTACTGTGGTAACGTGTAAGTCCATCGAAAGATGTAACTGGGAAACCTGAATGTAACGCAATCCTCTTTTAATAAGAAAACACCTAGGTGCCAATTTAACCCTCTTCTTTAGTTCGAACGTGCTTTACTTCATATCGAGGTCGTACGTTATCTAAGTATCAAGTTCGATACTAAGCACGTTCTCCGTATTTGTCGACATTCATTTGAAGTAAACAGCTGCCGCGTATTTTTTCAATATGCGTAGTCTCGCAGACTCGATATACTTTCGTTATTTAAATAAATTTAGAGATTATGACGTTTTTGAGAAGTTTTCAAGAGCAACGCGTGACGTCATTGCGATGGACAGTGACAGAGGAAAAGGAGTATCATATTGTACGTATTCTAATTTATGTATATTACTCACAAATGCGTTAGCAGTTTAACGATGCTCTTCTTTGTTCGTAAGTCGACTGTGAAACGTCATCATGGGACATTCAAATTATTCTTTAAAAAATGTCCTGCCAAAGATATTGAAATGTTAGTAAGATTTGGGGTACCAAGTCCATGCTAGACGAAATGATGGATCCATACGAAACGAATTGCCTTATCTTAATATTCGAAAAGAGTCGTATTTCATTTATTCTGTGACATGAGATTGGACGATAATTGATGGCCTGAAATTATAGATATAATTCTGATATATCCGCGCAAGTTCGTTGAAATTATCTTAATTTTTAACGAGAACGAAACGTTAGTTTTTTGAGGCGTTATAAAACACACTGGGGGGCAACTATACACGGGTCGAATAACTGTGGATAAGATATTTCACGTATAGGATTGTTTGCAATAAATTGTGCACAATGTATTTTTATAATCTGAAGACTGTGGCACTACGAATTATCCTTGTAGAGTTCTCTCATGTAGAGTTATTACGTGTAGATAGTTGGAGTGCTCTCTTGCATAGTCGACCCGTGCATAATTCGTTGTTACCCGATAGGTACCTGCTATCGGTAAAGAAGATACAATCACAGAGCAAAACTGCCTTACCATTCGTAGGTATGTACTTACGCTGAACATAGTACAAAGTTTTAAATTCTCACACCAGATGGTACCAGTAGTAATGTTCCAAAAAAATATAACTGAAATAAAACGCGTTCAATCGTTTTGTTTTTCCCGTTTCGCTTCGTATACATATTTTCGAGTGGAGTGCGGCATCCAGTGTATGTGCAAACGCGTGTGCGTGTGTGTTGACTCTCCGAGTTTTATCGGATGTATTCTTTCCAGTTTTTTTCGATAAAAACTTGCTAGTAAGAATGGAGAAGCCGGATTTTATTGCGAACGATGTGATTGATGGCGTGTGGTCGTTTTTGCAAAGTGTAAGTACACATAATGTCAGGAATAGAGAGATGCTCCGTAATCCGAGGTTATTAAAAGTCTATAATAAAAGGGAAAGTTTTGTTTGTGTATTTAGAATGCACCGGCTGTCAGCCGGGTATCTTATTATGCCAGATCACCTTCTCGGTTCAATCATTTAATCGTCACACGTAATTTAGCAAACTGCAAACGTAGTTTATGAGTACTCTTGATTTTCCTAATTATAATTCAATCAAGACATTATATGGATATAGGTATATGAAACTATGCTCTGTAACGAATACACTTCAACCTGTTTTATTAGATCATCCAGGAGCAGCAACCTTGAAATACCCTCTGGTATCATTTCCAATGCAGATATTATGAAATTGTTGCAGTAATGTACATCATTTACTAGATACTAAAATTTGATAATTGATGAAATAATATTTAATTCGTTGCAACGTGATAATCATAATTTATTTATTATACGCGTTTTTGAACATAAATTATTCATATAGGAAAAATATTGCGTCAAGCGAAAATCTGTTTTTTTTTTCTGCCATACAGTTTAAAGTTAGCAGAGTTTTGCTTTAAACAGAAAAATTTTTGTGTTGGATATTAATATCCTTGCCACAGTTTGATAGTATACGTAATGAAACAGGGAGGAGTCTATGGCAATTGGAACATTATCCAGGTTGCTCTTGGAGTAGTGTTGGAAAGTGTCCAGACGGTGAAAAGAATGGAGCTAGACCATCTTTAAGATTTATATACTTTTTATATGGTTTCAGATTGAATGGAAGGATCCGTGGTTTGCCCTTTTATTAACTTTTCATGTTGCTGTCACAATGACAGCACTGATGACACGAAATCATGCTAATTTCCAAATAATTCTATTTCTTGCACTGCGTAAGTACTTAAACATGCAATTCCAGTTCTGATTAAACGATATTCATTCTCTAATGGATTTTTTAGTACTCCTTGTATACTTTTCTGAGAGTATCAATGAAATGGCTGCTACAAATTGGATGTAAGCTTGAATGACATTATATGCAATATTTAATTTCTTCCAAATTGCAATAACTTATCTAATGATAAAATCATTTCAGGGTGTTCTCCAAGCAGCAATACTTTGATTCTAAAGGATTGTTCATATCAATCGTCTTTTCCGTGCCCATCCTAATAAATTGTATGATTATGGTGGTAAGTATATAATTTAAATGGATAAAAGGTATGTTTTGAAAAAATAACATACCAATTGACAATATCTGACTCAGGGTATATTTTAAAATTCATTACAAGTACTACAACTTCAAGTAACACTTTCTTATGAACAAAACTGAATGAATTAAGAGTATAGATGAATAAGCGACTAATCAAACTTTGATATAAAAATTGAAATTGCTGAATGTTTCAAAGTGTAGATGTTACTTTATTCCTACATATCTAGTTCAAAAATTTGTATCAGTCCTTCAGAATATTCAGCCCCTTTCTTTCAGTTCATGTACATCAATCTCTGTAACTATCTTTAGAGTTTTATATTTTGTGTTTTTCATCAGAAGTGGAGTTTTTAATTTATATTAACAATTTTGTATCTTAAATTGACACAAACTTTACAGGCATGGCAGTGTTTGCAGTAAATTTGAGAACACTGTCTTACATGATTATTTCCACTTTAAAGAACTTATTTATAGTCATCAAATACAAGAGTTAAGGCTATATTAGTTTTATATACTCCTGTTTGACCGTTTTTTTTATTCTCTCTCTACTTTATCTTGTTAATTACAATGGTTACTACATGATACAAGGGTATTGTGGGAAACGTGGAAAATATTTTTTTAGGCAAGTTGGCTTTATCAATCCAGCCAACTGATGACCAGTTTGAAGAAAGCCCAGCTACGAGAACAGGCGAAGAACCGACGAACCGATGGCGAATCAACAACGACAAATGGAAAATCCGCTGGACAAAAGCAAGATTAACTGAAAATATCTAGTCACATGATCGAGAGCGATTAATATTACATACGCATTATACATAATCGTACTATGTGGTGATAGTCTACGATCTGCAGAGCCTAAAGAAAGAAGAGATACGAGGCGAAAAATGTTAATAGATAAAGACGCGCGAATTTATTGCCACTCGGCAACTTGATATTCATACGCATATACATATATGCAAGTTTATGTATCAAGAACGCGATGCTTTTATTCTGTTAATGCAATTCCGTTAATTCATCAATAAGTTTTAAAAGCTACTCATTGGATTAATCAAAATATCGACGGACATCAGTCACACTGTATTCGTGGAGTCATAACAATCTTACGTCACGCAACATTTTCCAAAATAATGTAAGCATTTATATTTCGGCGGTTGCGTCACTAGCGGTTCCAACCGTAGCAATACGATGTGCTAACCACATCCTGAATTTCTCTGCTTCTCTCAGCATTGAATAAATTTATCGTTGGCCTTCAAAGTAGTACAAGAAAGTTAGAGCGATGAAGGATCTTCAATGATTGTACTACGATTATCATTTAATTTTTAAATTGGAGGACATGATGGTTTTCAAGACGTATTGTTTTGCTTAACGCTACATTCCTGCGGCGTTGTTTTTTCTTTTCTATTCTGCTCTACTAATTCTACTTCTTACACGTTCGTCCATTATACAAGCCACCAAGGAGATACTAGTAAAGAGGACCAGCCTCATGGGATTTTGTGTTGACGATTATTGGGCACGGTGGATAAGGGATATATGCTGGATCCAATATAGAAATTTTGGACAGGATTGAAATACCACAAAGTTCTGTAGGCACAGAATACAAGGGGGCTGGTCCTCTACGCAATGTCTCATCGGTGCATAGGAACAGGGATAAAAACCCCCTTAATTATAGTCATTATAATATAAAGTACTTATTGCAAAGTCATCACATATATGAATACTGCGTGCTCGTCGACCGCAGTAATTATTAAAAAAAAAAATCATATCTTATTCATTTCTGATCTATTTTTGTTGTCATGATTTACCCAATCAAAAGTACACGTGAAGTTTTTCATGTAAAACAGATACACAGAGCTGTAGTATTATTGTCATTATACAGATGCGCATTTTTTTCTCTTGCCACTCGAAACTGTGGTTAATGATTTTAATTATGCATAATAAAGTATTTGTGTATAAGATCAAATGTTTAAATTAATTGCCTAAATATTTTGTATACTTTGATGGTGGGAATGGAAGCATTACTATTGGTTAAGTCTCGAGAAGTTCAAAAAAGACCAATAGGTTAGGTTTGGTCAGTTGTGTTTATACGCTTTTCAGTTCGAAGTGGGAATTTGAAAATATTGCTTTCGCTAGAGTGTAAATAATTAATTTCAATTTGCTTTTCGATTTTATCTGGATAAATGGCATTATCACGAGGTATGTATTTTGTTTTTTGTATAAGAGCGAATATTCAATATTAGGTAAAATATATATCAGTCAATAAGCCGGTTAGCACATGGTGGGCTAACCTATTATATTTGATTTGATGATGTGTAATTTAAGAATGTGATAAATCAAAATAAAATAATTATGCTTACGGAATATAATTTATTTTCTAGAGTTGTTGTGCCGTTTACAATCGGAAGATGAACCTTTAGCAAAACGGCTAAAATTAGCCGAGAATGCATTTTGCAGTATTGATTTCCCTATCGTTAGAAAGGAGGATGTTATTTTACAATGGCTTTGTAAAATCTGCCCTGTGCATTCTGATGCTTGGCACAGTTTGAAGAACTGTTTGGAAAGGGGTAGATTAAATACAGGAGCTTCGTTGAAATTTGAAGTGAAAGAAATACTTTTAACAACTTTAATTGATCAATTGAATAATACAGAAGATATACCGAATAGAATAATAGAATGTGGTATCTGGATCTTGTCTGATATTGGAATGCAGCAATACTTTAAAAGCAAACTAGCTCAATTTGCATTATTATGCAAATCAATGCTAAATTGGATATGGAGAATAAATGGAATTGACGACCATTGCAAGACAAATAACACAGTAGATAGCGAGAATATGCACACATTGAATTCTTTAACACAGGATTGCATTAAAGCTGTTGTCGATAGTAATATACGAATTTACAAACAGTTTGCGGACAAAGATATATTTGCAAGCATGTTCATAAACGACATCCTATATCCTCTGTGTTTGCTCATAAAGGATAATTCGATAGATAATACTAACAGACCAGGAGCAGAAGCATATAAGTGTATACAGCAGATATTATTTGGAAAAGCTAGATATGAGCAGTACAAAATGTATAATTCACAGGATGAATCAAATTCAATTCCATCTCAATTATTTACTACATTAATGAGACGCATCGAAGTTGTTACATTAGAAAATAGTTTGGCAGTGTTTTCCTCTATTTTGTGTGCTGTGTTAGGTTCATACCGATCCGATGTCACCACTGTAGATCTAATTTTCCGAAATCTCGTGATGTCTTCTGGGAAACATAAAATTGCAATTATTAATGTATTCCTAGACTGTTTATCAGAGGTGACGTTCGATTTCAACAACAAAGTGAAAGACATTACATTGACTGAATTTTTTCAACAAATTGTTGATGAAATTATTTCATACAAAGAATTCAGACCGAATGATTACAAAGTACTCATCGGAATTGCTCATCTAAATCCTGTTATCGTCGAAAGCAAAATACAGATAATTTTAAAAGCAATATTACTTAAGGAAAGATCAACAGAATTGGAAAAAGACTTATATGCAGAATTGATGATTAGTATTCTGATATCAAGCATCCGCTTACGACGGCAACAGAAAATGTTGCCGCTGTGTTTAATGGCTTTGAAACAGTTGATGATGGAACAAGAGCATTCCAATTTAGAAATATGGACTATTTTTCCGAAACTGTTCATTGATAAAGTTACAAATTCTGTTACAACTATGACCAGCTCACAAATTATATCTACACTGAGATCACTTATATTTCATTTAAATGATTGCATTCAAATCATGGAAACTGTTGGTTCCAGTAAGAAATATTTGAATCATACTCAAATTAGGTCTAACTGATGCAATGTTTATTAACATTGATTATTTTAGGTACTCTTTCTATAATGATAGAAGCTACAGCTGTATTGTTTGTTGGATTTATAAATGGTGTTCGTATATTTGATTACACCACATCTCTGACTGTTCAACAAAAATTTATGGAAGCCCTAAAGGACGTCTCTGCAAGTTTATCAATTTTGACAGAAAAAATTCTTAATATTAAATTTGATAAACGAATCATCCTAGCATTATTATCCACCACGTTGATACTCAGCGAAGCGTTTTGTACTTTGGCCTATTATTCGCCAAAAGCAGTACCCAATCTTCCACCATTTCCTATTTCTTCGGACCAGTGGCAACAGTTAGTTCAAAGAACAGCAAATTTTGGAGAAGACAGTTGCAAGAAAAGTATGGTAAATATATTTGAACAATCCATTCGTTGAACTGCTGCTGCGAGAAAAACCACCTTCAAAAAATGATTTTTAATATCATTTCAGAATAAGCTTTTCTTATACAGAGTAAAAACAGAACAGTTAAAAAATCAATCAACAGTCAAACTTCGTGGTTTGATTGGTGGTCTTGAACAATCATGGTCACTTATCCTTGATGGTAATTTAGAGATCATTAGGTTTTTAAGTGACAAACAATTAATAGAATTGGCCTCACTGGTTCTAAAAAATATCTTATCCAGCAAGGATGATCAACAGAAGTGGATTAGCATACTGACCGAAGATGATGTTCAGGAGAATACGAAATTTATTTCAGCTGCAATTTGTCAACTTTTTATTCAAATGGGACAAAGAATATCATCAAGTACAACTAAATCGATTATGGAAGATATTGGCTCTGTAAGTTAATTGAAAAATTAACTTGATCGTTATATTTATCATGACACTGTCTTTATTAGGTGAAGATATTTGGAACAGATATTACGGAAGAAACAAAGTACCTCGCTGTCCTTGAATCTATTTCAGAAAAATTGAAATTAGATACATGGTCTTCCTTGAATTCTGACGATTTTTCAATTATTCAACAATGTTTGACAATTTTACTTCAATTGCCGTTACTCAATCTGAATTCTCATTTTAAGATCTTAACATTCATGGTAACATATACCGTGAGAAAAGAATGCGCGCAAAATGAAAAAGTTATCGACCTATGCAGTGAAATATTTTTAGGTAATTATAATATTAGGATTATTAATGAATTTATGATAACATTAATACTTTTTCAGATATTTTGGATGGTGGCAATTTTAATATCTTTCAGTACCTCGATGTTAAGTCTCTAATCAAAGAAATGCCAAATAACAAAATTTTAATAAAAGTAATCGAACTTTTCCTACGTAATAGTAAATCTTACAGTGATTTAAAACCCATTATTTCTGCTGCACGAAAAAATAAAGAATTAGTACCAATAATTTTGGAGTCCATCGATAAAGTAAAGTCGAAATTGACTTCGACCCAAAAACCGGCTTTTAAAAAAGCTAACAAGAAGCTTGGACAAATAATGTTAGACACATTGAGTACTAAAATAAGTGTAACTGAAGATGTAAAGTGCTTGACAATAGCATTAAAAACAGCAATTGCTAATGAAAGTACTAGCGAAGATTTAAAGAATACAGTGAAATTGGCTCTTCATTACATATTCGAGGTAAATCAAATTGGGTAAAAGAATCTTGATTGGCTGTACTGAGCACAGCTAATTGCATGTACTTGGCGCGAGTCTCTTGATGTCTTAAAGTCTTGTGGATTACACGCACGTACACACTTTTTAAATTAGTTCTTTTGCAGTCTGGTGTTTCACAAAAAAATCAAGTATCTGATGACGCAGAAAACAGCTTATTACAAGAGGGTCTGAAATTAGTTACAGTGCTGTTAAGGCATCGTACATTTTTAGAAATTGAAGAAGATATTGTCAACCGTATTTGGTCTGTTATGGTTCAGAATCCTTTGCAAAATTTAATTGCCCCCTTGCTCGACATATCAAAACCAAAAGTTTTTCGGAACATGCTCACTGGAATACACAACTTTACAGTAATAACCGATTTATTCGTCAATACTCTCTCTACAACATTCATATGAACTGTACAATAATTATCCTTTTACACGTTAATTGCATAGGTTGAAGCTCTATGTGAAGGGAATACCTCCTCGTTACATAATGCTATGATAATGTGGAATTCCATTGTTAAAATGGACATGGGAACGATAAGAAATAAAATACGTTTGACGGCTGTACACAATATACTCGAATCTATACAGATCATTGAAATTCCAAAAACATGCTGGCCGGAAACGTTGAAATTACTTCAAAGTATCATCAGCTCAAAACATATGCACATTTCTGATGAAAACATGGACTTGATTCTTCATATTGGAATAAATTCGTTGAAAACAGCACAAATAAATGTTTGCGCTGATATTTTAGTGTTGTCTTTATCAATACTGCGTTTAAGAAAAGGTTTAATCACTGATAAGTTACCAGTATTGTTAATATTGTATAGAAAAGTTGTACGATTAGTTGTAACGGAATCAAGAAAATCCATTGATCTACTCGCAGAACAAAAACTACAGGGTCTTGCTCTTGATATAGAAAAGTCAGTATACTTATTTGTATGTATTTTATTTGCTTCTTTTTAATTAATTTTAATTATTTATATCTTTCAGATGCACGAGTGCACTGGTGAAATTGAAAAAGGATGTAACGCGAATCGCACCTTATATCGTAGCTGATTTAATAGCATTGTTTTCTGAAGGGGTTATACCATCGTATGTAAAAGTAAGTATTTAATCAGTCGAGGTATTAAACAGCTTTGCATATTCTTATGTTTTATATGTTTATATTAATCGATATATATTATAGGTACCGTTGGAGAACTCTGTCGGATATTTATTTAGTATTTGTGACGAACATGCTGTAACATTGTTGTCACGTGCGTTACCAGCGGCTATGCAAGAAATCTTTAAAACGTCTTATGACACGTATAGAAAGTTATACAAATTCACTGGAAAAATATGAAGTAAAATTGGTTGTAAAGGGATAATGAAATATTTTCAAGTATTGAATTATTTTTTTTATTTTTTCTTGAAGACCGTAATGATTATACTGCACATATAGTTTCGAGAATATATACAGACTATTGGAAGTAATTAAGAAATAATTTAATAATACACTATCAATCAAATATTGTAAATAAAAGTTATAGAAGTCCTTAATTTCGTCTTCGGCGCACTCTGGATATTCTCCACGAGTTTGGTTCTTCGTATTTGTTGTATAGAGGTTCCAGTCTTTGATTTTTCTTAAATTTACTCAATTTTGTTGGATCACTGAATTTAAAGAATGCCGGTGCAAATTCCACCAGCCACTTAGGATCAATCGTGGTGACCTCTCGCATGTACTCCTTTGTCGTTTGGACCAATTCGTGGTAAATTACCTAATAGAAGAATATTTTTAGAAATTCTCTCATCTGCGCGTTTCTAATATTTATCCACAAATTATTTTATTTAGTTTAATCTGAGTATTTGCTTACCCATTCAGGCTGCCTGTTAAACAGAGCACTGCTAGGGTGAATATAGACAACTTGACTGTCTACAAGAGTTCTGTAACCTTCTTGTGGATCTTTCTTGGCTGCATTTCGAAAGAATCCGGAGCATACTGCTTTTTGAATTCGAACTGTATTTTTGCCGGCTGACACGACATCTAATTTGTGCCTAAAAATTAATGATTTGGTTATTCAAGTGACGTTACAATTAAACTTTCCTTAAATATAAATTCTTACCTGTCCATTATACCAAGAAGCTGCTTGCGCACATCTTGAGCTCTCTTCAGAGTTCTAATTTGTACAAAATTCTCATAGCACCAAGCATTACTGAATTTGTTATTTCTCCAAGAATTATAAACAGCTAGTAGTGTGAGATGATCTCCTTCGGCTTGATTGAATTTAGCCTTCTTCTGATCAGCCAGTGCTTGCTTATCCTTTGGTCTATACAATTTTATATTATATTCCATTTAATCAGTCTCTATAATATTTATTGAATGTAAAATAATTCAAATAATACCTGTAAAAGACATTCTGTACAGAGAGCATGCTCACTATCGTCAGGATCTCGTCCGAACATTGCAAATGGACACTCATTATTAACATTTTTGAAAGATTTGGTTCCAATGGAAATTCTGCCATCCTACGTCCAAGTCTAGTCAGTAAACCTTCATTATCCAAAGCACTAAGACTATGCAAGGACTCTAGAGCCATTATTAAAGATTCAACAGGTGGTGCATCCATGAAATCAAAATGCAATAAGTCATTGATACCCATAGTCTTCAATTGCAAGACCGTCGTTGCTAAATTTGTTCTCTGTATTTCTGGAACTGGTGTAGGCAACATTTCATCTCTGAGAAATAATATTTTTATCGTTACTATTTTGCTCTTTTTCTCTTTTTTATAAATAATAGAAATGCAAATACCTGTAAGCTCGCTCTGTGTAAAGTCGATAACATTTCCCAGGTCCGGTTCTACCTGCACGTCCAGCACGTTGCTTAGCAGCAGCTTGACTAATTGGTGTTACTATAAGACTATCCATCCCAGTTTTGGAATTGTAAACTTTTTGTTTAACAAAACCAGGATCAACAACGTAATAAATACCATCGATCGTTAAACTAGTCTCTGCGATATTCGTCGCGATAACGACTTTTCGTGACCCGGGTGGTGCTGGTTCGAAAATTCTCGTTTGCATTTCCGAAGGCAGTGCCGAGTACACAGGAAGAATAATTAATTCAGGAACATCCGGACCAAGAGATTTCATTCGTTCATAGAGAATCTCACATGCTGTGTCAATTTCCTCTTGACCGGTTAAGAAAAGTAAAATATCACCAGGAGGTTCTCGCAAATGAATTTGCATTACTGTTATAAGCGCAGCGTCCAAGTAATCTGTTTCTGGTTCTTTTGTGTACATAACCTAAAGTAATTTATAGAGTATAAGAACTTTAACAGACTTTAACTTTTTGTTTTAAAGAATTAAAACGAAATCGCAGTATTCTCAAAAATATAAGTATTAAATATTCTTACCTCAACTTCGAAGGTCCTACCAGGAATAGTGAAAATTGGAGCTTCAAAGAAATATTGTGAAAATTTTACAGCATCCAAAGTTGCACTGGTAACTATTAATTTTAAGTCAGGTCGACGTCCTACAGCTTGTTTTAAAAGACCAAATAGTACGTCTGTATGAATTGTTCTCTCATGAGCTTCATCCAACATTATAACGGAATAAGTTTTTAAATCAAGATCCATGAGACACTCTCGAAGAAGCATACCGTCTGTCATGTATCTGAAATAATTCATTGCCATTATGTAAAGTTATTCAGGTCAAACATATATTTACATGTAATAGCTCTCATCGGATTGCTTTGGTCATGTAATATTTAACACAACTTACTTTATGCTAGTCTCTGGCCCAGTACAATCTTCGAAACGAATAGTATATCCAACTTCTTGTCCTAGTCGACAACCAAATTCTTCTGCCACTCTTTTAGCCACTGACATGGCTGCAACTCTTCTAGGCTGTGTACAACCAATCTTTCCACGAGCAGTGAAACCAGCTTCTGCTAAATACTGTGTTATCTGTGTGGTCTTTCCAGACCCCGTTTCACCAATAACGATAAGAATTTGATTGTCCGTGACAGCTTTTACCAAATCTTCACGAAGTTTATAAATTGGCAGACTTTGTCGTTGCTCAAGAAGAGTTAAATTTGTCTTTTTGCCAAATGAGGATTTTTTCCCACCGATTACGTGTTTCTTCCATTCAGGAAGGTCTTGCGTTTGTAAACCAATACCCCTCATATTTGCTGCCAAAGTTCTACTCTCCGCTGCAATCATAATTTTTATACAATATTAGTTATTAATTACTATTAATCTTAATAGATTAATGTAACTACAGAAAGTATATAATTCTGAATATCCAGTTTACCATTTGGTAAAGGATCGATCCAGTTTTTGTTGAGTCCAGTGGGTGCAGAATCCATTTCTTGTTCCCTCTGTAATATTTTCTGTTCGCGTCTCTCCTTGGCTAGGGCGCTTTGCATCATTGCTGCTTGGGCCAGGGAACCATCTGGATTCTTTACAATCCTTACAGGACTGAGATCTGCTAGGGCTCTACCATGTCCATGTAGAAATGGCGGTTCTTCTTCGACTAATTCAATTTCGACATCTTCCTCTTCGTCGTCTTCTCGAGGCAAGATTCCTGTTTCCATGTCAAATTCAGGCAGTTCGCTCCTAGTATCGATATCATAAAAAAAAATATTAAAAACTGTGTAAAAGTCATAAAAATATATTATTGTATATCTTACCTATCGATACAAGAAGCTGCCAACATCTGCTTGATTTCCCACTTTTCCGGTGACGACAATCTCTGAACACGTTTTCTTGAGTACGTCTCATCTTCATCCAGGTGTCCTTGAAGCTCAAGTAAGGATGTTGGTCTATCAGGATTTCTAAGACGTGTCTCCTCTTCTTCAACTTTCCTTTCAGCTACTGCACGATTTGACTCATGCCCTACATCTTCCTCTGAATCCTTTATATTGTGTGAGTTCTACATATTGATGAAGTATAATTGTAAATATTTTGTATAACAAGATGGTGTTGAATTTGAACATTTACATTACTAGGTTACCTTGTGTCCAACAACACTGGATGGCTTGGGGAAACGTGATCTCTTATAGTCACGCGAACGTGATCTACTTCGATTGTGGGATCGTGATCTTCTACGATCCCGAGACCTTTTTCTTTCTTGAGATCGTCTTCGTTCTTGGGATCTTCTGCGTTCGTTAGATCTACCCCGACCACGTGACCTATGACGTTTTCTTGAATGTGATCTAGATCTATGCCGCCGATCCCTTCGATTGTTGGGTGATCTAGAACGATGTCTTCGCCTATCCCTAGAGCGATTTCTTCTATGTCTATTATCTGAACCATCATCAATATCTGATGCTTTTTCAGTTTTAACTTTACGTGAGTCTGATTCATTAGGTTTTGAGCTTGATGGTGCAAAAGCTTCCAATGAAGCCATTGCATCATTCACAATGTCTTCATCATTTTCTTTCTTCACTGATTTCTCATTTGGTATTGCCAAACCTGGAAATTTATCTGCTAAGACATCCTTGGGTACATTTGGACCTTGAGATTTTCCTGCCGATCGACCTTTTGGTGGCTTCATATGTTGAATAATACGTAAAAGATTTGCCATAAATGAATCCTGCAATAGTATAGATGTATCAATAATCTACAGTAGTACACAGGATGTTAGTATACATAATACTTTAATGTTACAATAAGTAATTTTTCTTACTGAAAACTCAGCTCCATTTTCAAGAAGGACTTTCTTGAAGCTCTCAAAAGTGTCGTTTTTCTCTGCCAAGTGTATAATATATTCGGCTAAAAAGGAAATTTGACTTTAAAATATGTATTAATTATACAAACACATATTGGTTAGAATCATACCTAAAACTTTCTCGTTCATTCCCAAATGGTTTTCCAGTTCTGTACAAATTTTTGACACCAACGAAAGGTGCTCTAATTTTTCCACTTCTTCAGCCATGATTTTTTATGGAATAACTACAGAAATAGTTTGTACTCGAAGAAAAGTAAACTTTATAAGTGTAACATAACCTCAAATAACGTTTGTCGCCACCATCGACATATGGCGTGGATCACGGTATTACATACAGGCACGGATCAGTGGGGAAATCCACAACGCTACGGTTTCAGGCAGAAATGAGCAGGGAGATGCACAACGCTACGATTTTAGGCGATACTAAAATCATGACGCTAAATCGTAGCAAGTCTGGAAGTAGGATTTTGTGATCATCGCCTCCGTCGACAATGCGAATTCCGTCGTAGCCGAGCGAAACGTGAACA
>JASANN010000343.1:0-19474 GCA_031762395.1 Calameuta pygmaea | reverse complement strand
CCACCAAACGACCACCAATCGATTAGGTATGATAAAAAGTTAAAAAGTTAAAGTTGTCCGGCTAACTTCACTGAGGTCTGTCAGTCGAGGATCGTCTTTCTTAGGAAACCTGTACAGTTTGGACTTGGTCGTTAATTTTCCGTTTGCACATTCCAGGGGGTTGACACTGGAATGGGCTGTAGTGAAACATAGAGTAGTGATATAACCTCCCGATAAGATGGCGTTGCCGCTCGTGCTAACAGTCTACAACACGGGAGTACCGTGTCTCCAATAAGTGGTCTGTGGGATAGAAACACACCAGTAAAGTATTTTGATGATTGCTTGTAAAGGACTGTAGTCCCGACTAGTGTCAAAACATAAAAGAACAAGGAGAAGAAGAACCTTAATTAAAGTGTAATTATTATCACGATTATACGATGAGCTCGCAAAACAACGGTGAACACGATCGTATCAAACGTCGAAGAGATGACAAGTATGTTGACGCAAATAGAGGTGGCAGTCGGAGAGCCAAAGAAAAGAAAAATACGGATGATTATTATTGTCAAGAAGGACATCGGGCCAAATACAAACAACGACGACGACAAGGCAGTCGAGAAAATGATATGAGCCTAAAGAGGTCTATGAAACGAGTTGATAATAAAAAGGACAATAGTCATCCATTTTCGTCAAAGGGTACAATGAGAAAGAATGAACAAGTAACTGGGCAAAGATATTGGGATAATGAAAATCGGTATGGTACAAATTATGACACAGATGAGGAAGTAATGATTGGTGAACGATTTTATGGAGAAAAATCTAGTAGGTCGTCAAGATCGATACAGAAAGAATCCAGATATCAGGAAACCAGTGATGTTGAAAAGATACCTGCAGATGGATTGAAAGATAATAGAATTGATGAAGATACTAAAAACAAACTTACAGACATGACACCAGGTCAGAAGCGTACTGTTGACCTGCTTACCTCAAAAACAGGGGGAGCGTATATTCCTCCTGCTAAGCTGCGTATGATGCAAGCAGAAATTACTGATAAATCAGGAGCAGCATATCAGCGTATAGCTTGGGAAGCTCTTAAAAAATCTATACATGGATATATTAATAAAGTTAATACTAGTAATATTCGATTAATTACCAGAGAACTTCTTCGTGAGAATATTGTCAGGGGAAGAGGTTTGCTGGCAAGGTCTGTGATTCAAGCCCAAGCAGCCTCTCCTACATTTACTTCGATTTATGCAGCACTTGTAGCAGTTATCAATTCTAAGGTATGCCTGTTAAGATCATTAAAAAATTATATATTTCAGCAATTTTGATTTTGATTTTTAATTTCTGACTGTCTGCTTGTTTGAAGGCAAGTGCAAAAGGGGAGTAATGTGTTTTGATCTGTAACTTTTCATGGTACTCCACAGAATTGCAAAATTATATTCAACACGATAATCTTAAGATCTTTTGCTATTAAGATATTGTGTTGTCTTTTATCATAACACTAAATACAAATTATGTTTTACAGTTTCCAAACATTGGTGAGTTATTATTGAAGAGACTAGTGATACAATTTAAACGTGGATTTCGGCGAAATGATAAACCGTTATGTATATCATCTGGAACTTTCATTGCTCATTTGGTTAATCAACGGGTGGCCCATGAGATCCTTGCACTTGAGATTTTGACATTGTTGGTTGAAACACCAACTGATGATTCCATTGAAGTAGCAATTGCGTTCTTAAAAGAGTGTGGTATGAAATTGACTGAGGTTTCACGAAAAGGAATAGAAGCCATTTTTGAGATGCTTCGAAATATATTACATGAAGGTCAATTGGACAAAAGGGTAAATATTTCATTGTTGAAAACTTAACATTATTTCCTTTTAACTACTATATTTATTGACATTAGCACTTGAATATAATTGCTTAACATATTTTCAGGTTCAATATATGATTGAAGTTATATTTCAAATTCGGAAAGACGGTTTCAAAGATCACGAGGCTGTTAATGAGGAACTTGATCTAGTAGAAGAAGAACATCAGTTCACGCATTTGGTGACACTGGATGAGGCAACAGATGCTCAAAATATCTTAAGTAAGTACAGATATACAACTGTTACAATTTCAAATAAGATAATATAATTATTAGTCATAATATAATTTATCACTCTGCCAGAAACTTCCTAGCCTAATGTAAAAAAAATTTTAAGAGAATAATTTTTTTATTTTCTAGATGTATTCAAGTTCGATACGGAATATGTTGCCAACGAAGATAAATATAAAGAATTAAGTAAAGAGATATTGGATACTGACAGCAGTGGATCTGATACTGCTGATGATGATGATGGAGATGAAAGTTCAGATGAAGATAGCGGCACTGCTTTGGGTATGTATATTTTGTTATATTCACTGATTTATTACTAAAGTATTATGTTGCAAAATATAAAAGTCTTTAAATAAGTATGTCAAGATATATAAAAGGACTGGAAAATATGAATGGCAATGTAGAATTTCCAGTCACAAAAATCGTTCATACTAAAATTTTTAGAGATTTAGTTTAATGACGTTGAGAGCAGATTCTGCAAGGTTAACAATGATTTTGATACCGGTTTAACAATAGTTAACGCAAAACTAAAAAAGTAAGCCGATCTTCTTCAAATCTTTCAGTTTTAGGTTAATTATTGCGAAAATGATATCAACGATGATGTATAAATAAAATGATATCAATTATTAACGATGCAGAATGTATTCTGTTCTCCTCTTTGGAAAAGAATCTCTGTCTAAATCCTGTTATTTATGATTTACATTGACATTTTACTCGCCTCGTAAATGAGAAGTCTGGAGTTCTCTTAAAATACGTTCGAGTTCGCTTCGATTTATCAGTTTGTAGAAGTTATGGATTTTCAATGTTGCTACGACATAAACTTGCCTCCAGGCACGAAATAATTATCCTATTTCAATACTACTTATTCTCTATCGCTCATAAGATCTTATCTATTCTCTTCTTTCCTCCGATTCCTGGGAGTCGATAGTTAACCTCAAATATACTGAAAATACGAAAAGTGAGTAGCTGGTAGGCAATCGTTATGCTTGTCTCTTCTTTTGACCCTAACACGCGATTGACTAACAGCTATCCACATTTCCTACTTTCATTACATTTTAGTTATACAATCGACCCCCTGCTGCTTTCTGTTCGCTCTAATCGTGAAGACTAGAGTAAAGAAGGAGGAACACTTATGGGTGAAGTGCTGGGCGTCGATTGTGTAATTCAAATGTAGTGAAAATGCTGACAGTGAATAGCTGTTAGTCAATCGCGTGTTAGGGTCAAAAGATGGCAAGCACAACGATTGGCTAACAGCTACTCGTTACATTAGCATTTTCGTTACATTTGAGTTGCACAATCGATCCCTTGAAGACATGGTTCGTGATATTGTAGCGAGAAAAGTTTTAAAATTTCTCTACGAGTGTCGCTGTCATCGCTCGTGACGGTATTGAAGTAAGGCACTGGCGAAGGAATCGTGGAATTATATCGAACTTAAATCGAAGTTTCATTTCCGACTGGTGTCATTGACTCAGTTCAGACATGAGTTATGTCATACTATTTTATCAGATGTTATCATTTGAATTTTTTCGAAAAATTACTGCAAAACGCATAATATAAGTAAACTTGGAGCTATTGAACTGAAATTTGGTGCTTATATGGATTGATGGTAAACAGTGTTTGTTACCACATTTCACAAACGTGACTCAAGGCCTTGAAATTTTATGAGAAAATTGAAATGTTTTACTTTACAACAAAAAAAATCAAGCTAAAAAATCTTGAGTTCAAAATTTTAAATAGCAGTTCCAATATGGTGGATCAAAATGTAAAAAATCAAATGCCCCAGAGTGCACCACGGGGAGGCTGTGGTAGGATTTCACATCCCTTTTAAAAAAATTTTCATAAAAAACATGCACATATCAAGTTTACTCTGAACCCACAAGCAAATATCAAAGGTAGCTAGTAGAAGCCGCTATATTGGATTTCCCATTTTGAATTTTGAAATTTCCAGGATTTTTCATCAACGATCCAAAAAATGCTTATAGATAGGTTTCCATGTAGAATACGAAATTATTGGCTCTCACCAGTTTTGGCACAAACATTGATTACGAGCCCATTAGTTAATGGTTAAACATGGTCCCATCTCCACATCTCTGCAGAGGTCCCTCTTACAATTAGTCCCGAGATAGTGTCTAAAAGTGCGCTTTTACCTGCTTAAGGTAATGTAGTAGAATTTGGCTAAGGTTAAATCAATAGCCATATATAATTTTTTAAATTTCATAAACAAAGAGAAAAATATATTAAAAATATGAATACAATACTAGCAAATAATAATTATGCTCATAAATATGTCATAAGGCTTACTGAATGCGTGATTCTGTACGGCTATTTTTTCTCTAGTGTTTATGGTTGGGGAAAAAGAGCACGCGAAAGCGCGAGATAGTAATTCCTCAATAAGTATACGGTAAATGATGTTCATCTTTTTACAGTAAATGCCTTAAATATAAAGGTTTTCGCAAATATTTTTAATACTGTATGTTAACTTGAGATTTTAAGCTTTCGCGGCGAATATTATCATTAATACTCATGGTTTCCGGATGCAAAATTTTTTTTAATTGGTCAGCTGATCAATTAAACAACTTAGATCGGCTGAAGCAATGATCCGCATAAGCAATCATAGATATATTAAGACTTCCTAACAACAAGGAGCTTCAGTATCGGAGCCTCCTAGCCTTAATGATGTAGACTGAAACGTTTGCGAAACGTCGGCATAAAGCTGAACACAGACGCGTCTTCCATCCGGAAACCATCAGTATTAATCATATGTTAACTTGTTAACTCTTGTGGAAATTAAGGACATCTGGCTAAATACAACTATTTTTCCCCCACCACCTCAATTTTGCTTAACTTTAATAATTCATATCTCTTTAATGAAAAGGTAAACAAATTTTGTTTTGAGCCAATAGGCACGGCAGATTGAGCTCGTTAGATTAGACATTAAAAAATTTAAGGCCAACTTTACCATAATTCTACCATACTAACTTAAAAGATGTTGTGTATAGACTTTTCGGCTGATAGCGTGCTAATACCTGTCATTGGTCCTAACCTCTCGCTGCCGGCGTAATATTATTGTACACCCTTGTTATTACAAAAGTGTAACATTAATGTACACTGGAACTTTTCCTTAAAGGGAGTTCATTCATGCTTCCCATTTATTCAAATGGGAATCTCTCGAATAGTGGAAAACACTGACGTTATTTCGATAATGTGAATCCACAACCATATTCGATTCATTAGATGGGATACCCTGTATAGATATACTCTATCCATAGAAATGAATAACATAAAAATTCAAGATTTTCATTTCGATACAGTAGAACGTAATGATTTTTGACTCGAATGTTGTTGTAATTTATAATTTTCCTCATTTATTTTCTTACTAAAAATCTAAAAACTGTTTTACTGCTCGTTTAACCCATAATTTCTTATAACTATTATGATCACCGAGCCACCTTAACAAAGCATTTTTGGACCTATAGTTATATATCATTGTTTTCTTGGTTTTACTTATGGAACCAGTTACCAAAATTGTGCCGGAACTCTCTAAGGTATCCTGTATTAGTATTCTTTTTATCTTCTTCATCCTACCTATTGATCTTCTTTTCCTGCTTTTCTATCTTTCGTAACATTTTACCTGCTGTTTCATTTATTTTTATATTTATTTTATTTACAGCCTTTCATTTCTATCTTTTCTCTTTGGCATAAATATTTATTCATCTACTTGCCATCTTGTTTTTTTCCTATTTTAACTTCTGTTTATGTTTCTAATCCTATGCGTTTCTAATTCTAATATTCATATACTTCCCTTGCATTCTTTTTTAAGTTCATTACTCGTTTCACTTTAATATTTCCACTATATAGGCAATAGTAATTCTGATTATTAAATAATGGTACAATATCATACATCTTCTAAAGTCTTTTAGTTTATTATCTTTCTCGGCCATCCTTATCAAGAGACTCGGTCGAGTCTCTTGCTAAGTACAGGCAATACGGCTTCAACAAGCTGAACACTATTAACGACGTTTATATGCATTCAAAATTACATTTTTTTAATTTGTATATATATTTATGCATTTCTAAAAAAATGGACTTACAAATTGCCATGATGGCAATGGACTTACATATATTCCATTGAACTTTTTCGACAACGCAGTATATTTTTCTGATTAGCGACATCATAATGCATTTACATTTTATATATGTAAAAATATAGATTTTGGTGCTTAGAGCTTGTGTATCCCATTGAGTAACAAAAACTTGTGATATCTCGCAAAAAACACTTACGCATAAAAAACTGCGCCAAGTAAAAGATTGCTGTGAATTTTTCTAACAAAAAGTATGGAAATCATATTATTGAGGCCAAGTACATAAGTCACTTTTCCTATTATATGATATCGCACTGGCCCATCATTTCAATTGTATTTTAAAAATTTCCTATAACGTTTTCGTTACTTTTTTACATTATTACTGCTTCCCATATTCAATTATGATTTAATGGTCATTTAATAATTAATAAAACTTCAGGTAATTCCTTATCGAGTACTACTTGGCGGGTCCGTGCATTTCTTGATATAAATTTGCGTTCATTATGCTAGTAATCAAACTCAAAACCAGTGTCAACTTTCTATATAGAGCACATTAACAATAACTCGTCAAAAATAATCAAGGTAAAAGCTTAATAACAAACGTATACTATTGGAATACTATTAGTACATTCGAAGTAAATATTTTGGAATTCCTGGCATGGACCCGTCAAGTAGTATTCGATAAGGAACCACCTAAGTTTTATTAATTATTAAATAACCATTAAATCATAATTAAATACGGGAAGCAGTAATAATGTAAAAGAGTAACGAAAACGTTATAGGAAATTTTGAAAATATAATCGAAATGATGGGCCAGTGCTAGATTATATAATAAGAAAACATGTAATGACTTATGTACTTGTCCTCAATAATATGATTTCCATACTTTTTGTTAGAGAAATTCACAGCAATCTTTTACTAGGCGTAGTTTTTTACACTAAGTGTTTTTTGGGAGATATAATTATTACCCATCTTCGAATATTACTCTAAGTAAATATATTTCTTTACTTTTTTTTATATCTTTATTCTTTGGCTTCCATGACTGATGGTTAATATAAAATAAAAATTAAAATAATTAAGGATTACCGTAACGGGTAAGGGAAACTGTTAATATCAATAAATTTTAATAAAACCTTTGAGAAAAGTCTAAGGATTTTAGTCATGAGATATTTCAATTTATATACAGCAGTATTTTACAATAAAATACTACATGCTTATTTTCTTCCATTTCATGATGTTCTCATTGATATTTTCCTTTGGATGCTGCTCTGTATTTGTTCAGTAATTTTATTGTTTAACGATTTCTAGAAAAATTCATTAAACCGTTGAAAATCTTTAAACAGAAAAACTAAGGTAGTTATTGTATTACATTTATTAATCTGGGTTTGATTGAAATGGAGTTCATCAATATTACCTCTTTATATGTGAAAGTATTAGTATTTAATAGTGAATTTCATCTGAAAGAATAACACGAATCTCTTATTATGTGATAGATGTTACTGTTAATAGTAATGCAATTTTATATACAAGATATCCTAGAAAACCATTTACGAATGTATCCATGATGCCTAAAATATTATTCTTCGAGTTGAGTTTTCCATTCTGTTGAGTCATGGAAATTTTTTAGCGTTACGTAGGATGCACCGCGGGACTCAGCGTCTCTTTTCTGTTGCATTTTCAGCGAGGAATGCAGATACTTCTGCAAAAAAATGAATTTGTATCAGATGGCAGATTTTCATACCGTACTGTTGTACTGTATACTGGATATTGAATTTAGCCTTTGTTAACAGTGTTAATCTTTCTAAGTTAGTCGACAAATGGTTCTTTAAAAAGTTACAGGTTTTCAATCAAGGAATTTGAAAAATATATGGTTCTATTTTTTAAAAAAAGCATTTCTTGCTGTAACATCATCATTTCAAATAATTACTACATTTTCTCTCATTTTTTTTTCACATTTCCTTCACATAACCATACGAATCTTATAGGAAACTTCTTAAAATTAATCTTTTGGTTTGTAAGTTATTTTAATGAATCATTTAAAATGGGACACCCTGTATATGTAACAGATAGTTTCACACATATACAACATATACAATATTTTCATTATATTTTTTCAATTAGTAGTATTAATCAAGTTATAAATAAAAAATGTTTTGTTTTTTAATGACGAATTGTATTGAAGGTTTTGTTGACAGCTATGTCGTATGAGATATCTAAATTTCAGTTATAATCAGGTTAAATAAAGTGATAAAGCCATACGCACTAGCAGAATTCGTATTCTTGAAAGCGCAGAATTTGACATTAAGAGTTAATATACCTTGACTTCTTACACCAATTTTATTGATTTTAGTGGCAATTGATTTACAATACTCAATTCTTATAATGAATGTATCAATAATTTTTTCTTATATGTAGCCGTTCATAATTGATTTGAAATATAGATACAACAGTTGGTTTAGATAAGGAGTCTCGGTCAGCCATTGCCTGTATTTGGCACGAGACTTGAACGAGTCTCTTGATATGAATACGTATTTTGCGTGAAAGGCGATGGACTAGGATGACTAGCTGCGGAAAGTGAGGTCTGACTTTTCAGCTGTGAGCTGGCTTCGCTGAGCATTAATAAGTTAATAGTTTCAAAGTTTGATGTTAACCCTAAAATTTTACATCCAAGTCCAGAAAAAACGAAACGTAGGTTAACAAAAGTTATTTTTCTAGGGCTAGTTAACTCCAAATTTAAACCAAAAAAATTAAACATGCTATTCAAGTTAGGTTACTCGTGAACACCTTTTATACACTGATACTGAGCTTCATCTTCTACCTATTGTTATGCCGTGAGGATGTGGAAAACTAATCTTCAACACTTTTAATGAATAAGAAATAGCAAAACAAAACTGTTTTATTACGTCTCTGTAACACTGGCACAATTTCTAATATATTGTTTTCTATTAAAACGAGTGGACGATGCTCACTCGGAGCCTACCGTTCGACGACTGCCTCTTTGTTGCATCTGCATCAAGGAGGAGAGTTTCCACGCCTTATTACAATTTTGCTGACCAAGGGTTTCTTATCATGTGGTACTAAGAATGCTAACCTAAGAAAGGCAAAGTACAAAGAAGTAACCCTTAGGGCATAACACTATATAGGATTTTTCTTTGATCTATGTTCTGGCATTTTATAATCACTATCTAATGTAGGAAACTTGAAAACAATATATCATAAATGATACACGGGAAAAAGTGCGAGACGTGGGAAAATATCTATCCTCGTCAGCTTCGAAAATTTGTAATTTTTTTTTATGTAAAAGGTAATACGAAAATTAGAAAATATTTTTTAAGATGAATGGAATTAGCAAAAAGTATCTATATATGTATAGTAACATACATTTATTATATCATCACTATGTTTAAGGAAAATGGGTAGCCACAAACAAAAAGTAACTTAGAAATAATCTCAACTTTGGGGGCAAATGTTTTTTTTTTAGAAACATCTAGATAAAAAATTCTTCGTAAGATAGCGCACGCGGGGGTCTGGTCGCGCTACAGTAGAAATATTATCTTGTGTTTGACAGATACAAAGTAGATGAACACTGCGACACAGGAGTGGGAAAAATATTCTCCTCGCGATAAGATAGTTTAGAGAGAGCGGTTTAAGGGGAAATGCAAAATTACAGAGCGCTTCTTTAGAGAGAGAGAGAGTCGACTATAGCATAAAACTTGCTAACAACAGACTCCTTCACAGAAGCAAGTAATTTGTGGTTTGACCATCACATCCGTTCTCAATTTAAGTAAATCTTCTCAATGTTTATATTATTATTTGTAATCTGAAATTCATATATTTTTCAGTATTATTATACTAATACTTTTTCTGAACCAATTCTATCGACGAGTTTTTCGTATAACAGATGTATTTTTCATTTTTATATCTCAGTTTTGTGTGATATAAATAATAGTGCGATAGAAATTCATATGTAATTCCATTGTAACTTAATGTAAAGCAAGTAACAGTTGTCAAAGATATCAGTGTAGGTCTTGACCCTTTTAAGGCTATAAAACTAATACAAAAAAAGAGAAACATAAAATTTGTAATATGCACTACGATGTTTATTATTTTATTTTATAGGTGAAGGAAAAGGAGATGTGATAGTTGACAACACGGAGACCAACTTAACAGCCTTAAGAAGAACGATTTATTTAACTATTCATTCTTCTCTTGATTTTGAGGAATGTGCACACAAATTGATGAAAATGCAACTGAAGCCTGGTCAAGAAATCGAACTTTGTCATATGTTTCTGGATTGCTGTGCAGAAATGAGAACATACGAAAAGTTTTTTGGACTCCTAGCAGGGGTATGTTTGTATTAAAGTATAAATATTAGTTGATGAAAAAAATAATCAAGTAATTTTGACAATGCGGGACAAAGATTAATTTTTTTATTATTTTGAAAAAAGAAAATGATTTCAATTACGGTGCCATTAAGTTGATTCTGGGCCTCGCATTACTACGCGGTAAAATTTAAATGAAAATTTTTAATGGATGATATAAAACAGCGATGTTTTCTAAGAAGGTTATGAATAATTTTGATACTATTTTCGCATTAACTAATCTAAAACCGAAGGAAGCATTCGATTCAAAAATTTGCACGCTAAACTTGACACAGGTGAAACTTTTCAGATCAGCTGTCTCCGAGTGATACAAATATGTTTAATGATGGTGCCTTATGTACTTCAATTTTTGAGCGGGAAGCTTCCTAGGTTTGAGTGCTAGTGCATGTACATCACTCACGTATAGAAAAAGTAGTATGGTTTTTCTTTTAATAAAATAGAATTAAATATTGACATCAGCGGGCTGATGGAACTGGCATGCTCGCCGTCATGACCTTCATTGGTCTTGATGCAACTCTCGCACGCTATTTCATAAAATTGTCGATAAATATCGAAAAAACGGCTTTTTAAGAACTCAAAAATATGTATCAGCAACGGCCAATATAACTACGAACTCAACGCAAAACTGAAAGAAATAATTTTGGATTTAAGTAAATCAAGTTGTGTCAATCAGTAGATTTTCCTCGTCCAAAAAAGTTGAGCCTCTTGCTGCAATGAGCGATAGTAGTAATGAATGACATCACACTAATTTCAATGTGTATGGATCGTGGCAGGTGATATTCATTCTACACGTGCCTTCTCTTGTAAGGCAGTGTTTGTACATAGTAGTTTTATGTTTCTGCATTGTTGTCCAAGCCTTTTGGCTTCCTGGATTAAAATGTGGAGTTTTAAATGTTTAGCGTAAATTCTCAGCTCCACGGTGAAAAACAGAAAAGAAATTCTTTCACCTCCATACAACATATGATTAAGTATTATTGAGGTATGAGGTTCTACATTATTCATACGATCTGTAATAGCATAAAAAAGAATTTTTAACCCTTAGAGAATGGGCGGGTTTAGTATAACTTCAAGAATTCTTGACTTAGAATTTTGATACATATGTTAAAGTGATATTGTGGAGAAAGTACCAGATTAAAACTGTTACCGCTGTCTTCGCTCTAAACTCCACATTTGATTGCCCCTCCCCCCCCCCCCCTCCTTTTCTGACATCTTTTTCTGGCGATAAAGTAATTCCGACAAACAAAGTATATCGGAGAACGACAAGTAAGTTAACCGCGCCTTGAATTCGTTTATACATATTTATTCAGTAAAAACGCAACAGTTGAAGTTGGACTACCCAAGTGGCCGACACGGCAGTGTGGTTTCTCGAAAAAATAAGAACTAGGCACAGCTCGCCGTCCCTGATTCACGTAAGCGCACACTGACAGTTCGCATAACAATAAGAGGTTATTGAAATATTTCAATAGTTAGGTTATTGAAATAATGAATTAATATTAATATTGTAATGACAAAATGTAATATCAGTTAAAATTTTTTTTTTTACATCAGATCGCAATAATTGTCAGGACAATTTCAGGATATCTAAAAGGGTTTCAGAGGAGTGCTAGGATATTTCTGGGAATTTAGCGGTGCGGTATGGACGTAGGAGGAGAGGCTTAACAAAGAGTGTTGGGGAATTTGAAGACCTGGGTCTGTTCAGTTTTCTTATTTTTACCCCTCCCTTAATCAGTGGCAGACGGAGGTGAAGCAGGATCACTCTCTGGACTGTATTAGGATACCTAAAAGGATTCACAGGAACGTTAGGATAATTCTGGGAATTTGTAAAAATTTATAAATAGAATATGGACCCAGAAGAGGCTTACCAGAGAATGATAGAGAATCTAAGGACTTGGGTTTGTTCAATTTTCTTGTCTTCACCCCTGCCTTAGTCAATGGCAGGAGGAGGTTATGTTATACTACACTACAAAACAAATTTTCAAGCTGTTATTCAAGATTGGATTCGAACATCTTCGATTTTTAGCCCACTTTTTCTTTTTTTTAAGTCCGCGTTTAAAAAAATTATAATTAATACTTTCCAGAGAATGTTTTTTTTACATGATTAACAATTTCAAACGGATTGCAACAACGGTCATAAAACTGTTCAGATACAATTATTTTGATAAATCTCACATAAACGTAAATCAACGAGCTGGAAATATTCAATTTAATAGTCAAATAATCACTTCGAATGCTAGACTCATTAACATAATTGTAAACAAAAGTGGTAGAAGTTTTGAGGTTTATAGATAGAATAAGTTAGTTGATTAGTCGCTAGAGGTCACTGTATGTTAGATCTATCAACATCCGATTTTTAGAAACACTTCAGCTACAACTTCACTCCACTTAAAAATATAGTACACAGAATAAGATTAATATAAAAAAATAAAGTAATGCGTCCAATAAAAATTTAACAAATATGATTATTATAAAATAAAAAAGAAGAGTTGAATTTTTCATTAAGCATCGAAAGATTGTTTTTGACAAATATTGAATGTCGATATTTAGATTTTCGATATTTAGATGGAATATCATAGTAAGACTCATAAAAACTGTTTAAAAAGTGGAGAAAAAATAATATTTTCACAATGAATCGAGTAAGTTAAGTACTTTGGATGGTTGGCACTGTAGATTGGTATTAATTACAATTTTTTTAAACGCGGACTTAAAAAAAAGAAAAGGTGGATTAAAAAATCGAAGATTTTCGAATCCCAGCTTCAACAACAGCTTAAAAAATTTGTTTTTAGTTTAGTAGAACATATATTTAAAAAAATATAATAAAAAATGTCGTTCTTCAAAAAAACTCAAAATTTGAGTTTAAAATTGAAAAAATAAAATTTTGATCTTTTCATATTTTTTTTTTAAACTACATTTCAAGACGAAAAGAATGACCTCCATAACCTTTTAGATTATGACGAATTGACTAGGAGTCATGCATTTTTTAAACTTACCATACCATTATTTTTTGAAATTTTCAAAAGTTGATATCTTAAGAACTTTTGAAGATTAAGGGTTAAAAATTTACAGGTAAGCGTCTTTTGATACATACAAGAAGATGTCAAAAATTCAGCTAAATAACAAAATATGATTTTGAAAATTTGGTGATTTGGCATGGAATGACCCATAAACATATATTCTTGGGCAGAACCCCTTCAGCTTGTAACGTCACGTTACTATGCTTATACTAACGTCGTATAGTAATATAATGTACTAATTATATATTGCCAATATTTATGTTCCAGAGATTTTGTGCAATCAACAAAATATACGTGACACCATTTGAACAAATATTCAAGGACTCTTATGACACAATACACCGACTTGATACAAATAAATTACGAAATGTATCCAAATTCTTCGCACATCTATTATTCACCGATTCAATATCCTGGGAAGTTTTATCTTGCGTAAAATTAAACGAGGAGGATACTACGAGCTCAAGCCGAATATTTATCAAAATTTTATTCCAAGAACTTTCCGAATATCTTGGGCTTTCAAAATTGAATCAACGTGTTAAGGATCCGTAAGTAACATTTAGCAGTCTTGCATGGATAATCATTAGTATTCGGTTTCATGATTTGTCATTTAAATTCAGTTTATTGACGTGCTATTCTGTTTTAAAAGCAGGAAAATTGAACATTATTTAGGATTTTTTTTTTTTTTAATAAAGCAAATGATCATTTCAATAAGACTAAAGGTTCGACGATTTAGCTAAATATGTAGTTTTTCATAATTGAAAATACGTTCAATGTTGTTTGGTATTGAATTTTGACAAGATCGTTAAAGCGGTTCATATTTTACTTAGTTTCGAAATTTTCAAAAAGTTATCGTTATTGCACCAGCTTTCGCAAAATTTAAGGAAGTGAGCCTAAACTTTGTACATAATGAAAATATGATGTAACGGTGTTTGTTACGGCGTTTCATAGCCGTGTGTAAGGTGGCTTGTGTAACGTCGTTTACAATGCTTCCTCTATGAGAAAGTTCTTTGACTAATTTTGGCTTTGTGAACGACGGAAAAGAATCAAGAAGCAACGTGTAAGATTCTACATTACATCATTGTGATAGAAAAAACCAAGTAAAATAATGAGGAAGCAGTTTGCAAGATTCTACTTTGCAGGCTTTTTTCGACTTTGAGTCCGCCATTTTGGATTCCTGAATTTCGAGTCCAGATTCCTAACCAGCGACCCCATAAACCTCTAAGGACTAAGTTTCGAGCAAATATTCATATCGACGATTTGTTTATTTATACTTTTATGTTAATGAACAATAAAAGCTGGTTGCAATTTTTTCTGGACTCGCTGATGTGTTGGGAAACTTGTTATTGTAGATTAAAACTCGCATTCTCAATGGAGCATAATTTTCAAAAGCCAAATACGATGAGGAAAAAGGTAGATTGAAAATCGAGTCACCATGCTTTAAAGGGTTAGTCGGAGTTCTACTGTAGCATTTTTTCAATAGTATAGCCTGAAGTAAAATTGGCGTCTCCGTGAAATTATACCTCGGTGGGGCAGGCGATTTCATCTATTACACTCATCTGAAACAAATAATTTAAAATGCCCTTAATTTGTATGGATATGGCTATTGCAGGTAGGAGAATGAAATACGTATTGAGGGTGACACAATAACGTAGGTTTCTCTTTCCGTAAAATTGCACAATTAAGTGCATTCAATGGTTTATCCCCAATTTCTTCAATTCCGGTTAGTCACTCACAGGAAAGGTTTGTGCGTAAGCGCATCTTGAAAAACATACGTTACTGATAGGTTTTACTGTAATTTATATATTCTTTTCTATGATGCGCATATATTGGCATATGACACTCAGATCATTAGGGCGTAGAATACCTCTGCTGGGTACGTACAGTAGTTGCATGTAGTATACTCTTTGTAACCTTGCGAATTCATTGTATAAAATACTCTCGAGAATACAATTGGTTTGTTAACCATTTCGGTGTCAAATACTTTTGACGAGTTGATTGTGTATGCGCAGAATATTCTACTGGCTTTGGTGTATCTCAGCGCTGTGAAAAATCTGTTCACAAGTAATTATTTCAATACTTTCAACGGATGAAGATTCATCGCCTGAATACGCTCATAGCGCCCCACTGCTGAATTCAGTGCGTCAATTATTACACGTGTTCAGACGCCCATAGCACCGAAAGTATTAAACGTCGAGAACAGAAGATCATATGGTATTAAACATTATATGACAAAATTCACACTTTTCAAGGGTTTTCTGAGCGGTCATGTTTCGCATACGGTATTTGTTTTGACTTACAAGGAAGGTTACCTTACTGTACCCCCCCAATCTGGGTCGAAAAAATTACGTTTTGTAGTTCACATCAAAGTATAAACCCTCATCAAAATTAATTCCTCAAAATCGTTGGTTTGTTCGTTTTTCACTGATATCTTCGAAACCAAAATAGATACGGTAAAAATTTAAATAGCAAAGTTATTCATTTTTCAGTGATCTGCAATAATATGTAGTTTAAAATTATATACAATTTTTTATTTATTTTATTTTCATAAAAAACGTGTTTTTTATACATTTTTCTTCATCTGATCATCGAAAAAGTTCTTATTTTACCTAAAAATTAAACAAGATTGATAAATTTGTCAAACGGAAAATGGTTACATACATATATAAGTTTAGTATATCCAGGTATGCTGCTCTACCCTTGTCTTAAAATACTCATAAATCATTTACTTCTAGTTTAGTTTTGTGAATCCATTTTAGTACAAGCGAACAAGTATCAGATGATTTTTTCCATTCTATATAAAACTTTATTTAATATACATGTCTTCATTTTATTTACTAGAAGCCTTTAATTCATGTATTATAGTTATTAAAATGTCTAGTAGACATGACAAGCAGGAGGAAAAAGCAGGCCATGCACTTATCAGTTTCTTCATTTTCGTATTATGGAATGTATTTATTACAATAATGATACTCCTCAAAGAAGTGTTTGAGACACAAAGGTTGCTTTAATTGTATCTGCTAATTTCATTTCACTCTCATTCATTGGTGTTTCGGGCAAATTCATCATCATAAAATAAGTCGACAAAATATTTATGACATTCACTGGATTGATATGCATTTTTGAAAAAGTTCACAGTATTCAATACGTACTTAACACTGCATTCTTATAATCACCGTTAATACTGACTTAAATGTGGCAACAGTCAGTTTATATATAGAGCCTTATCTTTTACTGATATATCGATGTTAACCTTCATAGATAGGATATTATGGAAAAATAAAACGTATTTTAAGAAATCCACCTCATAGTTCGATAATGATAAGAAAATGTCATCAGTTCAATTGTATAAAATTGTTTGCGTTTGGAAAAAATAACTCTCCGGTTTAGTGAGTTTTTGAGATGGGAAAACCCAATGTAGATTGATATCATTGGATTTTGAGTCGAAACAATTACGTTTATTATGGAAAAATAGAGAAAAATGTATTAAAAAACGTTTTTTTTTATGAAAATAAAGTAAATAAAAAAATTCTATATAATTTTCAACTACATTTTATTGTAGAGCACTGAAAAATTAATAAATTTGCTATTTAAACTTTTGCCGTATCTATTTTGGTTTCAAAAATATCAGCGAAAAACGAAAAAACCACCGATTTTGAGGAATTAATTTTACCTCTTAAATATGCAAGTGGGCAGTTCATTTTTTGTGTGTGTTTATATTTTAATGTGAACTGCAAAACGTAATTTTTTCGACTCAGGTTCTGGGGGTATAGTAAAGTAATGTTCTTTGTTAGCCTGTAGTCCTAATACAGATTTGTAGGCCGTAGTTTATGCTGTTACAAAGGATGACGTAAGTTATGGTGGATTATTACCAAAAAGAAAATAATATTTCGTCGCATAAATTATGCTCAAGGAACTGATTTCCCATAGCTTACTATTCTTTTGGTAGCTATAGGGCTTTAAAGACTTCGATTACGTGATTAAGGGATTGAGATGTTTCGAGATTTTAGAGAGCAGGAGTCTTGACAGGAAATAACACTTGATTTTTTAAATTAAATAATCTTACTATATTGTCCTATAAATTACATGCTAGAATGTCACTTAATTGCTATCTCATTCTCTCATACACTCTCATAATTGTGCACAGTTTTTTTTATTGTACCGCAAGCGACAAGATGTGTATTTGTTTAACTTTTCCCTATACTAGCTTCTAGGAGTGGGAAAGAGATAGCTGGTACTCTAATACAGCAGATTACACAATGCGTCCGGTGACTATAGTCCAGCTGAAGGTAGGGATGATAATGATTCAGGACCCATAGATGATCACAATGATCCCCGTTCGCTGGACCTATTACCTTTAGGAAGGTTTTGACTCAAATAGCTACTAATCACAATGACTTGGGAGTTGAGTCTTTTTAACTGGGTGTTAGTAAGATGTTTTTGGCCGATGTCTGACAGTGCCGGCATAATGACTTTGCTGCAGAAGATCTACAAGGTAGCAGGTTTCCTGATACAAATATGAGACACAATGCTCCCTGAGACCAAGAACTGCTAAGGATGAGCTTCCACAGTTTGCCGTACAATACTGTTAACTGCTTCTTGTCGTCTTTTGGTGTACACGAATCTTAACAACGAACGAGTCGAGTTGGAATCGGAATCCGAAAACAGAGTGAATTACTATCGAAGAAGCCGCTGCTTATATCTTCGAAAGGAATACGTCATTTTTAGTGGGGATAACGATTTTTATTCGCCTAACGTATTAACGTTGTTTCTTGATTTGATATTTTGATTTATTACTTGATTTGACAATTTAATTTGACTAATTGGATTAGCGGTTTCTTCAAGTAACGGCTTATTGGTATTTAATTGTATTAGGCGCGTGCCCACTGATAGTGCGTGGGCACTTGTTTGTTTTGATTCCAGTCGCACGACTGGAGTTTGGATTCTTGGAATGTTAAAGGTAATAATCTCTAATATTATTTCCTCATGATTTTCGCTCTGACTAATTTCAAGGGAATTATGTAATATTAGGGATTTAAAGGTCCTATTTTCCCTTTCCTTTATCGGCGTTGCTGTGATAGGTCGATAGGAGTTTTGAGGAATTTTAGGATTTGAGGAGTTCTTTTAGATACAGTTATCCACATCCACAGTGCGCCATGTACTCTTATGTGTATTATGTGTATACTCATACGTATCCATTATCTAGATCTAGATAATTAGGGAGGAGAAAAGGATAGAGGATGGGGGGCGGGAACAAGAGCGGAACGGTACAGGATATACATTGTAACGATGATTTTGATTGAAATCGCATTGACCAATCAGAGCACCCGTGCTCCATGTATGAAATAGACGTCAGGTATAATCGAAAGTACACCGCTAAACTTTTTCCTAATATTACTCAGGTTCTGTTCCTTGCTCATGCTATTCGTTGATGAGGTCGTGAATTGGGTGGGAGGCACAGAAAATTAAAGAAATCTAAAATAAACTAGATAGGTTACTCAAAACTACATTCAACAAACTAATACTCACTAATCGAAATAAATAAATCCAAAAACTACGACCTAACTCGATTTATTAAATAAAACACGAGTTATGGTTATAACAGCGGTTTCTGAACAAAATAACCAAATCTTATATAGAATGGGGACCAAGATTTCGCCTAATAGAGATTATTAAATTGAAGGTTCCGTCAACTAATTACAAAAAAAAAGCTAACAATTTGCAAGGCTCTATCACATTTGACAAATAAAACACTCTATATAATATTCATAATACAATGTACACTGAGCGGCATTAATGGTGTCCCAGAGGGAGTTAGGGGAACAGTGGCGAAGCGAGAATGGGGGACGGCCAGCAGGCTAGAAGCAAGCCAGGCCGCAGCATAGTGGGGGTAGTCTTTTCCCCTCGCTCGGGACGC
>JASANN010000342.1:689371-708349 GCA_031762395.1 Calameuta pygmaea | reverse complement strand
GGCGGATTTGCGCGCAGACTCTTTTAGGCAACTTCCAGTACTTCTAAATTTCCTTGGCCAGAATTTCTGATTTCTAAGTGTTAATGTTTTGCATTATTGATTTAATTAATTATTTTAATATTCCAAACACTTAATTTATTAATATTTCGAGCGAAATTTATTTTCGATATATTACAATTTCAATTCAATTTTTACCTACCTAGAGATTTTGATTTAGTCTCAATTTTATGGTTTGAATAAATTTTGAAAGTAAGTCAAGATCCAATGATATTTAATAGTATTTGAAAAGCTTCATTCAATGTTTCGAATTTTCAATATTTCCGTGCAACTAATTTTTTCCTTTCTCTTCTTCTCCTTTTTTGGCTTTAATCCCTCATAGGGGCCAAGTGCCAGGATATCAATCGTCACTTCCGTGCTCCTGTACGAATGCTTTCATCTAAAGATCAAATTTTGCTTGTTATGTGAAGATGCTTGAAAAAAAAAACAAAAAACAAATTGCAGAGCAAATTGGAGCAAATTGAGAGGAATTAATTCATTAAAAAATTATATGAAAATCTGCTAGGTATTTGGAATAGCAATAACAAAAATATTTTTCTGTTTTAATGAATATTTTTTATCCATTGCATAATAACAGCGGAGCGATTAGAAAAACATAAGGAACATTTATGAAGCGTTTTTATTAGGCATTAAAAACATATAAATTTTTATTATTTGACGCTACCTTTCCGAAGTTCATTTTTGCGATGAGCAACTTTTCCTGAGTTCGGTGTCTCGAAGCACAAGGTACTACGGGAGAAAAAAAATGAATGAAAATAATTTCGAAAAACTAAACCTCTTTATTAAAATTGTGTCCAAAGCAAAGTACAGGGAGAACTTGCGAAAATATAAAAATAAAATCTCGCCGTCCTTGACGATGTTCCTTGTATCTGTACTCGTTACGGGAATATGTGAGGAGAAAGGACAAAACAAAGTATATAATAAATGTATGTTACTACGTCACTTCCGGTTATTACACGTTATATAAAGCTACTAGGCTTACGCATTAGGCGACTCAATATGAGCCAATTGGGATGCAGTAAAATTAAATATAAAGATCTATGCTTTTCATGGGCATTCTTATCCTACTATCGAACCGTGAAATCAATTCGAAATTGAGATTGTCTATGGCGTACAACGTAAAAAAAAAATGTCCCTCAATCCAGATTTGATTTCATGGATCAATCATATATGGCTACAATCATGAACCTTAAGATTAATTTCGGGTGCGAATCACGATTAACTATTTACAATATTCCGTACAATGGCACTACGTCGTTTAATGGAAGCTCGAAATTATTTTCGGCGTATCACTATATATATATACAGACGACCTTTTTGATTTCATGGCTTTCTCGGCTCCTACTACAGAAACAGCTACCTGACAACCATTGACAGTCACGTGATCTTTGACTAATTTTCCAAAATTCCGTGCACGAGCAATGAGTTACGAATTAAAGAAAAATTCATTCGTAAAAAAAATATATAACGCATGCCGTATTAACGTTACGTTATTTTAATAGGATTTTTTTTACCTGCTGGGATTTTTAAAAATATTTTTAGATTACATATCCGACAGTGGCTTTAAACAAAAAAAAAAGGATCACGGAATTCCAATGGCGATCAAGACGACATACGATATCTCACTTAAAATTAAAACACATAACGAGAGTACACAAAATACTGTGAGTACGTGAGAGAACTTTATATACAGATGCGCGAAATTGAAATGCCCAAGCGTTCGCTTATCATTTTTCTATTTACAGCAAAGTAATGAAAGAAAGTGAAAGAATTAATCTAACAAAAAAATTCAATCGAGTAATAAAAATTTCTCACGATACCAAGATTTCGTTCGCGCTCATAGAAAAATTCGTAATCATGTGGGAGGTTAAAATATCGACCCCACGAAAAATTGCATAATCTCGTACATACATTGTTTTCTGATTTCATACTTCAATAAAATACTGATTTCTTTTGTTCCTACTTAATTGATTTTGTTGTATACATTTCTTGTTGCCATCTCCTACACTTAATGTTCTTTATCTCCTGTGGCAACTGTATTTTTTCTCTTCTTCCTCTACGAACTCTTGGCTCGGGATATTGAGCAACACCTTTAAGAGCACTTACTAATCAAGATGCCAATTGTCATTAATTTTTACTAACAAATTCAAAATTCAAGAAAATTCAAGAAAATTATTTCTATTCGCCGAGTTCAGAGACCTTTTCTGGTTAAACTTTTTGATAAACTCAACTCTGTTGCTTAATATGAATTATTAGGGCGGCCTAGTCTTAATTAAGTAGAATAAACAAAGTGTTCATAGTCTTAACGAAGAAATGTGTAAAATTTGTGATTAACCATAAAACATATATCTATTATAGTCAACGCTTATTGCTATTGTCTTGAGTTCGAACTTTTCAATAATATTTGTCCTGATCCAAGTCGGCCCGAATATGCGGCTGACCATGACTATTACGTTTCAGAGTTGCTGACTCGTAATCTAAACTTTTTGGATATAATTTTGGACTTCCCAGACCGTTCACGTTGGGATTGTTCTTAGTGCGAAGAGTTCCATTTCCGTTGGTGCTCCCAGAGAAACTGGGCTGCCGTTTTGTATTTACCTGAAAGGCAGAAATGTCACTTTGCTGATTGTTCAACGACAGGATAAACTGGTCCAGTTTCTTTGACATTATTTCCTTGTCGACTTACCTCCTTCAGTGGAACCGTTACGTACGGATTTTGTTTGCTGATGTAATGAGGACTACCTGGTACACGTGGCTTCCGGCGTCTGACGTACAAGAAACATAAAATGGCGGTAAGCCCTAGACCAATTATAAAGCCGGCGATACAACTTCCGACAACGGCGCCAACGGAGATACCAGCCTTCTCTACGCTGGTAGGAAGAGCACTTGCTATCTCTGTAAAATAATATTTATAATAATATAATAATAAATAGTATTTTAAATGACGTTCAAACTTATTGTTGACATTAATATTTTATTTTACTCACCGTTATCCATCCAATCAGGATTACAGTCACGAACTTCCTGACTAGGTCCATGACATGCTCCAATTCCTGGCTGAAGTAGACATTGACGCTTGCGATATTGTTGGTCCCCGTCGCAAGGTGACCAACGACTCCAGTTGTCCCAACCGTGTAAACATTCACAACTGGGCATGTCACAGGACTCTCTGGAGAAGCTGGTACCTTCGCAGGGACCTGGTCCCAAGCATTCACGTCTTCTTGTACGATAACCAAGACCACAAGACGCCGAGCATGCCGTCCAATCAGTCCAGCAGGACCATTGGCCTTCGCTGTCTCCGATTCCACTTCCGGTTCCACGACAGGCATGCACGTTGCATGCCCTTGTTTGCATCGGTGCTCCTTCACAGGGTTGCGAATCGCACTGTCTCACCTAAATAACAAATATAACACACAGATATGATCATCTGGTCACAGTTTGTTGCTGGTGTGTAAAAATTTGTATAAAAATTTTTCTTATTAAAATTTAATAAGTCCAATCATTTTTAAAGACAATGATGATTAGTTCACTGAGTCTTACTGACCCTATGCTGAGAGCCACCATTGCAGGGTCTATTACACGGAGACCAAGATGACCACTCAGCCCATCCAGCTTCCAAGCTGGTTTCCATGTTTCCATTAATTGGTCCCCGTGGACAAGAACCGTCGTTTCTGCAGTAACGTTCTTCCTCTTTGGCAAGCTGAATTCGCAAACTTGAAGGATCATCTGTTTGAGCTCGACAACTGAACCGGAAACGTTTCTCAGTATAGTCAACGTTTCCGGCTTGCGTGGTGGCGTTAACAGTCAGCCAGGGAGTCCAAGTGGAATATCTTCGAGTCTCAGTGCACTGATGAGTGTTGCATTCTTCAATCTGCCACAATCATTAATAAATCAATGACAGTAATCAGAATCAAGGTTGATAATAATTTGCATTTAAACCACTTTTAACTAATTTTACCTGGAAGCTGCATCCTGAACATTCAGCACCACCTTCTCTAGGCGGAGGGTTGTCGCATGTTCTTCTTCTTAGACGAATTCCTGATGAAACAAAAAGTTATGCTTAAATCAAATTTCATATGAACGAACATTTATTGGTACTTACCACCATTACAAGGTCTTGAACAAACATTCCACGAGCCCCAGGTTGACCACTGTCCGTTTTGTGGCGGTGGAGCAGCTTTAGCTGGTTTTGGACAGGGTGGTAGGTCAATGCAAATAATTTCATCGTGATCGTGACCAACACAGATTCGACCACCGAATGCAGGTGCAGGGTTGGTACAGGTACGTCTGCGAGTCTTTATTGCAAAACCACAAGTTTGTGAACAACCCGACCACGCTGACCAGGTTGTCCAACTTCCGTGAACGGTGCAATTCTGAACTCGGACCATCGATCCGACACAACCATTGCCACCGTGTCGTGGCGGTGGGTTATTACATTCTCTAGTTTGGCACTGGCACGTGTCCATATTCTGAAATGAAAAAATAACCATCATTCAAGCACGACAGAAGAACATTTATACACAGCAACAAATTATTTAATAATCTGATAATTATTAAAACTGCATAAAAATTGCATCAATAAATATATGATACTGTAATTGTTAAAAAAATTTAATATTAACATTACCGACCGAGCCAGAAATAAATAAATTGTATTTATCTTCGAATGAAAATATGAAAAATTTCTAATATAATTTCTAATATAATAAAAATAAATATAATATGCGGTACAGCAATACAGTGATCTATAAGAAACTCACTTCTGCATTTTCCATATGAGAATGTCCGTGGGAATGAAAATGTGTGGATGATTGTTCAGCTGTACCGTGTTGGCAAGGCAACCAGGAACTCCAGGCACTCCAGCCTCCATCAACAGGATCAGTAAGAACCGGGCACTTCGTCACTTCCTGAAGCCAATGGTTAGCGAGATAATTTTGATTTGGTGCTGGCGCACATTTCAAAAGGTGTTCATCCCATCCACAATATGGTTCCTGTGCATTGAGACAAGCTTGACGCCGCCTGTGTCGATGACACTGAGCAGCAGGAATTCTAAAAAAAAAGACCATAACATGACAATGAAATATAATTAATTGTCCAATTTATATTATTACAATAAATATAAATAAATACCTCAACAGGCCAGATTCCATTCCGACATAGAGACTTTGTCTGTCTTTCAGAAACTGCAGAGACATGGCCGGTGAGGGTAAAGGACCCCAGACTTCTATAATGCAAGTCTCCTGAGTTCTTGGAAGCACTGAAATCTTTTTAATCAGACCCGTTGTAGTTGCAACATAAAGAACCGTCACACCGCGATGTAACTTTGTCGGTGTGACATCGACTGCGATATGGGTAAACCTGAAAGATAAATGCACCGCGTTATCAGCAGGAATTCAAAATTGACGAATTAAACGTCATGAAATATTTAACGAACACTCAATGTCCAATAGGATTTCGATTTTTATTTTTACATTTATTAATTGCGATATAACCTTTCAAGCGTAACAGTATACAGGGGCGTTATTGTGATCCCTTGAACCGCATCGTCCATTAATTGATAACGCTGATTGTCCATTATCTGATGAGGTGGAATATTCGAAGGTTGACCACAATGTTGACGATTGTGATGTGAAACAGGTCGTTTCTCCCAGGCAGCCCCAATATTTTCCTGATGCTTGAAGGGTCCGCTGAAAGCTGCTGCCACGGCAGACATATTGAAGGCGCAAATGGCTGATCCAGCGATACCATTGCTGAAATGAAATATCATCAAGAGATTCGTGATACAATTTACCAGTGCGACAAGAGTCCAGTAACGTGGACAAACTCTTATCAAGAAACAAGATAAAATTATTGTTGTTGAGCTAAAAAAAATTTTATTTATATATTTCATTTTACCATATCTGCTGGTTATCCGTTTTAAGAGAAAGCGTGCAAAAAAATAAGTCTTTTGCAATTTTATTATCGATTTGACGGTCTTATCTTTCAAGACTTATATTTACTATCGCTTACATGGGTGTGGCGAAGGTTGCATAAATGATCCCTTCTTCCGGAAGATACACAGCACCCTGAATTTCATCATAATAAAACGGAAACTCCCCAGGCAAGGAGCAGTTGAGTCGAGCCTTGCTGAACGTCGACCAAGTATCTTTCATCAAGGTCTGACCGCCTTGATCGTTCTTACAGACTCGAGCGATCCTCGAGTAAATTTTCTAAGACAAACCAACCAGAAACGGGAAACAATAAGCGTCGGTGCAAGTGAAACAAAAATACAACAACAAAAATCGCACAAAAAAATTGCACTGTACTTGAACAAAGATAAAATAATTTGACCAGGTCATCAACATAAATTGTGTACGTACGATGATCGAAATGTCACAAAAAAATCGAATTGACTATGTAGCAATTTGGCGAAACGTTAACTATATATATAATAATAAGCGCTGGGTTATTAAGTGAACTGCGACGTGAAACAATTAACCTGACAGAGCGAAGACGCGTGGAGAACACATTATTACGTTGCTGGTTGCCAACGACCCGAATATAAAAAAAAAGATCTTAAAAGTAAACGTCAGTGGATTAGGGTTCATTCTCATACAACGAACAACCTGGGGAACCCGCCAATTATCTATACGCGAGGACGAAGGCTTCCAAGCGCTTCACTTTTCTTTTTATGGCTTCCTTTTTCATTGCTTAGCGGAACGCGAACCGCATTCTCAGCTGAGCCAAGTAATTGCGTGGAAATTATGTAATTGCTTTTTGCAAGAGTCGAGCAGCCTTCGCGAAGTTCGTTCAGGATCATCGTCGATCCAGTCGCCAGTGGGCCCGGGGGCCAAAAAATAAATTAAAAAATAAAAAGAGTAACAAGGCACCATAATACGCATCCCGAACGCCATTCATAATTTTTCTACCGGTATCACAGCGATAACTTTACGAAATATCTCTCGCGCACTTCTCGTTGCACTTGTATTTTTACAGCTCGAAGAATTCTAATACAATAATGATAAATCTATCGCGTTCTCCAGTTGCGTAATCGCTTTCTCAGGAACCGTTCAACGTTACGTTCTGCAGTGACGTCAAGTCCGACGCAATTTTTTTTTTTTAATAAAACCACCTAGCCATGCAGACGTCTATACCTTGCCGCAATTTATATACTCGACGGCTACTTCACGGAACAGGAAGTAAACGTGGTCCTCGGTTTCGAAGCTTCCCACGAATTGAGGATCATTGAGCCATCTATGATAAAAAATAATGATTTATCAGTTGACAAAAAATTTTTATAAATCCCACCAACGGGGCGTCGCTTCGTAATTAAATCTGCACAATTGAATCCACTTGCCTAGAGTCGTACTGATGCGTTCGTAAATTCGGCGACGCCAGTGTTCTGTATATCGCTGGATCCGCACCAGAGAAGTCAGTTGGCGCACCTGCAAAAAGTCCTCCGCCGGGGCCCCTGGCCAGCAAAGCCGTAACGTTGGCATGCGGAGAATAAGGGCACATGGCCACCCCCGAGACCCTGCTGGTGACTTTGTTTATGTTCTCGATCTAAAAATAATATAAAAATCGAATAATCAGCACCGAGTAATGTAGCTTGTAAAAAAAATAATCGATTGATTTGTTGAACCACAAGTCGTGACGCTTCCTGGTATCGTCACGTAAACGATACTGTTAACAGCTCGTTTGAGAGAGTAATGATAGGAGATACACCCAACCGTAGGTAGGTAGTTAATACCTAACGGCTTTTAAAGACAGCCCCGCCCCTCGTTATCTTTTATTTTTACTTTTTTTTTTTATTTTCCCTTTTTGTCCATTAAGACAGCCTTTCGCCTCGGACGTTTGCCAATTCGCATAAAATCAAGTTCGCCTTGCTATTTCCAGGAAGGGTTAGATTTTCGAAAAAGTTATACAAATGCGTCTACATTTTGAGTGAAAAAAAATTTTTTTTTTCAATTCACTCACCTCTCTCCACGTGCAGAGCGGACTGAAGGCATTGGTACCGCAAGTGAAGAGACTCTTTCCGTTACTCAGAAGCACCTTGATGTAATTATGACAATCCTGTGCACTTTGACCCTTGTCCTGACAGACCGATGCTTTCTCCGGCGAGGCCGTCCAAACTGCACGTTCCAAGGGTGTCAGCGAATCCAAAGTCAGGCGATATAAGGTGTCCCTGAAAGAAAGTAATAAAAAGCAAAAAAAAGTCAGTGGCACGATCAAAATATACATGGGTGCGGAAACATAATAAAATTCATCGAAAGACCGATCGTGCAGATTACGGTCGAGTTCGTATGGAGAACAAAGAAATTTTGTGCGCGCCCATCTTGTTCGCGATACAATAATGTCATTGTTCGCCGATCAGAACTCGGAGTTCCATTGTTCATAAAATGTGTCTTGGGACGAATGTAGCCTTTCTAAAGCCTGTTGCCAACTAGCTCAGGTGGACCTTCGAGAATCGATATACTTAAGCTCGATTATCGTTCGCCTTACGTACCGATTTGTGGATGCGGCATAAATAAATCAGTCAGTGAATATCTGCGACCCACTCAACCACACGGAACCTGTAAACTGACCGGTCATATATATATATACACGTGTGGGCAGCACGGCGCGCGCTTAGACTGACCAACCGGTGCAAAGAGCGTAAACTGCATAAAACCGTGAAAACTTCGTGTCGCGACGACAAATAAATAATAAATAATGAACCGGTAAGATAGCCGAGTGGCCATAAGCCTAGAAATGCCAAATTAACGTATAAAAAGAAAACGGGAGATATACGAAGCATCAATGCTCATAAGGTAAAGGCAATTGGAATTGGGCGACCGACCGGTTACCGTTTCTTGCACTTAATAACAACCCAATTACCATTTTTTTTGTTTTGGCTCAAGTCCGACACGCACGACAGCCAACTGGAAGTTTACAAGCTGGAGACAGGTTCGACGCGACACCCCCGTAATTGCACTTAGCCAAGAGCGAACTTGATTCGGTTGGTTTTATTTTGTATCTATGAAAATAAAAAAAAAGCTTCCCTCTCCCCCTTGGAATCGCCTCGTTTCCATGCAGAAAACTCGTACGGCGCCTACGTGGGCGACCGGATCACGATAGTTCGACTCCAATTATTCCAATGCTTATTTTCATTTGGAATCTTTGATTATTTATTTATAGACGCAACAGCCGATACGAGAACCAGTTAACATTTATAAGAATTTCAGGGTTAATATTTTTTTTTCCCCTCTTTCCTACCCGCGATACCCATTCGTAGGACGTTCGCGGTAGACTCGACTAGTTTGTCATTCGAGGTCGTCCAATTGTTTGTGAAGCTTCATGAGAATCGGCCTTACTTCAGGCGCCGATTCCGTCCAATTTAGCTGTTAAGCTGCCACCACAAGTGAGACGTGGACCTCTCGGAGTCGCATTGAAACAGATTACTTCCTGCTCACTGAAAACATCCTTATGCTCGATTATTCGGTCGCTTACACAGCGTCAAGAAGTCGTGCGTTTTCAACGGTACGACAACAACGACAAAGACGACGGGATACAAAAGTTCTGTGTCGTCGTCGTAAGTATCAGTCGTAAAGTTCCGAGCAATGGATCTGTCGTACAAGAACTTGAACGAAAGAACAAATTTATTTTCGTCCTGAACAACGATCGCTGCTTGCGATTCGGAATAAAAATTTATCCAAAGTATCGTCCAACTGCCAATTGGTACGATTGCATGTGCCATTTGCGACACAATAATTGAAACGGCATGCGGAGCCCTCGCCGGGGGGGGGATGGGGTGGCAAGTCGATGGCGTGGAAATCGAGTGCGAATTAAATTGGAATGTAAATTGTGGCGCCGCGCAGCCAACTGCCAACTGGGCTATCGAGCGCGGTGGACTCGAGTGCAATGCGCGCGGCTGCACTTTCTCAAATCTCCGAGAGCCTTTCGATTCGACGCGTCTTGGACGGTAGCCGTTACGCTTATGATTTTCAGCCCCTAACCTGTACGAAAAAGGTGGGAAAAAAAATAAGCCCGACAGATCAAACGATCTATAAGCTCGGATGCGTCGCGACGCTTGTTATTTCGCTTGACCGCGCAATTGTGACGTGCAACGATAAAGCACCAAAGTCATTCGTTACGCGTGAACACTAAATTTTGTATGGATAAAAAATTTTTTTTCAATTTTTTTCATCTCCCTATACGTAAAAATTAATTTTTTTTATCTGCCGTAAAACAGTACATGGTTGCACCAGTCGTTCGACTTGTCTGTTGATAACGAGGCGTGAATCTGACCCCACGAGGGGCTCGAGCGTCGGGTAAGCCGAAAATCCACAATGTCAGATTGCCAATTGAATGAGCGCCTGAAGTTATTGCGATCGCACTTTATCGGCAACCGTAATTCGGTTTCTTGAATAAGAAAATTCAGGGCCGTAAGAACGTGAGAAAGGAGCCCGAAGGGCTCGTTTCGAATACGAGTGGGTCGGACTCGGCTGCCCACGTTTTACATGCCGCCAGGCCCTGGGCTGCTTTAACGGTAACACGTGCCCGACAGCATATATACATATACATATGTGAACACGTGTGCGAGCGAATGCACATGGAGATCGGCGTGTGTGCGAGTGACGCCATACATGGCGTGCACGGGCGAAGCTACATATGTGATTGCTCGTGTGTGAGAGGTGGGAGGGAGGGAGGGAGGGGAGTCGAAGGGGGAGAAGAAGAAATAGAATACAACTCGATATAAATCGCTAGATCGCTTTATGATCTACGATAACGAAGCGCTTCCAGTCATTCCATAAATTCTCTTGATCGATCGTGCATTAACATTATTTTAATTGAACGTTAAAGAAAATACCATTGAACGACGATCGATCACAATAGGCCGGTAGACGCGAATTGAGTCGAAGGAAAAGTGAAGATGGCGACGATACGATTTGTCATTGTAAATAATAAATACGATAAAGCGCGACGGTTCGTACCAAACAATGTATCAGGCACGTGCGCTGGGCATTGCGGTTAAGAATAATGATAATGACGCTAATGAATGCGAACGAATATTAATACCTTCTGTCACTATTAGCGCAAATGGCCGTTTACGCGTACGCGTGTGAAGGGTTTGTTGCCTCGTGAAAAAAAAAAATGAAAAAATTAAACTACAATTACATGAGAATTGTCTAACCGTATCCTACGGTTCGGTACGGAGCTCGTAGGAGCATTGAGATTAATGCGTTTTGTAAATCTGATTGGTGCGCAACCAGAGCTGTTGCGTACGCGCGCAGGACTTACTGGCGCCGGTCTGAACATTCTCTATTCTTGGTGTCTCCCTTGCGACTCCCGGCAATCGCGGTTGCAATTCTGACGCGAACAAGGTAATTTCAAGTGAGCCTGTTTCGCAGAACTTTGCCGAACAGCTTTGTTGTCGGTCGGAACTTTGTTCCGAACAAAATTTCTTGCACGGAACAACCTGCGACTTCTTGCCGTTCCGTGATTGTACAGACGGTTGTATGTTGTTGTTGTTGTTGTTGTTTCTCGATCGTCCCAATCGGGAAATGCTCGACGCAGAATGCGTGAGACATGTGAAAATTGAACGTGCCCCGATAATTAGCATAAATAAATAAATCCCGAGCCACGCGACCAAGGTGTGGACGTGGCTTAAGAAACAGGTAGACTTCCTTATAAGCGAAAGGGCGCGAGAGTCTAGCAGTACGATATAACGGGTGTCCCATAATGTGAAGCTTAAACAAATGCAGGGTGTGGCAGCGTCATGTCTATTCAGCACACCGAGGATCCCGATTGCTTCGTGGCATTAGGCTAATTAAAATGAGACAGATCGAGGTCGCATCCGGTGCATCGAATCGTCGAACCTAAATCGCGTATCGATCGAATTTTTAATGGGTCAATGATTTGTTACGTCACTATTTATTATCCCATAATATATATATATATATATACGTATATGGCCAATTACAAATAACACTGATGAGACTATTATCGAGTGCATCGTGGGTTATTATATACGAGACTATTATGGAAAATGAATGGCAGCGCGGTGGTCGTAAATTGCGAAATTTTACACAGTCGGTAGATTCACATTGTATTCGTGAAACCGATGCCAATCGACTATCAACGCCTCTATTCGCCGATGCAAAATTCATTGTTTACGAGTGGCATGACTAACGAACAGTTTGTCTCGACGGCCATTATTATCACAATGGTAACAAATGAATCAGGAGGGAGGGGGAGGGGAGGGGGGTAACGCTATGATATTTCACTTTGGCCGATCCGCCCTCTCGACGATCGTTCGTAAAACTGAAAAATCCCTCCATACCCACATAACCAGTGCACTGCAGCCGCTTGCAATTCTGTACTCTAAGTGCATAAGCAGCGGCGCGCCGGTGCACCTTCCCTTAAGTGCAACCGGCAGGATTTGCAGCGGCGCATAGAAGTGCGTGGGACGAGGCTAATAACCAAGCACAAGCTATTAATAGAGCGACACGAGGGCGTACCTAAGATTTTCTAAAGATCGAGCCATCGATCTCGTACAGTAAGTCGCTCTCTTGAGATTTCTCGGTCCGGCGCGACAACGTGGGCGAACTGCATTTTTCGGCGTGCCTAGGTGGCTGCATGTGCATTGCTACCTGTCCAGCTATTACGAACCTGGAGGTAACAAGGTCGCGGATCTTTGGCTCTGAATGCGTCATGAGAATCATCAACTCGCAATTACGAGGATTATCAATATTGTTCTGCGAAACTTTTTGCCACGACAATTCCGTTGTTTTTGTTGCACAAAATCGAGATTCCGGTCGAGCGACTTTTTGTTGTGCGACAAAAGTCTTGCTCGCAGAGCCTAGGACAGGACTCGCTACGAATTATGATGTTGATTGTCAATAAATTAGATAGGCAACGGAGTCGCAATGAATTACGGCAATTCCGGGGACATCGACACGTAAAGGAATTGCGAGCGGGGAGCATAAAAGCTGTCAGGGACTTGGAAGGCGAACGGACGTCCCTTCCAGGGTTCTTGAGCGGTTTGGTCACGCGGCGTAGGCCGGAATCGATAGTCGCGGCGAGTTCAGTTTCCGCGGAGGAACAATGGCCAAGCGCGAGCACGTTTAACCCGTGTTGCAAGGAAGCCTGGGATGCATCGTTAGAAAAGGAAAGACGGGAGAGAGACGCTTCGCGACGTCGGTCGTTGTCGGGTTAATGAGGGTTCGACGTGGGCGTCGCTTCATTGCCACAACGTAGGTTCAGAACGTTTGTTGTTGTAAAATCAGAATGAGCCGTGGATTCGCGACGCTCGATCGTAATGGATCCCCCCGTCGGCCGTGACGGAGCGTTTAATTGGTCAATGGACCAAGATAAATATCGATCTGTACATGTGTGTGAAATTTGAAAAAAAATTTTTTTTTTACTTAAACTTCACAAAATCGATACACGGCTAATTGGTATCGCCTGATTGTTTTTGTTGTACAAGATTCTGACAAAGTATCGCCGACCGGAAAGATGAAAGAGAAGGAGACGAATTATCCTTACTTCAAAGCCGCGTCCGTATCGACGCACACAGCCGTGTCCGATCTATCGGCGCCTTGACGTGAAAGAGGCACGCGTCGCGACGCCCACGCTGTCGCCATAAGAGGCACTCGTAGCCATTATACAACGCAACGCGGTCGTATCAATTTTATACTCTCGGACATATACGGGTCTCTTGGTTAGCCAATAGGAAACCGTTATGGGATTAAGCTAATTAAATTAACCATTCGCTCCAACTCAAAATATACGTAAATAAAATTTCATTTCGTTCGAGCATCCAGCCTCGGGTAACAGTCTTTTAGATAATTTTTCTGTAAAAGTATCATTCGCAGTAAAGATCGCGTTTCACGTTGATAAGAGAAGAAACGAAAATGAGGGAACGTGAACAAAAATACATCAGTGATTGTCGTACGTAATTACGTGATAACGAAAAAAAAAAAAAAATGATTGCGCGATACAAGCTGCCCATAATCGACGTGTCTTTTCTTTAAGCAGCAAACATTTAAATAGACGGGAATTCCCGATTGTTGACCCGGTACGTAAATGAATCGCGCGTCAAATTTTGGAAAGAAGCCAAAAGGCACCACACGCTTTCGCGTTCGTCCGGCTCGCACCAGACAGCGTAAAGACTTCCGATACTTTTTTTTTCTATCCTCCTCACAGACGCCTCTTTCGCACTAGCTCCTTCTCTTTCTCTCTCTCTCGTCCGAGCTTTCGTCTTTTCTCTATGCCAATTAACGCAGTCGGCGCTATTGCAGGAGATTTGGAAAAGTGCCAAAAAGACTGGGCGCTTCCGTTTCCTAACGTCGGAGGCTGTACGCTTTTAAATTGAATGTCATCGGCGTAGAATGTATCGTCGCTCACAAGAACAGGATAAAAATACAAAGTAACGTCGAAGAGCGATATCGGCTCAACAACAAAAACAAAAATATCGAAAAAAAAAAGTCAAAAACAAAAAATCGAACACTTACCTTGCCCCAACGAAAACTTGTTGTCTGGCAACGTCGAAGAGCAACTGCGAGTAGGTCGTCACATTTTCCTCGTGAAATAGGTTGCTCTTGTCCACGAGATCTAAAACAAATACAAGAAGGGTAACAACAACAACAACAATTTAAGCAACGTCAAAGAGCACCGAAATCATAACTTGCAAACGTCAACGTCCTTATCGAGACTCGGTGCTAAATTTCAAAACGATATCAAACCTTTGTCATCGTATTTCTTATCGTCACCCTATCCCGTGTCACGCACAACGCGAGGTATCAATTGCACATTTAAAGACAGTATATAAAGTTACAAGAGTCAAAGTCACAAGGACGCGGACTCGTTGAAATAATAAGGTAAAAAAAACTGGATATAAGCGTAGCAGGAATCCCGAAGTCTCTTCAGGCGGATAAACCTTCAATTTTCGTCCTATTGTGTCGAGCCACTTCTGAAGTTGGGTTTGATCGAAGAAATTGAAGATTCAACAGCTTCCAGGTGCCTACGTCAACAAACACTTCAATTCGAATTGGAATTCCTGGACCACCCACGCGTCTAGCCTCTTCCGCTCCCTGGACACCAGGGGGCTTTACAACTTCACGATCTGAAGTCGAGTAAGCAGCCAGAGAGATAAGTAAGAGCGATTCAAGTTTCGCTTCGACTTCAAACGTTCATAGAGAGCGCCACTGTCTTACCGCTGTTCGCAAAGACAAGTAAAAGAGACACAGTCGCTGCTTCGTGTTGTAGCAAAGTAACATATTTTTGCCCTGTGTCCTTTTTTTCTATTTTTTCTCAACCCTTATCACCGTCCTCGTTGCGTCTCGTTCCGCGACTATTTTGACATTGACAAGTACGTCACAGGAGTGTCTGCCAAGCGCTAAAGGCCTACGAGCACTCCAGGAACACAACAAACGCACAAACTTCTGTGTTTGTTCGACGCGTTTACATTCCCACGAATCCGGCGTGTCAATACCGATTACCATAGGCTCGACTACCGGCATATATCGACGATTAAAACCACGAAGCTTCACGACAACAAAAATCCATTAATTATTTCTTTTGCTATTGACATTGTTCTTGTCAGCTTCCTTCTCGGGAATATCCAAATAATTAAACACCAAGGACACGCGTGCTTTACCGTAATCTCATTTAACGTACACAAAATCGATATTTAATGTCCCCGCGCGCCTATTCGAGCTCGAGGCCACCTATGCGTATGTGCCAAATGGCAATATGCATACGCGCGTATATTACGAACATTGCGTGAAGTCATAAACGATCGACGTACAAGAGAGTAGCCTGTAAAGCAAACATCGATTCCCGTCACGGTGGTGCACGGGGGGAGAGGGGGGGGGGGGGAAGAACAAGAGGGATGATTCTTTTCTCTCTTCCTCCCATCCTTCGTTCTTCCTTCCCTTTGGCTTCTCGTGCAACTTCACTCCCCTCCCGCCCTCCCCTCTCCTCGCCGCCCCAACAACGGCTAACGACCGCCAAGGTTCCGCGTACTCGTAGCTCAGCAACTTCTTTATCCACGATGGAGATTTTCTCGGCAGGAATGCCTGGAAAAACTTTCAGTACCTCTTGCGGTATCCGATTTGCTCGATGCTCGAGAAGGATCGATTTAAAAATCCGCGTCTTGCCTTTCCTACGAATACCGTCGAGTAGTCCTTGAGGATCGAACGATCTTGAAAATTATTTTATCGACCGATCCCGTGTCGCCGCTGCAAGGTGTATTTATGTCCTCGTGCCGTTTCAACAATGCGACGCCAATATACTAGCTTAGTGCAGGTTCAAAGACAACAATAATAATGTGACTTACGATACGGCAGGTGGGTGATCGATACGTGGGTAAATGCCCTTAGAAAAGATTCCGCGCGAGGATCGGCGGTAGGAGGAGGAAAGAAAAAGAGAAAAATAAAAGGGCAAACGTAAAGCAAAGGAAAGAGGCAAAAGATAAGGCTCTGACATGGGTACTGCGGCTAAGCTAATCTCTAGTTTAAACGGGACATAGAAGAGGATATCACGAGCTGCCAGAATGTATCTTCCTCTTCCTTCGGCTTTGAGATTTTTCTGTCAAGAATCGATATACATATATGTATATGCGTATTAAGGACACCGAGCGCACGTCCTGCCGTCACGGACGGGAGGGCTAAGATGCCGGAACGACTTTTCCTGACTTAATTAGCTTCCCGACGAGGCTCAGTATTAATTACGAAATTTCCATATTATTAAGTGTCTGACGCATAAAGATAGCACCCGCAAGGACTCTCGCTCTCTGCGACAAAAAAAAGAACAGATTAAATTTACTCCAAACTCGTATCACGGTATAAACTTAACACAGCGACTGGGTACGGCCCCGTTTTTAGAGATATTCTCAGGACGTTCACGAGAGGCGGCTAGCACCGTTTCTTCCTCTCATTTGCATGATTCAATTTATTCCAAATTATTCATTCCGCTCGTACAAAAAAAAAACTGGCACGAATCGAGATAACCGATGAGGATTCTCGCTTTCAAGCGACAACCGATAGATTAGATTTCGACTTCTGGCCACGTCATTAATCATTTTTCGTTGTTTCAAATTACAGACTCCCCCCCCCCCCCGTGACTATTCATTCAACACTTCACCCACCACTTCAAATATCAAGGAGCCACCGTTCGTTCGTCAGTCGCCAACTTGGCTTGTTTCGGCTCAACATTGTTCAGCATACAATGCACAAAATATTGTTGTGCACTTGAATCAAGTACAAAGTACAAAATCGTACAAGGTGCGACGCTCGTACAAAAAGTCATAACAGACAAGTATAGTGAGTTGAAAAAAAAAAGTTGCATAAAGTTAACGAACGTCGAGAACGTTATCGGCGTTGGCTGATGAAATTACATCGATGAACGAGAAATCGAAAGGTTCGGTTATATCGCTAAAAGGTCCATCAAGCTCACGGGAGGATCGGCAAGGCCGCTTCGGTGCGTCGACTGCGCTCGCACGTACGTAGACGAACACATGTGAAGTAAGGTACAGGTCTTTAATACACATACGCATGCATCGCCCATCACCATCAGTCCGTCACTCACAGCCTCCTCCCTCTCTCGCCATTCACTTCAATCTCGTTCTCTCCCTTCACGGATTCAGCTTCCAGGTCCAGAAGACGCCGGTACCGCCATATAAGACGTCGATGGCGCGGCACGACCGTATCTTTCTTTTTTTTTTTCTTACTTTTCCTATTTCTCTCATTTTCTTCTTACTCCCCCTTCCTATTGGATCTTCTCGTTTCCCCGGAGCAACCGATTCCGCAAAGGAAGCCAGTCGCGTCCCCCACCGGCTGGCTGCACGTGTGCGCGCACCTTAACGCGTGTGGGACGGACGGACCCAGTTAGCATAACCTGATCCGCAGGGCCCTCGTAGCCCTGGGACCTTCGAGCCGCGAAGATTGATGGCCGCGTAATGGAACTATATAGCTCGGCCATTTTGCCTCTTCTATCTTTTATATTATTTTTCAGCGTCCTCGCTTTACCCGGGACTCCCCCCCCCCCCTACCTCCTCCCTCTCTGTACCACCCTTCATTGTCAATCCCTTCGGTCAATACGCGATTCTGGAAAATTCCAAATCTTCGTACAGGCACTGCGTCGTTCCGCTGCACTTGACCATGACACCATTTTATTTTTAGTGTCTTAAATTTTTTTACCCGATATGGTTTTTTCAGAAAAAGCGAAAAAAGTCATCGATGTCATTTGGCTCTAAGTGACGCACTTACGTACGACACGAGGACGAAACCAAAAAAAAAAGCGTACAAGAAATTCGAGTAATCGTAGATAAGAAAAAAAAAATTTTTGTTTTCAAGCCGAAAATACTTGTTAACAAATATCACGTAACGCGAGTAGGTAACGTTAATTATCTGTTTACGACGAGCGGTTATCACTGTAATTTCATCCAGCATCGAGAAACACGATCGCAATGCTATCGGATCGATACAGAAGTAACAGTTGGCAAGATACGAAATGGAAGCATTGAAGACTAAGGGAAGAGAAAGACAAAAGAGAATGACCAAAAAAAAGAGATACGAGATGGAAGCATTGAAGACTAAGGGAAGAGAAAGACAAAAGAGAATGACCAAAAAAAAAGAGATACGGATAAACAGTTAGGTAGGTGGGTAGGTATATCAAGACATATATATATATATATCTTGCAGGGTAAGTAGGTATTGAAGAAGCGCAAGAGAATCGAAAAGAGACAAAGACAAATAAAGAAAGAGAACGAGTGCCTACGTGTAGTAACGCAGTCTCATTGATCTCCCAAGATTCAACTTGATCGCTCGTTTATCTCGCACACGCGAGCTGCAAGCGAACTCGAACCTAACCTAACGCGCAAGTGTCTCTCTCTCTCTCTCTCTCTCTCTCTCTCTCTCTCTCTCTCTCTCTCTCTCTCTCTCTCTCTCTCTCTCTCTC
>JASANN010000342.1:628484-689271 GCA_031762395.1 Calameuta pygmaea | reverse complement strand
CTCTCTCTCTCTCTCTCTCTCTCTCTCTCTCTCTCTCTCTCTCTCTCTCTCTCTCTCTCTCTCTCTCTCTCTCTTGGCATCCTCCTCTTGCACTTCTTGTCCAATGGCTTCCACGTACCGAAGCCTTTAGCGGAATAAAGAGTCGACGAGTTATCCCAGTAGTCATTTAAGTTTCAAAGTTCGATTTTTATTTACGTCGTTACCCGCAATTCCGCTCGACTTTCGTATCGTCCTTTACCCACAATTCCTCGAACGCAAGCGACGATCTAGAGGCGCGCGTCAATTCCTTTTTTTTCAAAAGACCCGCCGGTCGCGCGCTAAATGTATCGGCTGCTCGTTGTCACGAAACTTAACGAGCAATAATCGTAATGCGTTTTCACGTTTAACAAACGCGAAAGTTTAGACGTGAACCCAGACGTCTTGTAGTCGCGACGCACGAACAATCGAATCCCATTATCGGCATTGAGCGACTGTTCGAATTGTACGTTGGCAGGAAAAGCTTAAAGAAAATAAAAGTAAGGAAAGTATTATTTGAAAAAAAAAAAATAATCAATCACGTTAATCACACGGCAAAAGGTCTCGTTCAATGGAGAACCCAGAAGCCCCTGCTAAGCCTTGGGCTACGACGACACTTCTATATCGTTTTGCCGTGCTGTTACTGTAGCCATTGTGCTACCGTAACATGTCTCGAGAAACGATCGAGAAATCCAGTCAGATTCCAGTCGTTATTACACGCTTTGACTTTCTCGATAATAACGCTAATACGCCTTTGGTGCGACGCCGTGAGATCAGCCGACAAACCGACTGTACGGTAGGACGTTGGTTCTTCCGGAAATAAAAAAAAGAACTTACAAAGATTGAAATTTTTTAAAAACAATTACCCGTTTTTTTTTTTTTTTTTTGAAAAAAAAAATCGGCAAAACCACTCAACGCATTTTCTTTATTCAGGTTCGTCGAGTCGATTAACGTAGATTGCGATTACGTGACGAGGAACAATTAGCCCGTGACGTAACCGAACGACGTGATTATCAATAAGAGAATATTGAAACGTCATTAATAAGTAATTAAGGATTATATTTAAATACAATGTTTCCCCGTGATATATATTTTATTTTCTTTTCCGTTATCGTTATCGTGACCTGCTACGTAATAAAATGTGTCACGTATAAAACGCCCGTATGTAAATAAAGTACGAAATTAATTATCGTCCTTCGGCCCACGTAATTAAAAACCATACCGGGGTTGGTCATTAGAAAAGGACGATACCGGGGATCGATTAGCCAAATTTGGTCGTGAGCAATGAGAATTGCAAGTAAAATAAATGAACGACAGTGACGCGCGTCCAGGTTAAAGTAACGGTACGGGATAACAGGGTTCTCGGAGGGAGGAATCTCCTCTTCGGTGACCAACGTAACTGCTAGCGATGCTTATGGTTTGCAGGTTTGGTATGCGACAAAATATTCGAACCGCGCGTATACACGTACATTACCTTTTGTATTATGGCGCATTAAATTCAGGACCGTAACAAAGAGCCGCTTTGATTTGCGACCCGAAACAATGTGCGTACAATGCGTATATATATATATATAAATTTCAAGGTTTCGTACGAGCGACTATCAAAATTGACCTTCGTGAACTTGAATTTCCAATGACGTGGAAATTTCGGTACGAATTAAGAGGATACCGGGACCGATTAAAAATCGAAAAAAATGATAACCACAATTCCCCCCTAAGAATAATTACACGAACCCATTGGCGTATAGATCGTCCGGCAATTGTGCAGATCACAGAAACCGCAGACTGGAGGTCTACGACCTGTTACGCGGCGAGTTACGCGAGTCTTGTCGGTTATAGATGGCACCGCTGTTGTCGGCTCTTGCGCACGTACGAGGGTGTACCCGTCGGCCTCCTATACGCCAAACTACTGTATATGGTTACAGAGCGACCACCCTATAGATAGATAGGAGCCAAACTGGTTTCGCGAAAGTCGCGCCATTGTTTTATGATCCTGAGACGATTGTTGGTTACCGTGACTGTGATAAACTGGATGACAATTTTTTTCTTGTACGAAAAAAAACAAAAACAAAATACAATTTATATTCGTCCTCGAGCATCAATTCGTTTAATTTAGCTTGGGTAATAATCAGTGCAGTCGTACCTGCAAACAATTGTATAAGTCGAATAGGATTGTTTACCTTGCAATTGGAAACGGGATGACACGATGGTACCAATTGTCAGTACAATATATATACAACATTGAAATTTTGTATAAATTTTGTGTCTTTGTATTGGTACGCGTCAGATACTATTGTCACCAGGACGTGGTACTAATGTCGAATTACGCTTGGGACCCGTACCGGTATGCAGGAAGGTCCTCGACATTCCTCAGCTGGCAACGCAGTAATTGGATCGGATAATTGACGTGGGGGGTACCGGAATGAGAACCCCTGCCTTCCGAGAAGGTTGCTGGAAGGGCGGGAGGTGAGATAAAGGTGAAAAACAAGGACAGAGTACCGAGCGAGAAAGTGGGGATGAACGGGGAGGAAGGTGTAACGATCGGAAGGCCCCCCTGTATAGCTAAAGATAAGGAAAAACAAGAGGAGGAAGAACTGGTCCCGCGAATAGGTACCACTGCTAGCTGGATACCACTTTGGTGCTCTGCAGTTGCCATATTGCAAACGATACTGTAAACTGTCAAGCGTAATATTGCCAGCGCATCTGGCGCGGATAATGTCAATAACGCTCAAAGATTTTACTCCGGGTTATAATAAACGTCCGCTTTAATACGCAAAGTCTACATTTACCTCTGGTACGCACATTTTATTGGGTCGTTTACGTGCAAAGCGTCCTTGCTGCGCACCCGTAACAATATTATTGTGCACTTTTGTTCGTTGCGAACAACCGAGCAAAAACAAAGACAACATTCACGTACAACTTTTGTTGTTGTTGTACGAGCGCGCGACATCGAACAAGAATTATGGTCGAAAAAAAACAACAACTGCGTCGATCTTTGTTGTTCGCGAGAATCAAGAACAACAACGAGAAATCGAGTTCAGAAGATTTCAAAAGAGAGAACAGAGCTTTTGGTACGCTCGACACGAACTTCCTCTCGTTGAGGTACAGCTGGGTTTTTCGCGATGTCCTTATGCAGTGCAGTGCGACGGTTGGTACCTAACATAGACCTTGTACGCGAGTCTTGTCTCGTGACGTAATACACAAAATTCAATGGTGCACGTAAGGTGACATAGATTATAGGCACATCTGTATGGGAACCGAAAGTTTTGTTCGCATTGGCATGCACGAGGAATTCACGACTTATTCCACATACGAAGTTGCGATGTTGTTTCGCAACACTCGAAAACAACTTGTCAAGTTGTCGCTGCTTGTACGACTAACTGTTGGATGCTGATGCACCATGGGAAATCGTGGGTTGTTGTACACGAGTTTTGTGCGAACGAAACAACAACCGTCGAGAATTATCGTTCTTGTTGCCAAGTGCTCACTGTTCCGACTGTTGTACGTTGCGATACAAAGAAATTTTGTTCGTGTTTCAGGGAACGGTCGTTGTTGTCAATGTTTTTGTGAATTGAGACACGTTTCAATTCGAGACGAAAACGAAGAAGAGGATCGACGATCTTTTTTAGAAAATATTCAACAGCCATAAGCGTTCGACACACCCACGCAGTAAAGGTTAACAAGGCGTCGTGGTAGCTCCCATGTTCGTGGATCACGCGTGACCCCGCATCACCAATACACGTGCATTCACTACTCAGGTACGCGCTCGGTCTTACGCAGTACCTACAAACATGCGTAGGAGACCCGGCAGACACTGTTCCATTAAAAAGATACGTCCACAAAAACAAAAATTACGGGCGCAGTTTCGAGAGGGCACCGACAACAACAATAAAAAGGTAATGCGTAAGAGATCTTAAAAAATTCAACGAACATTTACTAACTCAATCTTAATGGATACTTAATTTAACAACAACAAAAAATTTGTTAATCGTAACAACATCAAACACGATACTACGGCAAAGAACAAAACAAATAAACGAAAGAATTCAAAATTTAACAATAAATTAATAATCATATTGTATTTAAATATTAAATCACGATAAACAAAATAATTGATCAATACTAGGAAAAATAAAGAGAGATACCATGAAAAAAAAAAAATCAGTAGCACTAGGAAAAAAAATAAAAATAAAAAAGAGAACGCGCGTGGGTGATGCGGAGATTCATGTAACGAGCGTTTTTTGATTAAGAAAGTAGTAGGGATGTCGCGTGCGGGCTACCAACAAAATTTACCAAAGGTATCAAAAGTTACAGGTAGAGGGAGAGGGGGGCGCCACCGTCCGACCCCCCCCCCCCCGCTCTCGAGAAACGATATATACATACATATACGAATAACCGAAACATCGTAGCCGTTGCGACACAGGGCAAAGACAGCTCGTAAATACGGCCGAATAAAATGTAAAATACGGTCAGTGGAATTCAAGTTAACTCTGGCACTGCCAACCAATGAGGCGCGAGCGGCGCGTGCCGAGATAGGACCGGATTCGCCCACGTATCCCACGCGTAAATATATATATATATATTTACAGACTGTCTTGTACCGTGAAAAACACTCGTTAGAGGCTCCGTGCTCAATGAGAATTTCAGGTCAATATAACAAAAAAAACTTTTTTTCAAAAACCAAATTATTCGTCATCGCGTCAATATCAAACGCGACCAGGGTCCATATTTTTTTTTCTTCGACTTGCACCGTGGAAAGATCTTCCCACTCGAATCGATCGATCGATTCTCATAACGATAACAACTGAAACATAACGTAAAAAACCAATACGCCTAATATTTTTTTTCTAATACATTTTTAATACACTCAGCGTGGGTTGCCCGATTTTCGAATCGCGTCTGATTATGTAGAAATCGTGTATCGATGTGTTATGGATAAAAAAAACAGGCTATCGATACACTGTAGTGTATCAATAAATTTGCATATGGCTGTAATGCATCGTTAATGAGGATCACGATATCATGTTATTATTGGACGGATCCACAACGAGCGACCGTTATCCATTTCGGTGGAACGAAGTCGCGGTGAGAAACTTTTTGAAAATATCTCACCGTAAACGCCAGGCGAACGTGGAGGGGAAAAACATGTGACTTGATTTACAACGCAGCGACGAGATTTACGGCCACGTCCTTGTGCGAGTCTGTCACTCGTGTCAGACCATAGAACAGTTCCTAGTGAAAGGCAGCCTTAAGGTTCTTCTTCAATTTCAAGCGGAGGACCTCCATTCAAAGGATTCTCATAAAGCGCCTCTCGAACGAAGAATGTACATTTTTTGAATTTCAAAATTTTTTTTTTCAACTATCCAAAAACCTTCCAAATACAATACTCGTCAAACTAAAAAATTTTTTTTAATTTATCCCCTCTCCCTCGTTACCAAAAAGCTTGCGAGCGACATCCTGAGATCCCTCGAGTAATCAAAAACTAAAGGCCGTTTTCAATGCCGAACTACGATTAAGAAACGAGAGCTTCTCGCGTAACGAGATAAAAAAAATGAATTTTCAACTAGACTAATCAATGCTAAGTACCCGCGCTAATTGCGCGACCAACCGCGAAATAATTACGGGCCGTTCGCAATTACGCGTCGTCGCGACGCCGAGCTACGAGGTCTCGTTCGTCGTAAGGATCCAGACGGTAATTATGAATGGCGCTAACTGGAACACGAGCGCCGTATCACTGCGGGGTACCAAAGGCCTGTGATAATTCCGTGCCCCCCTTATCCCCCCTTGCACCCCGTACCGTTTTCCGTAGTTTCCAACGTTGCGACAGAACCGGCTTCGGTTTCGAGCAGACCATGTTTCCGATTTTCAAACCCCCCCTCCCTCACCCTAAAACCATCGCCTCGAATCATTGACTATTAATTACCGATAAGATATGCCTACTCGAGAGCAATTTACGTTTCTGTAGTTTCTATGACTCGTATCGCCTCCTGTACGACGGCTGACTGTTACACCACGAGTTTCGATTGCGATCGATTTATTTTACATCCACGTAATTTTTTTCTTTTGTCATACATAACTCTGCGAGGTATTAAATATCATGAATAGACTCACCGTTGTAGGAAATATGTCGAAAATCCTCGGTCGCACGAACGATCGCGAGAAGCGTGAGAGCTACGAGAACAAAGAACGATGGAGACGCCATTTTCCGTGACTAATTATTTTCTGAAACAAAAAATGGTTTTATCAACAAAAAAAAAATATTTCAAATCATCCATCGCTGCTTGAAATTTCGATACGTTCGTGACGTAGGACAATTATGAGATCGATCGATCTGTTATCGATTAGCGACAATGGATTTTTTATGTCCGACGATCCGAATCGATTTTTTTGGTGACTCGATCTAAGGAAATTTTTTTTTGGCTAGATAAAAAAATTTTACGATATTCGTGCTCGATCGAGGAGCTGGGATTCTGGGTCAAGGATCGTTTCGTCTCTGCGTGCCGATAATGAACGAGCGAATGAATGAACCTTTTTTCACAGCCGATCGAAGGAAGGTTAAAGAGATCGAAAAATTTTCATGGGATCCTCCCACTGGGAGTCATTGCCAATCATGGTATCGTCACGAAGCCGAGCTTAAGTAGCCTGGAGCATGTCAGACGCTACTTTCCCATAAGGATACCATTATGGGCATGGCGTCGTTATGAAAGTGGGGAACGTGGATTATGGGCTGGAAAGTGGAACGAGTGCTTTATGAAGTGTGGAATATGGAATTCATTCGGGATGGCGTTTTCCGGTCAACTTTCCCATGGGAAACAGCTTATATATGTACCGTACCGACGCTGACCCTTGTCTCCGATTCGAAGATAAGAAATATGAGATTAAGCATCGACAATACGTTAATTAAAATTCGTTAAATTATCAGTCGACGTTTGTATTTGCTGAAAAAAAATTTGTTGCTATTTTTATTGCTTGCGGAGTGAAGAAAAAAAATTGTTCATTTGCATGGAGTATTAAAAAAAATTTTTTTATCAGTGACCCCGTGAACCCCAATTATACTTGATGATACTCGTAATAAAAGCAAACGGTACAGTGACACCAGAGATACGCTCGATTGACTACGGTATACACTGTGATTTACAAGGCAGTAACGTACGACTTGGTTCTTCTGGAATTACACAACATGCTTTGCCATGTCATTCGAGAGTAATGATTCGAGCGATAAGTTTCCAGACGGAACTTTGAACGAATGGAATATATATATATAGTGTGAAAACACGAACAAATTGGTTGACACGTCATTTAGTGAGCATGCTTTATTGTTATTCCCACAATTATTTAATTAATTAGATCTCGGATTTAAGGGGAATCGTAGTTCGTTAAAGTCGTGTCAAGAGGTCAATGACCCTTTAATTCTTACGTATATAAAATTATCCAGCGCTAAAGCGATCTCGAATCGTGATTCAAATATTTTAGCCTCTTGTTGGACATTCGATTAACTTTTCGTGCGAGGTTTCTGACGGTTGCGTCACAACGAGCAAGGCCCCGAATAATGCAGAAAGGAACTTTGGATCGTTCGATAAAAAAAAAAGAACGAAATTATCTAATCGAAATCGACGATACAAGTCACGATTGTCACGAAGTCTATGATATATCAGATAAAGGTAATAAGACGTGACCGGTTGTGCAAGACCCGTCGATGCTGCCATCTGACGTTAGAGACAAAAGAGGCAACGATATTTTTGCATTGTCCTACAGTGCAACCGGTTTTCGAATCACAAGCGTCATTAGCGTTCATGAAAAATTCCGTTATGAAATACCTGAATACAAAGTGAGTACAAAGATTTAGTTGTCCTTAAGTCCCGCAAAGTACGTGGTACAAAATTTTTTTTGTTTCGAACAACAAATCAAGTCTTGAACAAAGTCAAACAAGTGACAAACTAGGACGTACAACTTTCCCACAAAAATTCTACAGAGCATAGAAACAGGCTGTACAGTATCACAAGTTAGATTATCTGAATCGCGCCAAGTCGAAGCCACAATTTAAAGGCACGTTCACAATATGTTCAGGTCACTTGCCAAAGTCTATACCTATGTAAAGTACCTCGATAACAAAACATGTTTCTAATGATAAATATATTGTTTCGTCAATCGTTTTGTCGTACAACAATTTTTGTATTGTATTGTACAACAAAAAATTGTTGTCGACAACAAAAATGTTTTTGTTACTTCGTAAAGTTTTGTGAATCAAGCATCATATTTTCACGTGGTGACGACAGGGTGACCTAAGGTGCAGTACACACCGTGACAAAGACCACGTGGGTCGTTCAGAGACTATTCCTAGTGCACCAATGCGTGAGGGACCGATACTAAATCGAGTGCCGGTTAGTTTCGTCTCGTACGCAAGAGGGGGCGTCGTTGTCTATGGAATGTCAAATCTCGGAATATACCTACAAGAGGACGACGACACGACGCCCGACGTCGTACCGCGTCGCGGTGGTCTCTCCTGGCCATTTAAAGAGGAGCCTTGCAATAACAGCCGCCAAGGTGGTCCCGAATCTTTAAAGGGAAAAGAGAAAAGTCTCACTCGGCCCAATAACGTATATTTACACGCGAAGCTCTTTAAGCGTCCCGACGTCCCTTTAAATCCAACCAATGCATCACGTTACGGAATCAATTTTATATTCGATCCCAATATGGATATACGTAGAATTCAAAATTACGTGTAGAATATCGATTCATCGATAACCATTGATCATCGATAAAATTAAAGTTCGATTAAAATGGCATAATTTAACAATCGAAAATATTAAGTCTTAAAGAACACGATCAATTTGCCATAATCGAGAATTACAACCACAAAAAATCGCTACTCCTCGACCAATCAAGATGACGGATATCAAAAACAAATATTACTAGACAAAAGAAGCGAAGTGATGAATATGGCGGGTTTACAATAGAGCCAAGAATCGCGTGGGCGACAATGTCGTGTAGGCAGGACATACAATTCAGAATGTCGTATCGTCGTTTCGAACGCTTTTAAACAATTTGTCCGTCGATTTAATCGTATTGTTGTTTCAGCCTCACCCTCATTTTTCTACAATCATTGTTTCAAAATTTCATAAATCGATCCAGATAAAAAAACTTGTACAACTAATCGTTACAACAATGATACAACTTTTGTTCTAGATACAAAGCAACAAATTTTTCTTCTCCTACCTTCCGACAAACTTTTGTTCAAACCCTTTGCTCAGCCCGTGTTCACCGTACGCGCTTATGTACATAACTACTGGGCAATTGACGCCAATTGTCAATCGTTGGGTTAATCTCAGTCTGACAATGTATCGTCTTATCTGCCGATACAAGAGGTAGAAGTGACGATGAAAACAAGGCATAAGCCAGTGGTTAAGGTCGGAGGGCCCTTAAGCCAGAGCCACCCTGTAGATAATTTATGACTAACGTCGATTTGCCTTGCGCGTCGCTTAGATCGAAAAGGGACTTGCGAAATTCGCGTCATCTGCTGTCCTTAAAGCGCCGTTCACACTGTTGACAGTTAACGCCCACCCATAGCCTAGGCATTCGTAACAGCCTTTTGCGCCGTTCGCAAGGATCCAATCGCCCACCCGATTCCCATAAAACGCGTCTCTTATCGATTCCATGCTCTATCGCGTATTCACGTATGCACATATATATATATATATATATATATATATATATATATACACATAATAAGATATTTACCGACAATCACGTTTTCTCGCCATTCCGACACTCGTATACATAAGCATAAAATTTTTCTTGCTTTCCTCAGATTCGCCAATCAGACAATAAAGCGGCAATTGTCCCGAGTCCTTATTGGAAAAGTCATAAAGCCTCATTTTCAATGAAACAACCAACGTAACAGGCGAACACTTTGCGGAGCTTACGAGCGACCGTATTTGTTCGTTCCTTTGGAATTTCGAAAGACGCGATAAACAGTACAGTGTATAACTATGTCGCTTATAGACTAGACGTTAGGTTAGGTATTGCGCGTATACCATAAATACAGTCTGAGCACAAAAGATATACCTAATTAGTAATAATTAGTCATGCAAACTGGTAACTGTAAGATAACTCGAAAAAAAAATTTTTTTTTTCAGTCATCTTCATTTTTTATACCCGACTAGAGCGAAATTCAAAAAGAAAAAATATTATCTCAGATCTTTTATTTTCGTTTCTAACAGATTATCGCTCGTATCGGACACGACTGCCCCCCACGGAATTCACGCACGTTCCGATCGATTATGTATCGATTTGTCACCAGAGCAGCTACTGTCACGGCCAGTAGCAAAGCAACATCCATCAACGTGCTGGTAAACACAATAGCGTTAATACGCGAATCGACTACCGGATCGTAGCTTAGCCCGGACAACAACCCCGAAGGTAGCCGTAGTTACGTCACAGTCGCGGGATCCGACTGGATGAAAATAAAAAAATTTTTTTTTTTTTTCAAAAAACAGTCACGTCGGGTCGTGAATATTATTTCAGCAAGACGATCGGTCGTATAAAAAGCTTCCTGAGTGTGTTGCGCAATGACGTAGGACGAGACGGAATCCATATCAGATCGGAATATAAATACAGTTTTATACATTTCAGAGGACAGACCCAATTTCAATTTCAATTTTTCAGACTCGACCGAGACATTTTTATTTTTTTTTTTTTTTGTTACGACGAACAGCCAAGATTAATCACTTTTGTTAGAGTCGAATCTCGTCTCTTACCGACCGAGCCGGGAACCCAGACGTTATACTTGCGCAATACGAATTTCACAATTGACATGCTTCCAAATGGGGAAGGAGCACAGTGTCTATCCCGAATCGTGATATCACAATAGGAATTTTTTTTTAAATTTGCATAATTTGTTATGGACCTAACAAATTTGGATTTTCGAGGTCAACAATGTTTTTCGTAAACGTGTAATTAAGTTTTATCCGTAAAGACGCTGACGAAATTTGTATGCATAACACGGCTCGTTACGATTGATGGGGATTGGTGGTACGTGTGTGTAACGCGTGGTTGAGAATTTATTTAAATCTTCGTAAAGCTTGTGACCTGCGTCGTAAGGCTGCGCAGTGTCAAGATGGACTCTCGAGGGGTTCGTCAAGAGGACCAAGGCGGGTTTTACGTGCAACACTTGAATCGTTCGAGGTCAACGAATATAGCACGTCTGTATATACAGTGCAGTTAACGTTGCCTCTTAAGATGATTGAACGAAGCTTTTAAAATCCGCCATTAGGCTCCTGGTAATCTTACTGGAGCACCGATTTGATAGGCACGATAGTAAACGGATTTATCAGCGAATAATATTACAGAAAGAAAAGAAAAAAACTATTTTTACTTGTCGCGCTAATGAGATAGAAAAAGTTTATAGAGCAGATTAAGATCGATTGGTAAAGTGATTTAAATTTTACCTGAGATCAAAATTTTTGTAACTGTACAACGACAGCTTTTTAGGGAACAAAGGACCTATCTGTTCTTGGGTATAGACTTCGAACGTGTTACGGACATTGTATGGTACCGTAATAGCTTCATTCATATGTCATTGTAAGACTGAGTGTCTTTAAAGAGATTTTCGATGCGTCAATTTTTGAGCTCCTACGCTAGACAAACGAGGTAGGTGTGGAAGAAAGAAGAAAAAAAAAGAGAGGAAAAAATAAATAAAAGAAGGGATGGACCAAGAGAGCGGATGGGCATTAGCATGGATCCCGTGAAACGGAAGTCGTCTTCTGCGACATGGAAGAAGGGTTAGGACGTCGTGACAGGAAAGAAAAAAAAAAATACAAACAGACGATAAATCCAAGCATGGTCAGGAAACGGGGGATGCGATGTAAATTGGTTTTTTTTTTTTTTTTTTTTTTTGGAAAACCGTTTCCCTCTATGATAAATTTTTCAACGATTCACAATGCAATTTACGTTCCATCCGGTATCCCTGTGCAATTAACGTCACTGGGATACAAATTACGCGTAATTAATGCCTTACTCGGAATTTCTTTTAAAAAATAGTTAATAAGTCCTGCTGTAGGCTCGGGTCGTGCTGCCGGGCAGTTTGTTTCTCGAGATTTTCTTCCGAGAGGACGGGGGGAGGACTCGTCGTCCGTTCTAATAAAAGCCGACGTTTCGAAATCCGAGACAGGTAAGATAGACGTGTTTGCTTGGGAAATTGACAAGTCCCACGGACAGATAAGATTCCGGAACGTCGTCTGTACAAACTCTCAAGTGTTACCCACCAGAGCGAAGGGGAGTAAAAAAAAGGTTGTATGAAGATGAAAATACAGAGGAACGAAACGAGGTGGGGAAAAAAAAGTGTCAAAAGTGTCAATACTTAAAAGTACAAAAACAAAAATTAACTTCGATCAACATTAAACAACAACAATAATCATCTTAACGAACGTCACCCGCGAACCGACCACGTGGACGTCAGCACAGTGTATATAAAAAAAAATCTTTATTTTAGTGACAAACAAAATTTCACTCCCGAAACCTTAACGAGATCCAGCTTTTGACATTGCGCAAAGAAACAAAGGATCGCGTGGAGCAAAAATAACAAAATAAATTCGTCCCATCTCGTTGAGAACAAGAGCATTTCGGTTTTATTGTTTTTTTTTTTCTTTCTTTACCGCAAGTAAATAAATAGAAACGTCAACTATAAATAGAGCCAGACTGGGCAGTGTTCCAGAGAACAAAAATTATACGGAACACTTACCGGAATCCCCCACCGTTCTCATTCGTCTCTCAGAGACGTTTTTACAACTGCCGTCGTGGGGTTAACGACGTCAGCAGGCGCGTCAATTCCACCGTCTCAGTCTCGCTGCTACGTAATTCTATAGATCGAGTCGCGTCGCGCGAGAGAAACTCTGCTGTCCCGGCTTCGCGCGGATTTCAAGATAATTTTTCAAATCTCGAAGCAGCGCGGGGAACCACGAGACCGCGAACGAAGGCTATTTAAGCGTTCGCTTTGACGTCGACACATGAAACAATAATACCCTGTGCTCGCTACGAATCTCAGAAGTCATGCTTTTTCTCGCCATTAATTAAGCTCGCGTTATATAGGACGCTACACGTCCCTTTCTTCGATATCCTTTTTTGTCTCCCGTTTCTTCCCCTTCTCTCAATTCTCGTAATTTCTCTCTCTCCGTCTCCCTTCGTCAGACGGCTGCAGAACATCCTCGGAAAACAGTGGCTCGGCCACAAATTGGATTAACCAATCACAATGGTCTCTATTGTTGTATCGCGAACCGTTGCACCAGTCGAGGTACATACAACTGCAGAAGACAGAATTGAATACAACAACAAAATTTTGCCTCGAGCCGCAAGCTTGAATTGAGGTTGTTCGATTTTGTTGTTGTTGTTGTTTCGCAAAATCAATTTTTATTGTATACCATTGCACAACAATTTTATATACAACAACCAAATACAACAGCTGTGTTGTTGTCGCCGACGCAAGCAACCGATCGTACCAAAGACTTTGGAATCTTATGATGAAAATTTTGGCGTAGGGACGACGGGATCGTGCGTCGAGGTTAAACAGTGCCGTTCTAAAAATACACAGCTGAAGAAACGAGCTACGCCCGGACGTCCGACAAACAAAGAGCCACCTATAAAACTTCGGTGCCAGTAAACCACGTGGGGCTTGTGGTCGAATTCGTGTCGACTGTTGTACCATGTTTTACGTTAGGAAAGTGGGCGATCGAATGCACGACCGGACCTAACACCTAAAAACCTGGGTCGACCAGACGAAATCCAAAAATTACGATAATCCAAAGGAGTCGCGTACCATTGTGATGATAAAGTCATTTCCATAACAGCATGGTAGTTCTCGAATCCTTTTAACACCCTAATTACGCCAACCCGCGTGGTACAATCGAATATGACTGTACACAAACAACAACAACAAAAAAGCTTCATTGGCAAAACAATCGTGGGTCCGCAAAAGTAACGAAATCCTCGTTTTGTTCAATCGACTATCAACACAGTCTGTAGGAAGCGCGGGTGCGCCAGGATGTAGTCACGCAACTTTACACTTGGTTAATCATCGCCTATTACCGGTAAGGGATACAACAACAACAACAACAAAAGCCTATTTCAAATCGCCAACCAATGAAACGCCAAGGCGTCGCGACTGTGACTACATTGCATCGCTATAACTATAAATGCTTCCTCCCGTTCCTCGGTAGCCATTGCAACTTGAGTCACACTATAAACTCGAACAATAACAATGCCTCCTCGCAATTCTCTTTTCTTTTTATTTTTTATCTACACTTTTCTTGTTTTTCTCTCTTTTTTTTCTTTCTGACTCTCATACCCGCCCATCCTGTGCTCGTCCACGCGCACCATAGGTCTTCGGGGTGTGGCATATTACATGAAGCATACATATATATACGCACATGCACCAATATGAGAATCAGACAAGAGAGAGAAAAAAAAAAGAAGAAGACGCAAGAGAAAGAGAAAGAAAGACAGAATGATTCGTTTGCGTTAACTTCGACACGATTTATCTCCCAGCCAACTTCGCACGGAATAACGAACACACACGTACGTACGTAACACGTACGCGTACCCAAGTTTTATGGGAGCGGGTCGCCATACATGGAAACATGCCCTGAGAGCTCACCTCCAACGGACCCACGGGACCGGCCGGGCCAAGGCACAACCAAGCAATATGCAATACGTTTGGGGCCTCGCTGAATCTCACCGGGCAATAATTCTCTTGACAAATCGACAATGGACCAAAATTCACGATTCACACCGAGCAATCTCCCCAACGACAAGATTTCACGTACAAAGTTCGCGACGCACGCTATAGTTATACAAAGGACACGTTGTCGCGAGTACAATTATTGTTTGGACGTCACAACAATAAAGATCAACAACCGCACAAAATTTGTTCTTGAAGCAACAAAAAAACAATAAGACAAATTTTTTTTGTTAAGACAGGTGACTCGTCACGCTGTCATTAGTTTCACTGATTACGTCTGATTGGCCAAGGCTATCCTCGCGACCTCAGGGTGCGTCATCACGGTGCGGTAATAAATCGTTCGCGGATCAATGGCCAGAAATCGGAGAATGCAACGAGACACGCGAGCTATCTCGGTGTCGTAGTCTTTTACTGGATTTGATATTTCGCATTCTTATTTCCCCGATATCATCGTTCGGATCCCCGAGTTATTGACGTGCGCGCACTTTGTATTTCGCGCGATATTTTTACTCGTGTTCGGCCGTCACGGCCAACGAGGATGCACCGAGAGAGAGAAAGAGAGGGGTAAGGAGAAAGAGGGAGAAGGTAGAGGAGAATAGCTGATGCTTCCACAAGCATCTGCGACCACGTCGATGTTCGTAGGATTGATTGACACTCGATGCGATTGGCAGTATTGAATATTTCCTACCAACCAACGATAGACCATAGACGCGATTGCTCCTTTGAATTTGCCTGTCTACCAGGAACGGTGATGACATCTTTGACACTCTTCCGAGTATCGACGCGATATCCCTGGCAAGTCTGTGAACTGACTTGAGTAAGCAAATTAGTAAAGAGGGCAGATCAAAAGTCATCGAACAACAACCCACCCACGTGCAAGTGCGATAAACATCATCAATTTAGATACACCAACATAGTATACCGGGTGTCCCACGCGTACGCGATTACAAACATTTAATTCCCACGAGTTGCGAATCGCGCGACAGAATTTCAAAACTCTTCGACGATATCTTTGATATTGTAATTCAAAATATTGTATTTTCTTTTTAACCTCAAATTCCGTCAAGTTTCAAGCTTTCGAACGAAGATTGATCGACGACAAGCTTCGAGGTACAATCCCGTACAAATATCTAAAGAGCGACTGTCGCAATACAAGGTATTTATGTTAAATGTAAAAAAAAGTCACATTGTATAAAAAAAAAAAGATACTAAAGTTTAGTATCTGAATACTAAAAGACCGGTAATCAACACGAGAACGAGATACAATAATTAGCTTCCTCGAATGATCCTCGTCCGGACAAATCAATCTTGCGTGTATTAAGGCAATATTTCAATCGGTGCGTTGACACACGACGAGGCCGATCGATATCGCACGATCCACAACGCGAGTACCTGTTAAGCCTAATCCACGTCGTGTCCATTTTTAAAGCGACCGGATGCCTGGTCGACTCTAACGGTCGCCTGTCTCCTGTCTTCCGTCTTATTGCGTTACGTCGCCACGGAGCGTACGCATGTACGCGACGCGACACACGCCTCACGGTTCCTGCATTTACACCTGTGGGTCGGATTGGACTTCATTTTTCGAAATCTCAACATGACCAATTCCATGCGGGCAATTTGTTACGTTTCGTAATTCGGATTAAAGTCCGACTTCCATGGGACGGAAACGAAACGGAGATAATTTTCGAAATTACCCCGTCACTGATCTCATGGACCGATACGGATGCGTGTTTATCGTCTCGATCGAAATCCGCCTTTTACTGGTAATCAGTCAAATCCATATACGCATACGTGGAATAAATTTCAGATTCGTGAGGTCGCGCCACAAATTGGACCCGAGTAGTTGTCACGTGACCGAATGAACAAAAAAAAATTGGCCCATCATTCGATTTAGCAACGAAGCCATTAATTAGTGTTTATCATTTGGAAAGCGTAGCCATTGAGTCATCGCGTGAAAACGATGACGGGCTGTTCGATAGTTTGAAGAAAAAAAATCGCTAAATGCAACTCGTTAAGGTGACTTTCTAGTCCAGCGACAAGAGAGTCTCCGGGGTCTTGGGTCTACCCAGTACCGATTCCGCATTCCTCATTAGACCTCGATGTAATTAGCGTACCCCCCTTCCTCCCTTCCCCCCTTATGGTTCATTGCTTGGAAACGACAGTCGAAGCTTTCAGCGCGAAATGAGGTTAAGAGGGAAGCGAGAAACAACAACCCGGGGTTGTTTCCCACGGATCTCAAGGAAAACCGCATAGAGTGGAATAAGTTTATCGCGATGTCATTTACACGTGATGCGGCTGAGCGAGGTGCGGATTGAGTAATTTTGCTTAGCGGTAAAATTTAAATTTCAAATTTTTCCCGCCTTGCGAAAACAACGACAAAAAGTCGCTACGAGACTTTTACCTGTCTGTTCGGTTCAGAGGCAAATGCAATGGAAAATTTTAAGATCGAACAACGCGCACGATACAATCGGCTGTTGTTGTTGTTGTTGTTGCTGTTGTTTAAACAAGAAAATGTTTAATTGTATCGCGGATGCAAGGATCGTGGATACAACGACAAAAATATTTTTTTTTCTTATTACACGGTAGGTACAAAAATTCTCATTCGGAAAGGGACAAGTCAGGCGATCCTTAACCAAACGTTGGATACTCGGGCTTTGGGTTTTAACTGCGGTTTCACGGGCCGTGGCTCTTTACGCTTTATGGTTTATGGTGAGCGAGGTTCGAATACTTGACACCTCCTGGCGCTTGTTTACACTGAACATAGTGCGAGCTAGGCGATGAGCGCGAGGAAGTTCTAGGAGACGACGAGCGGGATCAGGTCTCGCCCATCAGAAAATTACGATTTGTTTTCGCAACAAATCCAAAATACATAAGAGCCGCGCGAACCGCTGTGTACACTTGGGGTGTAATTTTGGATTTAGGAAAGTAGCGTAGCCGACGTATTGAAATTTCGAAATAATTTGTATCCCACGTCGGCGTACATGAAAATCAAAATATTGAAACCTCTGGACCAATCGTTATGAGCTTCTTCGAAATATCGAAAAATACAAAAATCAAAATTTTTGGATAGTCGGTAAAACGATAGAGGCTATAATATCTAATAATATTATGACAATGAAATTTTTTCCTTAAAATTATTAACACGACACACGTAGCGAAAGTTAAAACGTTATAAGACGATGTCAATTATTTTTTTTTTATGAAACAGTCGTTTCCAAATCCTCGTAAAATTATCTGGACCGCTGAAGAATCCGCGTGAGCAAATATTAGCGACGTACGGACCAGAATCATAAATCTTCAATGTTATTGACTTACCGCGTGCACACTCTACACTACCACCGGTATTCACTGTCGAGTGTTTCAAATTAAAATAAGGAAAAAAAGAAGTCAAGTAACAAGAAAGGAAAAAAGAGCCAATACAAAAAATCCAAATCGATTCGCAATTACAAAAATACAAAATTAATTCGTTAAAAAATTTATCAAAAAAAATTCGATCGTTAACAAAGTTCGAACTAATCTTCACCCCAGCCTCCTCCTCTTTTGTACCACATCGACCTGCAAACGTCTGCCAAAAGTAACGCGTCACGCGCTCGAGTTTCATCGGCAATCGAGGAAAGAAGTACAAAAGCAAACGGGCGAGTTCACAATGCGCGATTATTCGATGTACCGGTTAATGCTCATTTCTATAGGGCGAGCTCGCAGATGACGTTAGACACAAATGATTCTACAGTGCGCACGGAATACGCAATACTAGTAACACGAGGTACATACAAGCCTGTATCTAAATTCAAGCCGCGCCGATTGGTCGAGACAGTAGAGAAACGTAGATAACAAAAGCTGGCGACGTGCTGTCTCGCACATCGCTCATTGCGAAGTGACTTCGCGTTTTGTAGGATAGTCTCTTTAAAGAGGAAAAAAAAAAAAACATTGTCCTTCAGTATCCTCACTTCCGAGAAGCGAGAACAAACGAGCAAGAAGAGCAAAGACAGAACAATACGCTACGTTGGGGACAGAGAGAAAGAGAGAGCAAAAATATACAACAACAAAAAAAATAAACTCTTCCACGAACCAACCTACACCGTACACACATTAGTAACAAGAGACACGATGAACTTCCAGCAACCGGCAGATCCATCTAAATCAGCAAACGAGTGATTAGATTAGACCGAAGCAGAAACAGAAATCTTATCTGCACCCGATAAGGTCGAATTTTTGCTAAGGTCGTCACGCGTACCGATTTCTAATGTGCACTGAGATTATTTTAACTCGACCTAAGTTACAGCCGCGATCGACCGTCGATTACGAGATCAAAACCACTGGACCGTCCCTATCTGTTTATTACGTCACAATCAGCATTAGATTTCAACGTAATCGCGCGCGTTACGAATCAATTGTTGTTTGGGATAATCACGCGTCAAAATTGACGGATCGTCACAAAATTTTGTTCACTTCAACAAAAACAATATTTCAGTCGATTTCAATTCTTCGATCTTATTTGGATATACAATATATATATATATCACGCGAATCTTTCACTGTATTACAGCGGCCATAACGTATCCGAAAACTTTTGTTTGTTTAATAGGAGTTGAACAAAAAAAAAGCAAGACAAGTGGAACAAAAATCCTGGTCACTCCTACTCAAGTAGAAACTGTGCCCTATTGCCATACGGAGAAACAAAGGACCCATTCACATATCGTTCCAGCGAAGGAATACGAGCCTGGCACTGTTTTCTGTCCGATAGTACAATCCTGACTAAGCATTTAAGGCAGCAATTTAAAAATTCATAACCCCCCCCCCCCCCCCAACATTTTACTGCCCCTAACCGACCTCAACTTTTTACGTAAAATCCAAATCCAATACAGATGCCAATAGACAAATAATTGCCAGTCTCTCCTCATTTCCAATTGCCACTATCAGTTACAAGATATAACGAAGATATAAAAAAACTTGATCGGAAAAACAAAAACAAATTTTTACTACAATTTTTGTACAACAACATTTTTCCCGATTCATACAACAACAGTTGCACGTGCGCCAAACCTCATATCCTAGAACAAAGTACGTATACGATGGCACAAGGGGAGGAGCAACGAAGCAAGTCGGCAGTCCCAGCCGGAAAAAGTCAGGCAGGCATTCAGGCAGCAAGGAGTCAAACAGCCAGGCTGCTCTAGCTGCCTTGCCGGAGGCGAGAAAGTACCGTGTCGTGTAGACGAGAACGCGGTCGCGCGCGCCCTCTCCAACATCATCGACGACGTCTGTACGTATCGTGCATTTATTTTAGCCTGTAACTCGGCCCGTAATACGTGGAGATACAAGTCGAGCGTGTAACGTACCGAGGGGACTACGTACGTATATACGATGAAGATAACGCAAGAGTATGCTGAGCGCTAGTAGGACAGAGCCATATACGGAGCCTTGTGCTCTGACCATCCGGTACCACGAAGAATTGCGAATGAGAGGGAGGGAAGGGGAGGGACATAATAAGATCCATTCGCTCGGTCAGCTTCTTCGCGGCCGAAGCAGCATCCACTCCTATCTTCGCAGCGCAATGGTCCACGCTTCTCCTTCGGGCTCCAAGGGCCAACCCAGCTGACGTTCGGGAGGCTCCACGAGTCTCGCCGAACATCCACGAAGAGCCACGGGTCTCGCTCGACGTATAGTAGTATACTTATAGATATAGTATACGTATAGGTATAGTGTATTACATATAAGTATATTCTTCCTTGTTCATCCCCGACTGTACCAAGGACGAACTTTGCACTATTGGTCGAATCTTTTTTTTTTTCTTCTTTTTTATCCTCTTCTTTTTCTTGTATCTTTTTATCTTTTTCTCGGTAGATTCTCGACCCTTCGCGCACAAACACCAGATGTGAGCCACGTGCTCTCTTTTTTTTTCTAGTTACGTGTTTCATGGGTCGAGAGCATGCTATTGATTCTCGGCTCTGTTGATTTTTTTTTCTATCGACTGAATTACGCGAGAGGCGCGAATTGCGTGTGTGTGTATATATATATATATATGCACATTTTTGAAAAAAAAAAAACAGCTTATAGGGATAACCAAAATTTTGCGAATACATAAATCTGGGCATTGTTAGATAAATTCCTATAAGATTATCCCAGTGTACCTTTTCGAGATGTAGGATCCGATTCAAATATTCTTTTTACCTAGAAAATATTTTCTATGCCTTTTCCAATTTAACAAAAAAAAAAAAAAGAGAAAGAGCAAAATACACATTGATCTCGAGGGATGTGAATGTGAAAGCACGTGTCTCTCGCAATGTGTCGGAGTCTGTTTCCTATTGGTACGACCTTTCCGGACCTACTCCCATACCCAGGGGTTTCTGCCTAGGAGTGATTATGCGCAAGAGGAAGGAACGTGACCGAAGAAAGAATAAAAATAAGAAAAAAGAAAGTAAAGAAAACGAACGCCTAAACATCGAGATTCTCCGATTAGCCAAACGTGGAAGCAGCCACCGACTCGAATTTCGAGATTAGCGTTAGGGGACTAGGTGTTATTTTTCTTTTTTTTTTTCAGGTAGCTACCAACTAAATATTCTCATTAAGCGACGGGAGCTCCCGATGCTTTTAACTCAAATGAGAATTCTTTTTATCCCCTTTTTTTATCTTCGGTCTCTCTTCTTTTTTCTCTCCAATGCGACTCGTTTTTCGTGCAATCGAGTGAAAAGGATTGCGCGTCACGCGAGAATGAAAAGACATTCACATTGTCGGTTACATCCTTAAGCCAAGGACTCTGGTTCACAAGAGCGCGTAAGGATTTCCAGCGAACAATAAATAATGGAAATACGAAGGTCCTTGGGATTATCTAAAAGGATTTCTGGCTTATGTAATTTGTATGTATAAAAAAAAAATTCCTACAAGGTATCCGTTATTGCAGATCATGAATCTTCGGTATCTCAAGCGAATTCCTTCAACGTCACCGACAACATGTGTACGAGGCTTCAGGATATCTTCCTCTTGGAGAATTTGTTTCTACAGGTAGGGTCGGGCCGTGTAAAATGCGGAAGCTCGCGCATTCTTCTCGAGATTATGCGACTTAAGGATTTCCCTGTGTCGGAAGACCACACGCGTCACGGAGCAAAACTGGTAGCCAGGACAAAAAAGATTCTATAAATCCCAGCGTAAGGTTTACGGGCTGTCGTAAAAAGAAGCGAAAGGGAAAGGGACGAGCGAAGGAACGAGGAAAAAAAATCAGCATTGCTCAAAGTGTAAGGGATACGCGTCGGAGAAAAAAAAATGTAAATTTGAAACCTGACAATTTTGGGAATGAAAGAAATTATCCCGTAATCTTTCTATTACGAGATAAAAAAATTTTGAAAATATATTTTACACCAAAAATTCATATCGGCACCTTCGACCCGTATGTGGTTCACGTAAAGAATACAGCGTTGAAAATGTCTCCTATCGCTTCGATTTCCTCGCGTTCTATATTTGCCTTCGTAAAAATTTCACACCGTTAAAAAAAGAAAAAAGGCCATTCAATTTTTAACACCGAAACGAATTACAGTTTCAGTCGTTCGGAAAGGCTCGTCAAATTTTAAAGACTCGAGTCATTGTCACTTTCAAGTACGAAATCTTATGTTTGTGGAGAATCCAAAATTCACGTATTATCTATGCCAGGCACAGCTTCCGGAAGTTGTGCGTTTGCAATAAATTTTCCTTTTCAACCCTCATGAATATCATATCCGCTTGCTAATGGTAAACCAAAATATTCTGCACTGCTGCTGCAAGGTTATCCGGGTTTTCGGGCGAATTGATCCTAAGATACATCGAAATATTTCGAAAAGGCCCCCTGATGGGCAGTGGGAAGTGTTTTCGAAATTTCGAAGCGAAACGATCCAGTGCGACAATGCGGGTCCACGGGGGTCTCTTGGCCGAATTCTCAAAGTTCAACTGGGCTGGAGACTCGTAGACCCCAAAAGACTCGAAAAGGGTCCTAGCCGTACAATGGCGTAGCCACAGGAAAAAAAAGTCTCCAGAGATAAGAAAGACGAACTAATCTCATTTCTTTGAAATATCGAAAAACGACGGAAGCAGCTCTTAAGAAATTTTCGACGAGCATAGTCGGAATAATAAAATATTTTTTTTCGAATTAATCCTCGCCACAATCGTAAACTTCGGAATCAAGTTCAATTAAAGCAAATCGGGCAGTTACGTATCCAATTCGTGAAAATTCCACGCGCAAAAATTTTAAGAGCAAAGAAAATAGACGACAAATTATAGCTCGCGCAAAAGTGGGAGGAAAAAATAAAAATTAACTGTCGAACAAAGACAGCTGCCTGGTACAATAATTAATACGGTTTTGTTGTCGCAGATTGAGGGGTCGAGCCTATTGTTTCGGGTCGTGGTATATAGAGTACGTAGCAAGTAGAGTATACGAAGCGTAGAATGGAAGTAAAGAGAGAGAACGAAGAAGAACGGGGAGAATGAAAAGGAGCCCTTATGTTGGCCTGATCGTAAAAGTCGCCTCGTAGCCAAGTCGCCGCGATAAATAATTCATGTCGCCGGCGACTTTTATTCAAATTTTTATGGTCAGCCAGGGACGTTCTCGAGACTCGCTTCCAAGTTGTACTACGTCTCCATAAGGTTTTCTACAAATCACCAAATTTTCGGAAAACGATCATTCACGCTCAATGAGTCCTCCTTTTTTTTTTAAATATGATTTATACATTTGTTTTTAGTATCCAATCAAAAAAAATTTTTTCAAATTTCTCACCGTTACCTAAGCATTCACTCAGTACTGAGTGACAAAACGTATTTTCAAGCGATTCGTTCCAATACTCTATATTAACTCTGTACATCGCGCGATTTAATTAAAATCTAATTCTTCCTGCTATAATTAGCGTTCGCCAATTCTTGTGATACAAACTATAGTACTAAACGGATTGGTTTAGTTGCTAGTGGATCCGGGTCAGGCTGACCCCTGTCACACGTGTCGGGGTTGGGACCCGTTAGCTTTCTGACTGATAGTCGGTTATTCGCTGCTAATCGAGAGAATAATCGATTATCGTAATGCGCGGAAGTAATAAAGATCGAATGTTAAAGCTTTTAGAATTTTCAGTTTACTTGGTTTTATTGAAAAATGATTAAATCAATAATCGACTTTGGATAGACATAAAGACAATTCCATTTGGGTCGAATGAATTTTTTTTTTTTTTTTTTTGGAAATTGGATAAAAAAATATCGAGTCATACTTTTTTTTTCATAAATAGTCCATGGATATAACATGCAAAATTATAATTATAAACAAAAATAATTATGGAGAACAGTAGTAAGCTACACGACGCGCAACGATAGCACATAATAGACTAATTTTTAATGTCGTTTAAAAACTGATAAATGACTGTTATCAGCAGTTATCAGCTTGTACGAAAAAAAAAGTGTCAAAATGTTACCAAAACATTGTTTACTACTGGCCTCGAATAGTATGAGTTTAACAAAATTAATACAGTCTTAACTCACCGATTTTGTAGAATTAAAAATCCTGGGTTTCGGTAGAAAAATCCGGGCTCTCCGGTCCTGTCATGATGCTCAGATGTCTTCTTCGCAGTCCACAGTCACGTAAAAAATCACTGTCTCTTCATTAGCCAATTGTTTTTTTTTTTTTAAATCGTTCTGTGATTTTGCACGAAAAGTACGATAACCCGACGCGCGAATCTCTTCACGTAATATTCTGACACGAAATTTCGCCGATTCTAGACTGTCGTGACCTTGCGTGCTTATCAAAAGTCTATCGCGATCTCAAAAAGATTGTTTGTTTACACGAAGGAGAACTCCTCAGCCCGGGGACAACAAAGCTATCCCATACGCTGCTGAACGAATACTGAACGCTCTGCCGATTGGATGGAAGCAGCTTCCAAGTACTTCAATCCCCCACCATATTGTAGAACTTGCAGGCGCCGCCACTAGATTGGCGCTAGTGAGTGGGATTTCACCCAAAGGATCTTCAAAAAATCTTTCGAATGTTAATAATTTTTTTTTGCTCATTCCGCAGATCCTTGAACCACGAAAGATGCGGATACGTAATTGTACCGAGAATATAGAACTAAATTGTATTTCTTTGGCAAACAATAAAAATTATGGTGAAAATATCGTAACAAATTTTTTTTTTGGTTACGTCCCGATTACACCAGGTTTGGCTCTGTGACAAAGATTATATCATGATTAATTAATATCGACGCTGTGGAAATATTTTCTCAACCTTCTTAGAAACTTACGAATGTATCCTCGTGAAGAATTTCAGTAAATTGCCACGGCTTATGTCGAGACTGTTCAAATGAAAATAAATCTTAACTATCAAAATAAGAAGCACTTACCATCGTCTTTCTTCAAGAGTCTCTTGTCTTTCTTTTCTTCAAGAGTTCCAAGAGAGTTTCCTAAGGCTTTCTCTTCTAAGAGTTCATCTTGAAAGAAAAACAAAAAAAAATAAAATTAAATGCATACAATCCGAGTAAGTGCATTGGATCATATATACATATACGTACTTGAAACTATTCCACATTCGTTCGTTCTACGCGTTAACAAGACATTGTCGACTGACTCATACAGCATAGCTCTACAGAAAATACCAAAATTTTCAAGATCCAAAAACCACTTAACCTTTACGTAATACGAAAACTGCGGATAGCAGTGAGAAAAAAAAAGTTGGAAAAACTAGCACTAAAGATACACTAAGATTCGTGAACGGTAAGAGGAAAAATCAATTTCACGTGCTTCGCGCAACAGTAAAAACAGCAGAACGTTCCTTCAAAACCACCCAAAAGAAATATTCTCAACCAGGTACAAAAACCTCTCTTATTCTTCCTCGAATCGATCAGCAATAAAATCCTCTATTTTGAATCCGGTTACTCCCTTACGCTGCTCAGAGAACACACGACGGAGCTACCTGTCGAAGAAAACTCAAGAGTGGCGAACCAGTAGGCGAAGTAGATTGTGATAAAGAGAGCAGATAAAAGTAATATAGATGGCAGTGTCTACGGCTCAGTCGATAGCGACGCCAATATTAACGTCCGAGCTGCCGGCGCCGTAGTTCGTAGTGCAACGAAGTAAAGTGCAGTGAACCAAAGAGAAGATTAAAAAGTGAAGCGAAGAAAATAGAGGAGACAGAGAGGCAGGGAGATAAGTAAAAGGAAAAAAAAAAAGAAAATAAAAGAGGCTCTCACCAAGGCCGAAAGGGAAGCCTTCTCGTCCTCAGCGGGGTGAAGGGTCCCATTTTTTATGTTAGTGGTCGTGCAGTGTCAGTAATATCCAGTTCGTGTATATCCCCGAGGTTGGGGGTGGCTGTATTGGTATATAGTAATGGTGGTCCGCCTATAGCCCACTGAGCCACTCCACTACGCTGTATAATCCGAATCCGAAACCTGTTTCAGGCCTAAGGGTCAACAACAACATCCTTCGTAATGCCTGCTCCTTCGAGCCTGGCAATACCGAACGATACTAACCCACCTTTTACGTTGCTTTCCACCATTTTACGGTTATAACTCCATCCGTTCCCGAGCAAACCCGAGGGTTGTGGCGCTGCAATCGATTTTTAAATGAGACTCGTTAAGCCAATAAGCGTCGAGCTCGACGTACTTTAGTAGCGGCAAAAAGAATAATATTTGAAAAATATATAATCCTACTGATATCTCATAACGATTGTCTTGTTTACGATAAATATTATCTGTAGCGATAAAACAGAAGATTTTTCTTTTATCCTTCAAGCAAATTATCAAAGTAAAAAGTTGACATTTAAATTCGTATCCTGACCCTAAGTTAGGCTACTTTTGACCGATGCCAAATTCAACGTGTGCACATACAGATTTGAATAATCGTTCGTACGAGCTGGCGCTTACATCGAGACTTTATTGGGAGTTAATTTATAAGCCCGCATTTACGAGGGATTCGAAAAGTGAAACCCGATAGTCGTGTACCTACAGCTAAGGCTAATTAACCGCATGAGAAATAGACAGTAAATTATATAATAAAAAATGTTCTATTAAGATGGAGACTCCCTTGCAGTCAACGAAAATTATAATTGATAAACCATTTAATTATCCATTTCCACCTCCTCTCCATGACTTCAACAGTATATAAATCTGTCAAAAAATCATTCTTCGCGTATTCGAATGAAAAAGGTATGTTACTTCGACGTCTTAGGTAATGAAAATATTGAATCACGGTTATTGAAAATCGAATCGAGCACGTGTGCCAGGTATACGTAGTGTGACAGATAACAATATTTTTAATGGTCCTTACGATTGTGACAGCCTTGAACCAATATCGCTGCTATCCATTTCGGATGTATATTGTATATAGATATATCGTCGAGCCTATCATGAATTTCATAGCTAGATGGTGACCCGGTGTGACCTTTATCTGAAATGTTCTCCATTTTGACGCTTCTCAACGTCAATTCTTGGACTAACCCTCTATGGAATAGACGTATACAGAGATCGTTTCCAGTTGGTCCATCCGTCCAACTGTCTGTTCCTGTTGTATATGCTCGAGTAATGAAGATTAATATCAGAATGGTCCTGCCTCAATTCTGAGACCTGCCGGTTTCTATTAGGTCTTCACCGTCAGGACTGAAATATTGCTGAACGCTGTTGACCGATCCCTGAAGAAATTTTTTTTAAATTGATCAGAAAATTTTCCACAATTATTTGCTTTCTATTTCTCACATAGGTTAGGTACACACGAAACACATTGAAAATCGAATCTTTTACAATGTCAAGAAAATAAATTAATTTTATTGAAACAAGACATAAATCGAAACAAAATATGTATGTAATACGTATAAAAATAAAATTAAAAAAAAAACCAAACTTTATACGAACAGAGGATGCTGTACCTGTACCAATTAGTTATTGCTAATTGAATTGTAAAATTTAATTGAAATTTATGAAAATGTCATTTTTTGATCTTTCTTATCTGTAGAGCTAGTATATTTAATTAAATAAAAATATTTGACTTATTTTTTTGTCTGCTTCTTCAGGTACGTTCCGAACAAGTATTTTAGTCACGTTCAACAGATACAATCTGCTCGTTAATCAGTATCGTTTACAGGTGATTTGGAAAGCACTGTATAATTACCCATCATTCCTTATTAAGTTGTATAATTTAGTAACTGCGATAAATAATTGTTTTTTTTTTTTTTTTTTTTTTCGTTCACATACCAAAATTCCACTTATTCCGTCTCGCCTTTATACGTCGTTGACATAAAGTTTCTATTTTTCGGATGCCTCATTTCCATTTGTATTATTGTGTTATTAATGTATTGCAATATTAGTCACTCTTTATGCACTTCCACGAACTGTAACACTTGAATCAGGCATACATATGTTTTGTCAACCGATCGCGAGACTTCGCCTGCAGAACAGCAGGAGTTGATAGCGACACACGCGGGCTTTATGTATATAAAGCGCACGTTCTCCGGTGCGAGTGAACAGAACGTGCGAGAATAACGAGCGTTATCCATCTAGAAAAGAAAATCTCATTATACGTGCCAGTATTGTTTTTTAAAGAATACAACAAGATTTGTGGTTTTTTTTTTGAAATTACGTATTATCAATAATTTTCATAAAGCTACAAATTCTTTCTCGTGCAACCAACTGGCAATCGGATAAATTCCGGATGCAATATAAAATTTTGAAAATGTCTCAAATTTGGAAAATCCTTCTCGTGGGAGTATTTATTGGGTAAGTTGTTAGAAAAATTTTATTTAACGTACACGCTATCATTCACACTAACCTAAAGGTGATTTCACAATAAAAATGAACCTAACACGCTCGATTCGCTTGGTGCGTTTTACACGAGTAACCTCAATGTATGTGTTAATAAAAATTTCTTAATTAGGCGTTAATAATCTTTTTTTTTTAATATAACGAATGTTGCTCCGCGTTACGTATTCGCGATTTAAAATTTGTTTGAAAATCTCATCATAATTTTTTTTGTTGCAACATTTCAACATTCACCGTACCTTATTTTGCATTTCTTCGATATTTTCACGTAAATAGCTGTTCGGCAAAAAATTTATATTCGGTTACATCATCTGTGCAAATTTTGCACGAGATATTGCGACTACGTGCTTACCTAAGCACTCAGAACACGAGTAGTAGCGAACGTGCTTATCGTACACTGCAGTCCTATTTATTATGCATTTAAAAAGAACCGCAGATGAACTCCAAGTCGTTACCTCTTTTAATTTTAATATCCGCCCTGACGTTGTTGCAGTTCTTGCCAAGGACAATTTAATTTCGGCACCGGCTGGGCTGCCGGATTGTTCGACGGCTTAGCCGGACTCAATACAAAGATCCAAGACGACATTTCAAAGCTCAACCAAAAAATTCAACAAGACGTGCAGAAGCAAATTGAGGACGTTAACAAAAGGAATCAAGAAATCTTCGACGACATAGGTAAGTTCACGAAACAATAAAATAATCAGATAACTAACTGTTGTTGAAACAATGACAAGAAAATTTGAACTTCACAAAAATATTCACAACACTGTGCACAACAGTGCAATAGCATTGTAATACAATAGCAAATTCAAGGAGCATTTTTGTTGCTCCCTGCTGTACAATTTTGCATTCTATGGCGTCAAATATTTTTCAACGGTACAGTCATTCGTTATAACCAATGGATAATTCCGTCGCGTGCGTTAATAACGACCAAATGAAAATACACGGCACGAGGTAAATATTGAAAGTTTCAGGTATCTTCGAGTAACGTCAACGTCGACGAAAAATAATTCGTCATTATTCGCAAACGAAGACAGGCTAAGAAAATACAGGCATTGCTTCGTAAAGGTAACAATGGTATTGTTACCACAAAAAAAATACCCCGAACGTACACGTCATCAGTAAATGACACTCGCGCGAGATTCAGAATAGCCAGATAATTTCTAGCAGCTGTATTTGATACGAGAAGAAAGAAAAACAAGGCCTTATGCAGAAACGAAACTAAAGCGGCAGATCGAATAATCGAGTAACAATTATTCTCTACTTGATCGCAGAGAATCGGGTCGCCGTATTCGTAATATCGAGATTCTCATTGAATATACGAATGATAACGTCGCAGAATACATTTTGTTGTTGTTCGAACGCCCGAACAACGACAACACGTTTGTTTCCTTTACGTTGAGAGTTGTTTGAACGACAGGAACAAAATTTTGTTTAATCCTCCTACAACAACAAAATTATCCTGCAACGGGTTAACAGTGCGAAAAATATATAAGCGTCGGTGCGAACGTTCACCGTAGAATTTAAAAGTGCAACCGATTACCTTTCACTTTTGACCAAGATTCTATTATCAATTGAATACCAATTGCGATTTACCTCGATGACCTTCGTTGCTATTGCCCTGCGGTCATCGTACGATTACTTTGTTAATACAACGACATACTCTTACGGTGCGTTTCCATGGTAACCCGTGAGTCAACGATAATTGACGCTTCGTGCTGACCGCGAGGCTTCTAATGATTCCGTGATGATGATTTTTTTAAATAAATAATTCAATGACATAATGCCGTATTAAAAAAAATGTCATTCAAGGTAATTCGGGCCTTGGTTTGTTATCGCGTCAATGACAGTAATGATTATCATTGAATTCAGGAGGTGATTGTTTGTTATATTATGACGTGATAATCGCGACATTAGTCATATGCTTTTAATGTTTCATCATTATTGTACGGAATATCTGTGCGCAGTATCGGTGTCATCACCTTTCGTATAATAATAACAATAAGGCTTCTCTGTGTCGCGCAGTCATCTGCATGGTACATATGATCAATTTTTATTTTTATCATTCACGTAATACATTATATTTTCTGTAAAATTTTTTTCTTATCGACGTATGTTTATTTGAAGTATGTAATTTTTTTACTTGATCTTACCTTCTCTTGTTTTCTTACAGCAAAATCGCAGAAAGATGGCGCCGTGATTTCCGGCGGAAGTGGACAGTCGGTTTCTGTCAGCAATGTCAATGGTAATCAAAGAACGATTATATCCGGTCGTACAGAATCTGGCGAAATTTATTACCGTGAAACCGAGGATAACGTTATTAACAACATTTTGTATCACACTGATAAAATTTACGATAAGAATAAGAAAATTATTAGTGAAAATTCTTACACTCTCGATCTGTCGGATCCAAAGGCAAAGCCAGTTCCGGTTAAAACGAAATCAGGCTAAAGCTACGAATATATTGTATTGTCGTTATTCCAGGTATCTTTGTATTTGTTTTATTTGTCTTTGAAAATCGACAAATATATGTCGAATTTTTTTTCCTTCGTTTAAAATACGTAGCTGTATGTACGATAGGTACAATTAAATCGTAGCAAATTATCAAACCTAAATTGGTATGCTTTGTGATAGGTGACGTAAAACGTTGCTTATGTGTAAGAAACGAAAAAACGTTATTATTATCAAAAGACAAATATTAAAATTACAAAGAAATTTCATTCGTTGATTAAATTAACGATGCATGACCCTTTTTGCATAGAATATAAGTATTGTTCTATATATATATATATATATATATATATTCGTGAAATATTATATAATAATTATTTGTATATTAAATAAAATGAATTTTGCATTATAAAAAAATTAAACTGTTCAAATAATCGTATTTTTTTTTAAATTATTCATTGCTGTATGAAATCTACTTTTTTTCAATTTCTTCTTGGTCTCTGCCTCTTCTTTTGCTTCGATAACTCCGCTCCTCTTTACGTTTCTTCTTGTTCCTTCTTTTTTCGTGGCTCTTTGGATCCTTTTATTTTTATGCATGTGGGTCCATTGTCTATCGCAGCCTATGTGTCTGACCACCCGTTGTGTTTTAAGATACGTGGGTGCGCAAGCGCAAGAGAGCAAGAGAGACGTACGTACGAACTCTTACGAGAAGATTTACCAGTGGAGCGAAGCCACGTCACGAATTCACGGAGATTTTGGAGATTTGAATACAATCGACTCCCGCGGGCTTCCGGTTGAAATTTTCAAACCCTTCCGGGAAACCGGATAACACGTAATCTCTTCGACGAGCCCGAGGGTAGCGCATCTCGTTTCTTTTATGGAATCGCGACAAGGGCTGTTCGTTCACGGGCATACAAAAAAATATTTTGTTCTTGTTGTATAAATATTTTGTTCTTGTACCACAACAAAATTTTTCTCTTAACAACTACAAGTTTCTATATGCAAATCTTGTATATCACAATTATTTTATCAGATATCCTTGGACCTTTTAATTGAACGGAACAATGATTTTCATTGAATCCACAAGACGTGGAACAATTAAAAAAAATTAGGCAAGAGTAGGTATGGAAATCATAAAATGAATATACGGTAGCTGCGTTAACGTGAATTTCACGTGAAGATTAATAGCTCCTTCGCTGCTGGTGCTATGTTCACGGGGCTGGTTTTCATTGGTTCGGTATAACCCACTCGCGTGCATTCAGGTAGTCGCAGACGATCGTATCGCGTCCTCTGGTGCGTTTCGAGGGATGCGACGGAATCTCATATAGGCGATGAAAGAGAAGACTAGGGGGAGCAGGCGACATTATTCCGATGTAAATCGGACCCACGACCCTTTTCATCGACCTTAAACGAATTTTGTGCAACAACAACAAAAATTATGATAACCACCGAAACAAGGACGCTTTTGTTGTTGTCAATTATTAATGTGGTAATATGAATAATTAAACAATATTTTTGTTATATATACATATATACATGTACAAAAACAAGTTTCCTAGCGACAAGAGTATATAGTAAATAATATATTTATATATAATTCAACATATCAAAATTATCATGTATATCAATAGAATATAAGAATTTCCAGGAACAATATTAAAAAACAATAAATATATCAAACTTTTATTCTAATCGTTGCTTATTATATTTTTTTAATAAAAAAAAATTGTCTATGATCTGTGCCGGTCCATGTTGCTTTCGAGCCATAGAATTTATATCGTGAAAAGAGAACCAAAGGAAATCTTTTAAATAATGCCCGAGGTCGTAGGTCATCGGTTGGTGGGAGGGGGTCAAATAGTAGTCGCTATTTATAAAAAAAAAAAATTTCCACATAAATTTTTGTAAGGCCCACCCCGAAAGATACATCTCTTGGACCCACCAAAAACTCGAGGTAAAATTAGAGGGCGGCACGACCGACATTTTTCTAATCGCGAAGGATGATAAATGCGTGTAAACTTGGCTTTAACTCCGAGAAATAGTATAAGATTATTTCAGAGTTTACTCGCGTTATCACCTTATCACCTGTCTCAGCGCGATAACAGGTCACTTGTGCGCTGGTACGAACAGCCGTTAAATAAACTCCAATTTTCACGTTTCAACATAAGACAGTGTATCGTCCAAACGTTACGTCTTAGCTGTTACTAAATATTCTTAAAGAAAGTTTAAGAAAAAAAAAAAGATACAATTTTCAACGCGGTAAGATACTGCTTATATACTAGCCTGAGTTTTTGAATACAAAATACCTACTGTGAATCAGTGATCACCCAAAGAGAACTACGTTCTACTACAGAATACCTAATTCTCCATTTTTCATTTGCATGTAAATCAACTTTCTTCTTTAAAAAAAAAAAAAAAAAAGTTCAATTTTTCACCATCAAGTCAGACACTCAGTACCTAAAAGCTTGTTAACATGTTGTATTTTTTTTTTGATTCACTTGAAAAACTATTGAGAAAATTTTTATGTGTCAAATATATTAAATCCATAATTTACCCAAATGCCCCAGCAAGCTCAAACAATCAAGCTTCCTTTCGTGACACTTTAAAAACCGTAAAATTAATTTTCATTAAAGTGTCAAAAGAATTCGAAAATTTATTCATCCAACTCAACAGTGTCACTGGTATTCGTATCTGTACCAAATATTGGTACAAACCAGTTACAATAGTATTTGGATGCTGTTCTCGACGTGGTCGTCACTTTGAATTTTTATGGTTCCTTACGGGATAAAAACCTGAACGAGTACGTTACGTATAGTTGATGACGACGTTGGTAGAGGTACGTAGGTATAAACGTCTTCATCGCGGTTGGCTCTTAGCTCAAAGAATTTCGATAAGCTTCCAATTATAAATAAACGCGAAGTGTATGCTAATGAGGTACTACGGGGTCCTGTAGACCCCACCCACCTCATAACGTATCCCCCAAATTTCTCCCCCACAACCGACCCCAGATATCCTGGTATCACGTCTTCTCTCTTGGTTTCATTTATTTTTCTTTTCTTTTCTTTTCTTTTTTCTCTCTCTTTCTTCATCTCGCTGCGTCGCGTGGCGAAAACTCGCTGCCATTTTAATATCCACTTTATATACCACGATTATCAGGCAATTTCGTACCGGGTGAGTCATTTTTTTCCGGATGCATTACGATAAGTCAATTTGCAGCTGGTTACGATATTTACATTAATAGATTTTCGTACTAATAGTCGATCCACTTAATTTTCTAAAACTATTCATAACCGTCAAATTTTATTATACGCGATTTCTCTTTTTTTCCCATTGTATTCGAATTTATCGATATTTCTTGTATTCTGTTATTCCGGTTATCCTTATCGATGTTTGGAGATGACTTTGTTTTTTTTTTAACTTATACGATCGTTTAGATTTCTCGAACTACGCTTTGATATCGATTTATTTCATTTTTATTTCCTTTATCTGCCGTCAGGGGCGCTGCGCACACAGCTTCGGAATGTTATGGCAACTTTTCAAACGGATATTATCGAAGCCGAAAACCATACCCGTAATGTCCCGTCCCATCCAATTATCGTCAAGGGTTCGAAAAGCCAGAAAATTCTTCCCCCCCCTATGGAACTTTACCTGATAAGAGAAAATTACCGTAGACTAATTAATAGAATGTTAAGGATTGTCGATAAGAATGAACCTTTTAAAATATTTATCCCTCGCGCCCAGTCAAATATCGATAGACAACACACAACTGTAATAACGTAGTTCTGGTATCCTCGTACAGATGTCACCACCTCGAGGAACCAGTCAGCGCGGTCGTTTTAGAATTTTTATCGGATATTCTTAATGTATTTTATGCCTACATCCCCTCACCACCCTTTTCCTCTCCCCCAGACTAAGTGTATCTAGCCAAGTCCAGAGTCTGAACTCTATTAATTATTTCGTCGACAATGGCCACCCGTGCGCGAAACAAAGAATACAACGTCAATGTACTTTTTTGTTGCATATACTTTGCACAAAAGATATTTTGTTTATGAACGTTCACAAAAATTTGCTACAACCTCAAGTACAATTGTTCGTGACAGTTGTACTTGTACAGAGAACAAATTTAACGGGAACAACGTTGAGTGGGATTAGTGTCTGTTCTGGATGGGGAAAAGACGTGAAAAAGGTTCAAGAAAAACCGCAGTGCTGACGTTGAGTGAAAAAGAGAGACGAGAAAAGAGGAGAAGATGAAAAGCAATAAGAAACAGCAGAGCAAACTGTGTCGTCTTAGCACGTGCCAGGCATTTCGAGATGAAGAATCGCCAGTAGAATCTTAAAGCGACGCCTGTATATGTCACGGTGGAAAAACAGTTAACCTTAAAAGCCTTAAGCGAAAAACCGTTACGTACTGTTATCACAAATGGAATGAAATTTCGAGCATCCTCTTGCTCTTGAATGATTGCAAAAAATCTTTGCGCCGATTGGACAGCAAAAAGACATGCTTGTACAGCATACAATGATTCTTGAATTTTTTAGAAAAAACAATTCTTGAAAATTGTACAAATATATGAAAGTAAAGTACAATTTTTCAAGAAAATCAGATATCAAATCCAAAAAAATTATACTCCTCGTAAAAACTGTCCAAATGGTCACAAAAATGAAGTAAGTTTTTAAAAGTCAATTTTGATCCTCGTTCCAGCCGTAGCTATAGCAGGTATAGAATTTCCTCCGGCGTCGTACTATTCAGAACTTTTTCTTTCATATCTGACTTTATGAGAAAAAATTGGTTGACGCCTCTGGACGGAAGTCCAAGAAGTTTCGTGTTTTGGTCTAATTAAGGTCTTGGTCCCTTAGCACTAACCATCCATGGGTCATTAGATCACGTCGGACACGGCCAGTTAAGTTCCACCGGGTTGTACATACAAGGGACTTGTGATACGGAATTACAGTTTTCATTAGGGCCTGAGACAACAACCCTTGGTCGGTAAAGAAAATTCAAAGATAACGCATGAAAATTTATTTATCTTGAAAATTAATAGAGTATACCGAATGACGTACATATATTGGTATACTGTATTTTATTATACCATATCAATAACTACTTGGCGTACAATTGTTTTTTCAATCGTATAGTACTGACTTTCCAAAAAAAAAAGAAAGACGATATTTTCAAATAAAAGAATCACGAAGCTTATCTCGAAATCAGACATTATAAATGGGACTTATGAAAGTCTGACGCAAGGGACTGGCGATTTCGTAAAATATGTACGACGAGCTGTCTACTTCTGGACTTATTTGATCATTAATTAATTTCGAACCGATGAATAAAAACCTATCACCATTAATGTCCCAGTCATCAAATCGAACAATCGTCCTCGTTGATTTCGCTATTAATTTATGTATGTACGAAACAAAGTAGCAACAAAAAATAAGAGACTGTCCACCATAAACAGCTTGTTACCCAATAAGGTTCGTAATCAAGAGAAAACAAAGTTTAAGACCAACAAGAAAAAAAAAAACAAGGCCGATTCTTAATTTTCGTGAACATCGTTAAGGCTGCACTAAGTGCACACAACGAATAAAGGCGATAGTCGTTTACACGTTAAAGAAAATTACAAAAGCCACGGCTAACCATCGCAAAAATAATTTCCCAATTTAAAGGAATCACTCAGAGCGAACCACCTGTTTTTAACCAGTGCAAGTGGCACGATAAAAACTCGACTTGCCAAAAAAAAAAATATATTCCTCTTACTTCGCACATAGTATATTATGCCTTTACTTGCTGCTTGTGCCAATAATTTGATTGACCGTTAATGACTGCGCGGCGAGTTCTGGTTTTGTAATAAAACCAAAATAAGTCAACAACAAAAAAATCAAAGAACTCTTACAAGGCGAGACGCAATGGGCAGCTTATCACTCGTTTTGACGTTCGTGAAATCATATGTGAAACTTGAAAGGATGAAGCGCACAGCAGGAAGAGGCTGAGATAAAAGGAGCGAAAAGGCCGGGGAAAAAAAAATAAAGAGCAAATGAAGATGACGAGGAAAGAGGACAAAGCTAAGAGAAGAAGAAGAAGAAGAAGAAGAAGAAGACGGGGTAACCATAAATGGAAATGGCCTAAGGCTGCCCCCAATCTCGATCTCGGCCAAGAAACCGTGCGTGCACGCACGGTTGACCCATCGAAGAATTTTACGGGACTTCGAGTCTCCGAGTGCGTCCACGTATGTGGGTGACGTTCTAACCTCCAGGCGCGATATCGTGAGAAATCCATCTTATCCTTTTATTTATTAGGCGCCATGGCTCTAAGGTCCTCGTGCGCGCGGAAACGTCGCGTCAGCCATATTGAGAATGAAAATGGATAACCGGTGAGAGAGTTTCGAATTTCTACAAGGCGTTACGTAGGCGGTAAATGTTAGCGTACTATACCTTCTTTTTTCTCTCATCCTATACTGTTTCTTTGCCATGGCAACGGCAATTTATGGGATACTTTTTTTGTCGATATACAATCGATTATGTCACAACGCACGTACAATACGCGACACGTGAGCATTTTGATTTCCCTATGGAGATAGTGGTAAACTGTATTTTGTTAGAGAACGTTGCGCCTGCTACATCAAAAGTTGTTTGTTTAACCTACAACATTGGATGTTGTATTCGACACAAGAAAAAGCTTTGAACGACACAAGAAGCTGTACAAAAGGAACAATGTGCTTGTACAAAAGATTTCAAGTTTAACAAATGTTCTTGTTGTTGTTGTTGTTGTTGTACATAGAAAGCAAAGTTGTTTGCCGTGCTGTTGTATGAACAATGACAAAATTAGTTCGCGAAGTTTTTACGAGAAAGTTACTTTGTATTCAACGACTTGGATGATATAAATGATTTTTACGATCGATATCTCGGGTCATTACTTATCGTGCATAAATCGAATATTCGATTGACGACGTCCGTATATCACTCTGCCATTTCGATCGGTATGCAAAAAATAATGGAGGCTCCGAGTGTGTGGGTTGTTTTCACACTTAAAAAGCTGCCTATGTAAAGTGCGAATTGAGCCAGGAATTTATTGATTGTTCTCAGAGAACCAGCCCGGACAGTCCTGCCGCAAGAAGTGCTCGAGCTTAATGAAATTTTAAAACCGGAATCGAATGCTCCAGCCAGTCACTTAATTTACATTTGGCACGAGCTTCGACGCACGGGAAATTGCACTAAATTTCTGCACCACTTCAAGTCCTTCGTGTCAACAAGAGCAAACGTACCGTGGCTGGCTGATTAGTAAATTCAGCTGGTAAACGAAACAACCGGGACCAACTGACTGGGTTCAAATAGACCACAGCTGTACTTGCCCATAGTTTTCGTCGGCCGTCAGATACCTTTGATACCAGCCTTAAATAAACTAACGGTCAGCCGTATTTAGGAATCAGGTCGAAACCAACTATTGACAGACTGGATGTCCAATAATTTATTATTAACCGATACACCATTTCATACAAGCTAAGAACCAGGTAGGCTATCACAATGTTCAGTTTCTGTTCACAAAGGCTACTCTGTTTCTCCCCACCCGTTAATTACGTCACAAATTGTATAATAACAATCGTTGAATAACTCACCGTCCGCTGCGAACCGTTTGTCTTCCCTCTTGGCTCCTTTTCACTACTGACCCTCCCTCTTACCTCTGGCTGTTCACCTCTCCCCCCCTCCCCCCTCTTATACGCACTTTGTACACACTGGCAATATATTTGGAAACTTTTATTATTTGTTTAGACTGGACCAATCAAAAGGCAGTAACCGTTTGAACAATTGGAAAGAAAAAGAAGGAAACTGAAATCCACTTCCCTTCCTCTGACGTCATCTATATTGTCTCTTGGCAACGATATTAATGAGAACAATGATCGGTGCATTCTCTGATGGCTTTGAGATCAAATTCGGAAATGCAGTTGCAGAGTTGCATAGTGGCGACTGCAGTGGATTCAATTGTTCCCAAAGGACGATGATAGGCAAATTACAGTGGAGCTGCAGTGATAATAACAAAATTGATCATTGAGCGACTAAGCTTGTCGCGTCCTCACGGCCCAAGGTACAGGGTGGCTATTAAAGCATCGAACAATCCACCCATTGTATATCGTTTTTCGCAGAACCACTTGTTTGCCGTCTTATTAAACTTGGCATTTGCAGAAAAGAAATTTGAACTTTGACAATAGGTATTCGCGCGATTGCCCGGTGACGCGATTCACGGGTACAAACAGCCAATACAATTTTCATTGCGCCTGTACAATCGCTACGCGTCTTACAGTAAAGTATAGAGGGTTTTATCTCTACAGGGTGTCTATACGAAGTATAGATATATCCGAGTACATATTTATATATGAATACGCGAAACAATGCTCAAGGCGCTTGTATGTACAAGTACGGAAACAATAATGAATTGTTTTGAGGTGCTGATTAGGTAACTAGATTAATATAATTAGCCGACGCAAAGTTACCTGATGCAGGTGCGATAAATTTACAATCTGAGTTATGATTAGTCTATTTGTATATATATTGCAACAAGTATTATGTGAAACAATGTTGATATACATATATATATATAGTCGATACAAGAATGTGTAGTGAAACAACTTTGTATACAACTTGAATGGTCGGTAAAGAAAAATTTGTGTTAGACTAGCATATTCGAATTTTGCGCCTTTACAACTTCTACTTTGTTGTATCGCGTGTATTGCCGGTTGCTCATGCTACAGGCGTCGTATGTATATTTAAACCAACGATTTCATGTAATTCTCGCTCTGTTCGTTCCTCGCGGGCGCGACTGCAGTTTCTAAGTAGCCGCTGAGGATCGCTGCTTATGTACATCTTTAAGTGTTGAAAGAAAATGTGGACAATAACGAGAGTACTCGGTGCCATTGCATTGTATTACATTGTACAAATTGTTGTTCGTGATACTGCGGCTAAAGATATTATAAGTAAGTCAATTTAATTTATTCGTTTGTCCAATAGTCAAAATGCAAAAGGCTAATTATAATCAAATTGTGAGCTTACCTTATGAAATTTATTATGCCTGTGGTATGTCACATAGAATGAATTATATCTTTTACAATAAATTAATTAAAATTAAGAACAACGTTGATAGAACAATTAAAAAATATTTGCGTTCTCGAGCAATGTTAATGGTGAAACTTTTTAGTGCTTAATTATAATAATAAAATATTATACGTGTACAAGAAAAATATTGTATTTGTTAATTATATTTTTTTAATACACACAAATTTTTAACTTAACGTTATATCGTTCGCCGCAACATTGAAACACAAAATTGCATATGGGGGGTACCGAGTCGTTGCACTTTTTTTTTGTTTTCTTAAAATTTTTCACTTAAGGCGGTTTTCTATCGCGACGAAGTAGAATGTTCTGCTTGAAGGATTGCACTACTGTACGCATGGAAATCGATGATTGCGCAGTGTGGCGGGTCTGGAGAAAGTCTCATCGTGATATGTTAATGGCTCGTCAATTGATCACCGAAGACGTCGAGCATTGTGTTGTTAATACTGAAACGACCTGTAGCTCTGACCTCGTTAGAATTTCAAGTGGATATCGTCCTCAACTCGAGGAAGCAGTAATCCTCGTATCCCAAGATAAACCCATCCTTGAACTTCGTATCAGCCACGCCACTTGTCAAATTACGGTTCACGGAATATATGTATTTCGATGATACATAAATTTTTAATATATATATATACCGGGTTATTCAGCTCAAACGAACCAACCGAATATGATTTTACCATAGGACTCAAATGAGCAGGCTAACTTCGGATGGTGGCGTTTCTACTGAATAACCCTGTATATATAATCTGTGTTTACTTAGATCCCGCAGGGTTGTCAAGTTTGAAATGGGGAGAGCATCTGCAGGGCTTTGAGAACGCCGAGTTTTCAGGAAACAAAAAATTTTCATTGTTTCGTGGAAAAAGATTTATTAATCTTGGAGTGAACGAGCAGGTAGGCTATTTGTATTGATTTTTTCTTGGATGATCTTTTTTGTTAATGAAGAATAGAAACTTTTTTTATGATTTAATCATAATTATGTACTATAATTATTTTCTATGCCGATTGTTGTTATTGATGAATTTATTTGTTTCCAGCCGAACAAGGCGTATCAGGTTTGTTTGACACCCGATGAAAAAAAAGGACACTGCAGGCACCTGAGCAAATGTGTCCTCGAGGATTTCAGAACGAATTTCGCACGATTTATGGACTACATGTGTATAATAGAACGCACGTAAGCTAAGTATCTCTAAATCATCTTATAAATGGCACCAAAATCAATTTTAATCCTCTAGATTAATAATTAAATGCTAATATCAAGACTTCAATTAAGATTCCCCATTTTGGATGCTCAGCTCCCAAGGCTCACAGAACATTATAAACGGCTTATAATGATTAAAAGTACAACCCTTGTGCGTTAAATTGATTTAGAATTCAGTAGATAATAAATGAAATTCCATTGTCATATAAATAAATTAGTGTCCCTCTTATCCATGCAAATGAAAAAAAATTCTTTATAAGTATTATATTCCATAATTAGATTCAATAATCAGGTACGTTGTTTTAAAATTAATTTTTTGTTTTTTAAAACCTCAAACAACAATTACATTGATGCTCAGGTACATGGGAGTATGTTGTCCTGATCAGGCTGAAGTCTTGGAGGTCAATTCCTTAGGAGCGGAAAGTCTCGCTGGGGTTTTGCCAGCTGTGGCAAGTGAGTCAAATATTTGATAAGCGATTATAGGAAGGCGGACAATTTTAATTTGTAAATTATGAAAACAAAAATTTTAAGCCGACGATGAAAAACCAATATGGGGTAGCGGAGAGGACGAAACTTCTTCCATTGGTGTAAACGATACTCGGGACGCTGTTGCGGAGATAAACAGGAAGCCACGAAGTCCTAGAGGATGTGGCGTCAGCACAAAATCTAGAACAAGAATCGTTGGGGGAAGACCTGCCGATCCCAGAGAATGGCCTTGGATGGTAGCTCTCGTGCGAAAGGATGCCAGCCACTATTGCGGAGGCGTCCTTATCACTGATAGACACGTGCTTACTGCTGCCCACTGCGTATATCGGTCAGTTAAATATTTTTGAAGCTGTTAAATTTACTGATTAATCTATAACAGAAACACCTCGTTTGTCATTGTATTAAAAATACGTGCTAACGATATATAAAATATTGATACATTCCCTTTCAGTTATAAAGCACGTGAAATCATAGTGAGACTTGGGGAGTACGATTTTTCAGTACCGGAAGAGACTCGCGCACTTGACTTCCGTATTAACGAGATAAGACAACATCTAGATTTCAATCCATTCACCTACGAGAACGATATAGCCATTTTGAAAATTCATCGATCAACTATCTTCAACAGTTACATTTGGCCAATTTGTTTACCGCCTACGGGACTCTCCTTCAAGAACAAAAGCGCCATTGTTACAGGTTCGCTATAACAAAAAAAAGTAATTTATTACCTTTAATTGTTTCATTAAAAATATTGTATACCATACAAAGTTACCGGATTCAGGATGGGGCACTCAGTACTACGGTGGTCCAGCTAGTGCAGTCTTGATGGAAGTCGCAGTTCCTGTTTGGCCTCAGCACAGGTGCGCGCGCACCTTTACTCAAAGGATACCGGAAACAGCAATGTGTGCAGGAGCGTACGAAGGTGGTAGAGATTCTTGTCAGGTAAACAAAAAAAATTGTATTAAAATTAAAACAACAACAACAACAACAACATTGTTTAACATTTAACCAAATAAACAGTACCAGAATCATCGGCAGAATAGCAAATGAATTTCAAATCTTCCAGGGTGACTCAGGTGGTCCTTTACTTCATCAACTGGCAAACGGCAGATGGGTAAACATTGGAATTGTCTCCTGGGGAATTCGTTGCGGTGAACCGGGTCATCCTGGAGTTTACACACGTGTTAATAATTACTTAGATTGGATATTTGACAATGCCATATTTTAAACAACAATTCCGATAACGAAAAGCCAAAACGAAACAATTAGAATAGAAATAAATTATAATAGACAAACCCGTGCTGATTGTACAACAAAAAATTAATACTTTGTACAGCCGTGTCGGTTAACTATTTTTCTTTCTTTCTTTTTTTTTTTTTTTTTTTTTGAAAACGATTGAACTTTATTTTCTCAATATCGATTGATACATCCTTAAAAGAGTCCGACATACATAGAAGTTTATTAATTAACGGTGTACCGTCGACCTCGGAAAAAAAAATCACTTTCTTTTACGCCCTTCGATTTTCTTCTCAAATTTCTTCACGCCACGTGCCAACCTCCGGCTCCACGTTTAATTCAATCAAATTATCACAAACACGCAATCGCGCAAACAGACATCCGCTTTGGAAGGCCCAGCCTCCGCGCATAATTCCCTAACGCTCTACACATCGATTCTGTACTAATTTCATTATCTCTAAATTGTATACATATAAGTATATGTATATATATCTATAATATTTTCTTAGATTTACATACATATATCTACGTTACGAACCGATCGAAGCACCGCAGGCCTGGTTCAAGCTTTATGGAACACTCGGATAAACAATCTCGTCGTACAACGTCCGTCAAGGAATAAAACAATTGTTTGATCATTAAAAAGACGTACAATCAAACGAAATACATACGAAACAAACATGACTCTCTATGAGCCAGTGTTATTAATATAATATAAAGAAAAAAAAAACATATGCGTCTTATCAAAGCGTCACAGCTTTCGTGCAATTTCAAAATGCAATAACGATTTCTCTTTAATGAAGTTCAAATAATTGAATAATCCAAGTGTCCAATAAGAATGCCGCTTTTAAGGGCGTAATCCGGGAATTCTTAATAGAGTCGCTCTGTACATATACAATATATATATATATATATATATAATTATAATATATTTAATATACATATACTATTTATACTATCCTTATATACCTTCAACGAGTCGCGTAAGGAAACGCACGCGCAGGTACGATATTATATCCTGAAGACATGCATACGAAGGACCTCGCAATATTTTTGAGTGAACAAAAGGTTTCAAAAAAGAAAAAAGAAAAAGACCCTTCGAAGCTCTTAAAGCTAGTAATGTCATATGTAACTGTAACGACTGTACAGTCATAGTTGGCGCACCTAAAGGTTTCTCGCACGGTAAGAAAAAATTGCCGCAAAGAGAAACACGCAGGTTGCAGGTTAAAGGCTTAGGAGAATAAAAGGGCTGAAAAGGTCTGAGGAATAAGGAATAGAAGAAACGGCTTGTCGGTAACGAAATAAATAAATCTAAGGGAGGAAACGAACGCGAAATTTAATACTGCGTCGTGGCCTCTTCTTTTGGCCAATCGACATACACGTTTTATTCTATGCATGAGCCACATATGCGTAAGTACTCAGCTTCAAGTACTGATAGCCAATACTTTTTTTTTTTTTTTTTTTACGAGACACACAGTGCTGTACAAGGAGGTTATTTGTCTTTGATATTCCAGTGACAATTAGATGTGATTATTTTTGAATAATTCTTAAAATTTTGGATTTTTTAAAAATTTCATTTTCTCCAAATCCACGGGCGGTAATAATAACTTTGTGATATTTTACTATTGACAATTATTTTTTAAGGTTCTTTCTTGCCGGTGGTCGTGGACAGTTACATTGATTGTCCCAGGGGAATCGTTCAATTCCGGGTAGAAAGCAATTGCGCAAACTTCCATTAATCCCCAGGAAATACTATGTTGTGAAATGGCGAGTAAGACTCTATGGATTACAGTCTTCAACCCTAATTCGGGAAACTTATAGCGCGTGGGAATTCACGTTATTGCCCAGGAAAAAGGGTGAAAAATTTGTATAAATATTCCTCCCAAAGAAGCATCGGCGAATAAAGTAGCTTAAAGCTCTTTAGTTGTTCCCATTATGAGTTTTGATTTTGAAAAAAAAATTTTTAATTCAAGAGTACCAGACCTTACGATCCATTGGATTTCATGAAAGACAGTAACGCACGTGGATGAAAGTACATTTCCTGAAGGAAATTAGATTTGTTGTATATAAAAAGAAAAGCTGAATTATCAAAAGAAGATGCGATAACGTACGTTCTCGTTTTTTTTTCTTTTTTTCAAATTTATCAGCAGTCACGTGTGTCTCGCTGCTTCCTATATCTTTCGGCTCGTTTCCGGAAGATCCGTCGATAAGGGGTCGATTGGTCACTTAATTAGTGGTAACATTGGTTCCGTAATACCTTGTACAAAGAGATCATATTCTCATGTCCAAGAAGTTCACCGCCGCAATCGCACTTAATCAGCAGAACCAGTGGAATCTTGCGGAAGTGAACTCCTCGAACGTTCGCATATTCGTGCATGGCCGTTATCTCCGCTCTGATAAGTTTCGCCGCGTCTAAGCTAGATGGCAGCACCTCGGGGTCCTATACAATGTAAAACCGGTGTGCGGAGATAAATAGGGACTTTCTTTCTCGCATTTTCCCTTCACGTTCAACAGAGAGCTAGTTGTCACACGGAGAGAGCTAAACGCGCGGAACATTACCCGCCGGAAGTAGGAGTGGCGCGTTCGGTCCACTTTCGGTATGATTAGGTACATTTTCGAGCGGCAGTTCCGTCGAGGACTGATGAATCTGATGGGCCTGATGATGAACCTGATGAACGACGGTGTTCATCGAACCGCCTCCAATCGCTATTCTATGCGAGGGTGAAACCGAAGTCGATATCGGATGACCTACTGGTGCGCCGTTTCCGGTTATGGTCAAGGCACTTCGTGAACAGTGCTGCTGACCCTGCTGCTGATTCTGATTCTGACCTTGCTGCTGACACAAGTTCTGATGCTGAACTTGACTCTGAGCTTGAACTTGATTTTGGCTCTGAACTGGACTTGAGCGCTGACTCGATATCACTGGGGTCTGATTTATTGTTGGTGTTGCACGAACTTGCTGTACATTGTTGTTGATTGGTTTCTCACCTTGCAGCCAGTACGTTGTCATTGCTCCTTTACCCTGGAAATATAATATATATTTAAGAAATGATAACTGCAATTGTTCGGTAACACAAATTTTGCTGATTCTCTATGACTCGAGATTGCATAGGACAACTGCAAAGGAACAGTTTTTTTTTTTAATGCAGGTGTTGTGTCGATTGAGTAACATGTTATGATTATAATTTATAATTAAGCAATGCTACATGACTGATAACTCAAAGCTAAATATAGATGCTATACGTAACACACTGGATTATGGGATTTATCGGAATGACATTTGAACAGGCGTGAAATTGATTGAACGCAGTGTAATCTAATCAAAATGGAACTTTATGGAAGTTTATAAATGTCAAAATGGAGTATGGACGTGATGACGCAGTTGTTATGACATTTGAAAAAAAAACACGTGCGATATCCATTGGACAGTCGTATGGAGACAAATATTGATTAAAAAATTTTCGAACGATCCTCGCTGTACAGAAGTACGTATGATAATACGGTGTAAAAAATAAACACGTTCCTTCAGACCCATCTAAAATTACTAAGTGCCTTTCGTCGCAGAAACTTTTAATTATTCTCCAATGACAATGGACGTCTTATACTTTCATTTAATTCGAAAGTTCACTCTGGTCATCGATCAAAATGTCAAAATCGTCAATCGTACTATAGTCTCGACTTCACCTTTCGTATAATCAATTTTTTTTTTTTTCTTGTATTCACTAAACAATTTTGGAATCCAAATATAATTGGCTGTTAGAAAAAAGCTGCTATTCACTGGTTAGCCAAACCTCTTTAATTTATCAACTTCTGCCTTAAGGAGTCAATAGAAACTTGAAATAAAATTTATTTCTGTGAAATTCAATGAAATTTCTAGTTCGTTGCGACAATCAAAATAGCCCAGAACAGCTTATATATTTGTAATGCACAAGGATATCGTGATTATATTTATAAATTGTATTAAGCGTGACATAATTATTCGAAAAATCAATTTTGAAAAATTCAAGAAAAATTATCTGATAACCCAAGTGCGAGGGGTATCAATGATGGATGATAACGTGGTACAAGATGGTCTCTTCGCAGGACTTTCCACGTGAACGCACTCTTACCTTCATCGTTACTTCGCCTCTGCAGACCAAGTCGAATGTTCCGAACGTGTCCAAAATCTCCTTCGTTTTTGGACTGACGTGTATCTTGAGAGCTTTTTACCGAGAAAAAAAGAAAGAAGAAAAAAAACCGTGAAAATATATCGTTAATATCGTATAAATAATGCATCGCCAAAGGACGTTGCTGATAAATCGAAATCTATACTCATCTTCCTTTTCAATTATAATTAACAATGATAACAAAACAATATATAACAATGTTCATAAAGTTATGAAAATTCTTCATTGAGTGTCAAGCTTTTTGAGAATAAAAAAAAATTGTAGCATCTTTTGCATAATCCAATTTCTCTTTAAAACTTAAATCACAAATTTTCATCATGATGACTTATGAAATGAACTATATTTTTTTTCCCTTTATGTCACAAAGATCAAAAAATAATACTTGAGACCATTCAAAGTGCCGGTGGTACAATAAATGCATACAAGTAAAAAGTATTATGATAACCGATTATCCAAATTTGAGAATTTCATTGAAAATTTTACAAAAAAAAAAGAGAGATAGAGTCAATTCGACTCAGGAAAAAAATACACCTGAGATGTAACAGCGTCAAGTAAAACGCTGACACGTATTAAAAATTAAAAGGTCACACATCTATAGCCTCAGCCTCCACTTTGCCGTCCAATTAACTGTGTACAATCTCACAATGGCAAAGTTCTTGTGATCGTTTGATCTCGAGACGGCAAAGAGTGAAGTATTAAAAAAAAAAAAACTCTTTCATCCCAACAGCCAACCGATACGCGCAGTGACCGATCACGCTCCGCGAGACTTTGACAGGAGAAAAAAAATCGACAGCCTCGATGCTAAAACGCATACGTGAACAATTGCAAGTGCAGCCTTTTACTTGTAGAAGCTGAATAGCGAAAGGTTAGCAAATAGAGAATTTTTGAATTTAAAAAAAAAAAATTTGCACAATCACAATGACCTATGCGCTCGTACCTAAGTGGCTTGATTGCTTAATAACCTTTTACGCAGTTTCATCCTCACAGCAATACATCTATTAGTAATGTATATCATCTTTGTACAAAGTTCCAGGATAATTATATCCTCCTGCCATATAACAGGAGACTTGATCATGACATAGATAAAGGCGGCACCCCTATTTATGCAGATGAAAATCTTTCAGCTATCAATTTTCCCAGGAGCGTGACGTACCAATATTTATTTTGACAGTATTGGTTGTCCCATTCATGTTTTTCCTTTTCATCGAGTTTATTTTGACTTCATCAAAGTCGAATTGAACATGGTCTCCGTGGGCTTTGCTATTTTCGATCAATGATCAGCCACTGGCCATAGAGAGACAGACATTTGCTCTATCGACGTTGATCGAAATGTGTTTGAACAGTCGAAAAGAACTTTGAAAAAGTACCTTGGCCATTACTCTCCATTCTTGATGCTGTGTTCACGGTGTCCCCAAAGAGACAATAGCGTGGCATTTTGAGCCCGACAACGCCAGCTACACATGGTCCTAGAGAGAAGAAAAATAATTAATCAGATGCTGTTAGTTTAGGCTGCTCGAACGATTCCAATGAGATCAATACTCCTGGCTGGCAGAAGACATACAAACAGTTCAGAGTTCAAAGAGCTACTTTCTAGTATCTTATTTATCTCGAAATTTGGTATTAAATAAAAATCAATATAAATAAAAAAAAAATCATTAACCAAGCAGCATTTTGAAATTCGGTTCTTCGAAAGCTTCTTTATATATTCATTTATAAAAATCACTCAAAATTACAAGACTCTTATCAATATCCAACTTTACTCAGTGTCACTGTGAATACCCACCGCTGTGCATTCCTATACGTAATTTCAACTGTTCATTGGGTCGATGACGGATACGAAAGGTCATCACGGTGTCCCTAAGGGCCAAACTCATTCTAGCAATTTCTCTGGCGTGATTCATTCCATTTCTAACGGGTAGTCCAGAAACGACCATGTAAGCATCGCCAATAGTTTCCACCTGAAGAAGAAAAATTTTTTTTACATCAAAATGACATCGCACCTCACAGTATAAAATTAACATTACCATAACATAACGTGATGATAGATAAAAAAAAAAAAGTCAAAGATTTAACAATGGAAATAAATGTCAAAAAATGTCGATATTTTAGATATTTCTGAATAATATATATATATATTTCGACCGGGATGCCTGGTAGCGCCTGACACGTTTTCCCCTTGCCATAAGCTCTGAATCAGTATTCGATTGCGTAAACGAATTTCAGGTATACCTTATCAGTGAAATTTTCCTCTTATCATCGTTAGTATTTTTTTTGAAAATATATTTTTCCTGCGTTTTCACATGGATATTATTCTTAATTGCTTCAATGCCTGGTATACAGTAACCTTTTTGTTATATTATGTTCCGGTAGATTATTATCATTGTCATTCTAAATTCATATCATGCACGGGATAGGACCTTTATTATCATGTATTACCGTAAGCTAATTCAACTCACGATAAAATTGCGTCGTGTTACGTATGCGCGTGACAGCTGTGAAAATCCTGATATAAATAACAATGAGCTTCTCATTTCGAGAGATACGAGCGATAAGTGAACGACATACAAGCACGCGCCATTATGTTTGAATTTCATGATAAAATATGCTCCGGCAAATACGTGATACTTTTTCGGGTCACAATTTCTCATTGATCGTCAATTTTAATCGCGTCTGATTTACTTTACGTATTTAAAAAATTATTCGTTCATCGTCATACGTCTCACGCCTATAGAAATTTCAATTAAGCACAGACGACACCTTCCGTTAAGTTTTACCTTTTATTTACGTTCCCCGTCTAATTAGCTCGCTTAATTAAAGACCAACTCGAATTACCTGATTCATTCGGAATTTTGAGATTTCGCGAAGTATCTCATTTGAGTGAAAGAAAAAAAAATTAATTTTCAATGCTCTACTACTCGAGTCAAGTATATTTCGGCCGGTAATGAAATCCCAAGCTAGTTAAATTGGGGATTTAATTAATTGAGGGAAAATCGTTTCAATTAATTTACAACAACGGTGAAACGTTTAAGTAGAATTTTTACAAACTTTTTTTTTCAAATCCTATAACTCGGCTTTATTTCAATTAAATTCTTATTCTGACCTAATCAAAGTATTGTACTAAGTATCGAAATTGTTTTTAGATAGCTGGATGTACCTTAGTATAGCACTTGACGTTCCAGAAATTCCATCATAATATAGTTATTATAACATTTGACAGAAATTGACTGAAAGTTAGTACGAGAGACTTGACTAACCTTCACTGTATTACAAGGACCCGGTCAAGGTAGAAGCGAAAGTTTTCAAAGTCACTTTTATCCAATTTCTTAATCGAGTTCTTAATACGCTGATTTACTTGATAGCAACGCGCCGCAACCACCGAGATTCGGGCTCTAATGGACACGTAGTAAAAGTTTCGATGAGATTTTATCCAAGTATAAAATAATAATAAAATCAAGTTCCCGAAGACCCTCCCCTCTTCCTGATACCATGTGATCCATAAATATATCACCGATAATGATGATGGAACACAGATGGATGAAATTTAGAAAAGAAAAATTTACCTCAACTAGTAAAAAGGAATTTCGAAAAAGTGAAAACGAGAGAATTTTCCATAAATTTCGTGCCCTATCTAAAGCCCATTTGTCTAATGAAACGCAGCAATCAATATGCCAGCCACGGTAGGGCGGACGATAAGGCCATAAAATTGAAGTCTGAAATTGATGTAATTTATTCAGACAGGCCAGTTGCGCCGTTGACTAATAAATATAGTTGATATTTCTCGAAGAAATCGAAAATGGAGACTGCGACAAGGGTGGGTTAAGGGTAACACCTATACGCTCGTACGAGATCAAAAGAAATCCTAAGGTTTGTCCCGGAGTAATGAGAAGCCCGATATAAGTAAGTGGGAGTGAGAATAGAATTAAAAAAAAATAAAAATAAATTTGAGCAAAGAAAGTAAGGGATTATACGTGGGCAATTATTTCGAAGAATCGAGCACGCTTCTCGTAAGAATTACGCGAAAGGATCCGTCTGGCGTTCGTATTGTTGTGTGAATGGCGACAGCGGAATTTTATAAAAGGGAATAAAAACGACGTTGATAAAGGTGAGAGATGAAAGGTGAAAGCTCGGGATACCTTATACTATTTTTATTATTTTTTATTTTTTTCCTTTGTCCCGCAACTTCCTTTGCAATCTCTTCTTTTCTAGTACGACAACCTACACCCCCGTCCTGCTGTACTGATTACTGACTCTTTCTTTGAATATTATTATTTTTTTTTTATTTTTCATCTCCACCACCAGCATCTCGCTCGCCCAGCGAATTCGCCCAGTTGCCCACGTAACTTTCGTACGACTTTTTGCTCGCGTAACGCACCTTCCAAATAATTTTTTTGCAGCTTGCGATTTCGCGACTGCTGCGCCACCCTAAAAGAATTATTGGAACTACAGACGTCTCTGTGAATTTTGCCTTGGATCGATTGGATTCTTTCTTTGATTTTCTTTTTTGGCCTAGGGGCATCCTTTCTTTTGTGTTCAATTTTTTTGATGTAATATACAGCTTTTTTTTGCGTCACGAGCAACGGAGCCTGCAAAAATATTATGCAAAATTTATTTATTTTAATGCTCTGCTTTTCGCTTGATTGGGCGGCTGTCTTTGTGTCTCTGTTTGTTAATTAACCTGTGTACTGAGTTCGCTATGTAGGGTAAAATCAATCGTTTACTTATCGAAGGTATCGACTGTGGCCTGTAGGAAAAGGATTGGATCGATCTTTGATTTGATAGGCTGTTCCACCGATTAATTAATAGGACATTGATTGAATTCCGCGGTGACACTTATTAAATTGATCCCGCTGCTTTCAATTGGATCGATTACCGCTTTACAAGTGACGTGTTGCTCTCCCGCCAGGACAATGAAAAATTTCTATTTGTTCCATCAAAATTTTCGCATTGACTAATCTAGTGTAAATACGAATTTAACAAGTATTTTTTACAGTGTATGAGATTCCACATACAAATTCGTAATTATCATTAAAATCGAACCGGAGAATCAATAAAATCGCATAAAAAGCTAAAAGAAAAAGTTTCACCAAAATATAATCACTATGAAAATTTTCCCAAGTTAATATTAATATCACACGCACGAAATATTCCCAAAAGCAAAAAATATCCTTTCAAAGGTATCAGCTGGAAAAAAAAGTGAAAGCTAAATCGAAAATTTTTACAAGGAAAAAAAAAAAAAGTCAAATCAGATTTTCCTCCGAAAGCGATTTCCTCTTACCAAATCCCCCAGGTACAAAGCTGCCCGGAGGAAAGAGGGAAAAATGCAATTTCACCGATGGATTTTTCTCCTCTCCTTTTTGTTCCTTTTAATTCCCCTCGTCACCACGACCAGAGCTTTTTTTTTTTCAAAATCGCAAATCGACGCGGGTACCGTATCATCCTATCTCGTGGCTTCCGACGATACGGAAGCGGAAGTGCCCGAAGTCGCCCACTGCCTATTTCCATACTGAACAATTGAACCTGACGCGTTCACTAAGCATTTGGTCAGGCGACGCTAAAATGTTTACAAACTGCCTTCGAGAAGCAATCAGGATCAGAATCAAGGGACCCCGACCAACGAGCTCACCTTGTAGACGTCAAAGTTCTCGATAATGGAGTCGAAGCACGTGTAAAGATCGTTCAGCAGGTCGACCACTTGCAGCGGAGTGCTTTCGGCTGATAAACTGGTGAATCCAACGATGTCGCTGAAGTAAATCGTGACCTGGTCGTAAGTCTCGGCTATGACGCTCTGTCCAAGAATCAGTTGCAAAGCGACGGATCTGCAAGATAAAGAAACCAAAAACAATGAGTAAATACAAAATTACCTCCTATGACAAACAAAAAAACATGACAAAAAAATGTTTGTACGACATAAACTTTCCCGTATCCAAGTGGCGGCCACCCCTTAGACCCTACTCTGGGTTCACTGGGTATATAGGGGAGCGAAGTGCTTAATAAAAATAAAATGTTCCGTCAAAGGCAATTAAGGTGGATTTTTAGACTCGGAAATGAACGGTCCTTCTGTTGTCGTTTCGAAGGAATAAATCGACTTAGCAACTCGGTTAATCTCACGAAATTGCGTTAAAGGACGAGGGCGCGTGACTGGGAGCAATTAACTTACAATTGGGGTAGGAAAAAGTACTTTTAGCCGAGATAATGGCCGTTGCTGGGATAATGGCCGATGAGGACCCAGACGAGTGTTTAAGGCGAGAATAATTCTGGGAGTAAATCATCAGATCGGAAGTCTTCGAGGGAAAAAGTGTAGATGGCGCTGAGAAGCCCAGAAAAGAATATGATGGCGGATGAGATAGGAGGAAAAAAGAGAAGAAAGTTTTAACGTTAAGATTTGAGAGCGTCGGGACGGTAAAATAAATAAAAATATGGACTCGCGGTTCAAGGACCGTAGGGTGTTTTTGTGTGTACAATAGATTTTAGTCGAAACATGGTTTACCGAAGTTTGCCGAATAATTACGAATTATCCCGAGGGATTTTCTCATAGGGAAAACCTAACTGAGGTACTTTGGCCAATTTATCTTTTATTCAGGATCGTCGTTCGCGGATCTACATAATGTCATTAGCCATTACTGCTCCTTTACTTTAAGACTTTATTCTTCCTGATATTTCTTCAAATTTGTTTTAATACGTTAATACCAGGAATTCGCTGCGAGGCTTTCGAAACTTAGGTTGTTTTTTTTTTTTTTTTATACGAAATTTAAGAACACGACAGACGGCAAAAATTATTGATTAATATTTCATCACGCGTACAGTCAATTTAGCGTATATTACTCGAACGTGAGTTATTAGACTTGATGTGATTTATATGGCGAGTAATAATTTACCAATTTGTTGCCCGGAAAATATGTCACTGTCAAAATCCTCGATTCGGTGCGAATTTCCGGGTGAAAAAATATACAGAAAACGTGATTCAGAACACGTTATATATATATATATTTTTTTTTTCATCATTTTCCTTTACCGAGATACATTAACGCGATTTCCTCCAGAGGGAATTTTACCCCCAAAAGAAACAAATTTTCCCGAAAAATCGAGAAATCCGTCACGAAAATAACCGTAGATTTTTCCTTGGAGTCAAAAGAAATTTTCGCGACGTACTTCCCTTGGAAATATTTTTGCAAAAAAAATTACCTTTTCCCACGCCTCGCGCTCTGATAAAAATTTCCGACAGCTTCTGAAGATACTAAGGCTCGATTTCGAAATTAAAATCGATCGAAATTGCATACCGATTTATATTGAAAGTCACAAATATATTTTCAATCCATTCTCTACCGGGTATATGGAAAACCGGAAATCAACTCCTCAGTAAGCAGCTGGACCATCCGAAATCCAGGTTTAAAATTGGCCAAGAAATATAACGGATAATAGGATTTCTTTGTAAACCTTAACGTGTCATTTAAGTCTAAAGTCAGTGACGTACTTTGGTAACAGCTGGTAAAGTAACTCCTCGCACTTGCGCTTCTCCTCCAGGTAATCAGCCGTGCGCTCCTCGACGAGGGTCTCCAAGTTATTCGCGTACTGTTCCATACGTGAGAGCAGATTGTCCAGGATATTGCTGCTCTCGTAGTCTCTAGAACAGACGTAACGTTCATGCACAATATTAATAATTTGCGGACGGTACCAAAAATGAAAAAGAATACGCAGAAAAATTTAAGCAATGAAAATTTACTGAAAATATTTCGAAAAAAAATTTTTTTTTAAGACCTACATTCATTTTTGACATTTAATTAAAGTTTCACGACACTTTACGAAATTTCATTAACCTCAGCACACATTACGAATATGCTGATGCTGCTAGGTCGAATACTCATTGGCGTAACGTTATCAGTGGATTCTCCATTGGCAAGAAGTTCCATGCCAGGTTAAAGTATGGGAATTTGACTGTCTTCTTCGTGCAATTCACTGTTCTGTATTATCATAGGAGTAGATTAATTAGAAAAAAAGAAATTAAGTGTTCAGAATTCCTGACAGATAGGATGGTCTAAAGTAGTTCCTTCGGATTTTCGAAGTTCTTAAGGACTCATGCCCTTTTGCTAGAGCGAACGAGATCGTTACGGGGGGGAAAAAAAAAGAAAGTCTACGAGTGGCCAGGCGTTGACGTTGTCAGGTTAGGTCGGTAGGTGGGTGGTTGGGTAGTTGAGTGGGTGGGTAGAGGTATAGCCGACGTCAGAGGGATGAGATCAAGAGAGAACAGGGGTTCTCAATGTACTGGGTGTCAAAGAAAATAATAATGGTTATTTACGTAAGAGTGACGGGACTATGGATTCGCGTAACAGCATCAGGTGGGGTTATCGGTTGCCATTATAAATAATCAATAGGAATCGAGGATTTCGAGTTAATTGACCTTATTTCCTATCGTGAACCCGTGACGATTGACCTTATTTCGCAACACGAGCACCATCGTCATTGACGCCTGAGAAACGCTGGTCCAGTTGGATGCTGCGCTTGTCCATTTTAGGGGTGTCCTTTTCGGCACAAATTGGTTAGGTTGGCTACTATTGGCCAACGTCCTTCTTAATCGCGTGATGAAAATGTGAAAAAATTATTAAATAGAAAAAAAATCGATTTCAATCGATATTTCAATTTTTATTCGCGATCGATAGTGGTCCACCTAGGATCGTTAAGTTGATTATTAATAATTAAAAAAAAAAAAGATTTCGAATAAAATCAAAAAGTACTATCGGTACAGGAACTTCGTATAAAATGAGATAACGGGACGTGATTGTAATCAGTCATTATTTTTGCACTCGACGTGACACTGGTGTTACCGGGGAAAAAAAAAAGAAAAACGATCTGAAAGAGGAAAAAAGTAATTCCCTCAAAAACTTGGGCAGTTACCAGGAAAAACTTTCGAAATTCGATGCGTCCATTTTTCACGAGGATTTCACGAGGTAAAAGTGAAAAATAAAAAGGTCAGGAAACTTCATGGATATTATTTAATTCACGTATCGTAACAAACGTTCGTATTTTCTTTTTTTATCCCAACTTCTCTTGTTTTACCTTAAATTTCAAAAAAGTCTCGTCGATCTTATATCGACTCTGTACTATCTATGATTGAGATATGAGCACCAAAATTCTCGTACTTGTCAGCGAAATTTTGTAAAAGGAATTGTGTAAAAGCTAAGCGTAAGTTGCGCAAGTTCAGCTGTGATTATAACGGAGCTTTAAGAACTTGAAGAAAAAGAAGCCCATAAAATATTATTAAACTACTGCATCGTGTAACGCGTGTCTCGAATAACGCCGGGAAAGTAAAAAAAAAAAAAAGAACTTGAGTTCGCTTTACTAACGGATCTATTGAATTTCCTTCGGGTATGACGTCATTTAAAAAAAAATAATAATAATAATCAACTTCTACTTTGCGATTTTTTTCTTCTTCCTTTGGTTAAAACTTTCCATGTGACAATCAACGTTATATCTGTGCGTATGGTGATAAATGCTTTTTACGTTAAAATGAAAATTTTTGACATTGATAATAATAATAATTTACCACCTCCCTGTCGCGACGACAATTTACTCTTAAATTATATAAAAAGACACGCGGTCTCTTAAAATGATATTTCCTGATGTGACGTAAGCGCTATTGTTGCGTGACGCAACTTGGACGATGCGAACTATGGAAAAAAGGGGCGCGAAATTTTTTTTGGTTCGTTAGAAGCGAAAAAAATTTTTTTTCACATTTTCAACGCCAAATTAATAGTTTGAATCATTGATTGAAGAAACATGAAAAATAATATCGCGTGTCGTTTAAATTTTTCGATCTCCAAAATAAGGACTGAATACAGCCAATTATGTAATTAGTTAATAAATCATAATAATGGAGTAAACGATCGTAATTAATTAAGCGAAACGAGAGAGTAAGAAAAAAAAATGCGATTTACGGTTCATAAAATTTTTTTTTTCCCACCGAGAGCACATCTACGAGAAACGCAATTAATATTTTTAATTAGAATAATTAATTACGACGATCCGTAACGGAAAAATATATCGAAGTCAATCAATGACGACAGTGAATGACGTTGATTGGTGCTTGACGATCTACTTAGACGAAAATAATAATAATAATAATCAGAGTTCATAGGGTCACAGTTTATAATAATTCAATTAAACGTATTTATTATTGTTTTTGATAAAGGGTTTAATCGAATTTAGTATCAATTTAAAATCAATTTTGATATGACACGTCAAGCAGATTAATTAGGAAGCAGATCAAAGCCTAATTCACAGTGTGCTCTGGTGAACCCATTTCTGATTACGTAATCACCATCATGCTCTACTTCAGAGAGGCTAAGAAGATTTCGTTTTGGAAGGGCAAACAAATGTAAAATTTGCTAGCATGAATTTAATTCCAACTCATCTCGAACACATTGTTCCGAAACTTTAAGATCTTCGAGTCGTCGATCTTAGTCTTTTTCGAGTTTGCCTAATTGATCCGAAGCTTGATCAAGATTACCAACCGTCATAAAAATAGTCACGCGTCTACGGAAAGTATATATCGATAAAAACTTGAAATTGAGAATGGAATAAAAAGCTTTAAAAAAAAAAAAGAAAACTTGAAAAAGCATTGCCTAATGAGCGTGTAAAATTTTGTACGTCACAAATTAGAAAGTCCGTGTTTCAGAGAAATTCGATAGATGAGAAAAATATTGAAAAAAAAAAAAACAACGAGTACTTGAACTCCCCAAAGCTGTATCCATTAATGGAAAAAAGCGTAAAATAATTTTTTCCAAATCATTCAAGTTTTTCAAAATGAAAATGTCACATTTTACAACTTGCTTTGGGGATAAAAAAAAATAAAACTGATAAGAATTTCAAAAGCTTCAAATGTGTTATCTAACACATTCCTGGCAGGATAAAATTCATCAAGTCAAACTCTGCCGAAGCTACAGGCAAAGTTATTTAGTCGAGGATCAGTTTTGATAAAAATTGACTTGTCAAAAGTCAAAAGTTGGATCAGTTGACACGTGACTTTTCATATCTGACAGCTGTCAAACATGACAGATGAGTAAACAACATCAATACGCACGTGTCGCAACGATACACGCTTTAACGCGACTTATATTTCTCTTATCTGCTACTCGAGGAAGGGTTAAATCCAGCAGAAGAATAATTTCCTTAATTTATTATTACGTACTTCTCTTTATCTCTTGTTTAATCGTAATATATCAAGCCCAGTTAAATTTCTCTAACGCAATATATTGCTCCGAGATACGTGACTGGAAAAATCTATACTCCGTTAGCACATGCACTGAATTAAATGTCTTTGCGAATACCTATTCAATTCTCCTATACGTATAGGAGCTAGAACAAAATGGCAGATTCGCTCTGTACCACTTGGCCAATTATGTCTCCTACTTCGCATAATTGTAGGGTATTGGGGATCGATCAAACTTCTGGCACAGAACGTATTCATCTGGAAAGCAGCTGGTATTCCCAAGGATTTTACAAGTCATGAATAACAATTCGTTTGGATAATTTTCTTTTCAATTATTCAGCTCATTTCTTTTTACGTCTATTGACATTATATTGAAAATTGAATGTCGACCCACACAAAAATTCATATTTAAAGGCCGACGTACATACGAGAAAAAAAAAAGAAAAAAAGCTCAATCAAAATTTTAAGAACCACAAGACGAGATTCGATTATTTCACGTGACCATAATATACGTGCTTCAGCCGAGCTATTTCAAAATTCTGAAGTACATAAATGAAAAATAATATATATATATATATTTCGTTGATCGTTAAAGAAAATAAAAATTGCTTTCAAGTATGTCTTCTTTCTGCAGGCTGAAAATTCATTGAAAAGTTGATGAAAAATTTTGTTTGAAAAAAAAAAAATCAAATCACTGAATAAACTACAGTAAGAGAATTTCCAAAGTACAAATCGATGTTCCGTCATTATTTTCCCATTGAACTGTCGCCCGGCGAAAACTTTTCTCTCTCTTTTCCACCCTCGTCGCGAATACTCGTGTTCGGATGTTTGTCCTTATTGCATTTCTTCTTTTTCACTTTTTCCATTTCCTCGCAAGATTTATCTCGTGCGAATCGTCGAATTTGACTTGCAAGTGAAATTCGCTTACTACTAAATTATAGTAAACCAACGAGTCGAAAGAGCTTTCTCCTGCTCAGAGCTTTGAATTTAATTTCGGCTCTGCCAGCAGTCGCGGGCCTCTTATTTTACCAAGGGATTTTCTCTGCCTTTAACACCTTTTCGATTTGCTATTGCTGTGCGCAAGGCTGCGTCCGGCAAAAGCGCCGAAGATGCTGGAATCGAATTGATTGGTTACTGGAGGAGGAGGGGAAAAAAAAATACAATGCATTCCTTATCGCAACGAGTAAATGTAACCTTGAAAAAACTTTCTCCAATGAAAGTTCAGTGACATTTCGGTACTCGGCAGACAAGTGCTTCGAAATTGACATTAAAGGACGCGATAGCGTTATTATTGCCATAAATAAAGCTAAAGCTCCCGCAACAAGAAAAAGCGTCAATTATCGCCGTGCATAAATAGTACTAATAAAAAAATATCTCCGGGAAAGCTATAAAGCTTTTTGTAGGAGCTTTCGCGTAAAAACCTTACGAGCGTCACACGTACAGGTACGGATTGGTATTTATTTCCTTTGATAAAAGGGCGCTTACAAGCTTTCCTGTACCATTGTTGTTGACGCCCTTGGTGGATCGATGGCGAGAAAAAATCGAAAGTGTTTAAAAAAAAAACGGTAGAGGGGAAAATAAAAAAAAGGTAGCTTTCATGACCGATAGAAGCGTGAGAGGGGCAGGCAGAGAAATGGCTACCAAAAAAAAGATAAAAATAAAACTTTTTATCCCGAGTCTTTTTTCTTTCATCCCGCCTGAGAGGAAGATAACTCACGCACGAGAGCTCGCAGCTTCCTCGCTTCCTTTACTTACTCGCTTCATGAAAGCACGCCGTTATGCCCTCTGGCTTTTTGGTGGTACGAAATCCTGGAAACTACGAGAGCTTCTCGACCTGCCTACTGCCGAGAAGGACGACGCAGTCGCCGTAACGAATCCTTATTCTTGAATTACTTTTTCTTTTTTTTGAATACGGACGAACGACGTTTTGTGCTTTTTCGGCAGAAGAAACGTGAAATTGTAACGAAGTTTAAAAGTCGCGTATTTGTCTGATACAAAAATGGATCGACTGTTGCGTTAAACGCGACGATACGTATTACTCAATGATATTTTGATAAGCGAATCAATCCGAAGAGCGTATAAATGTGTGAATAGAAATTCTGTTAATATGATAAAGAAACATGACGATTCGCAAGGACAACAAATCATACAGCGAATTGTCACTCATGGCCAAATAACGAAATGGAGATAAGAAAACTCACTTGTTGATTTTTCGGATGGTCTGCTTGAGGGCTGGGAAATCGGGCCTGTCGGCGGCGTCCTGTGCCCAGCATCGTTTCATCAGGGTGGCGACCTGAGAAGAACGAGAAAGAGAAAATAAATATTGCTAATCAAGAGAAGTCGGGTAAAGGAGGAAGAAACGTCGAGGAGTGTCAGAAACTAGTACAGTTATTATATACACGGCGAGCGATTACGAAGACGGCGAAGAAGAGTAATGACTAGAGGGGGGGGGGGGGGGGGGGG